>PRKT01000566.1:274999-344814 GCA_003671525.1 Saccostrea glomerata | reverse complement strand
GCAATGACAGCCTTATCACTGTTTCTTGGTTTATCTGATTCTGTAGATTGTTAATTACAATTTCTTTTTTCACACTAATGCCGTTCTCTGCCTTCTTTTCTGTCAATAGCGAGTGGGAATCTACTACGGCAAATAATGTCCACAGAATTGTATAGTACGAAAACATCGTTGTTCTAAGCGCTATACTTGATTATAACAACTGAAACGATTAAACTAAACTCTTTCAGGCCCAGGAGCAAAATGAAATGATTGGTACAGGTGGAAAATTTTATATGTGTGAAACACAAAGAACGATATATATATATACATATATACGATAAACGGGATTTCCTAAACTTTTCAATGCATCTTACGTGATCATAGAAGATAATTTTGAAAAGCTTATCAAAACAATTTGGACGCATAAAACACTTTGCTTCTTCAGTACTTTTAAGTACTTTTATGTTATCTATTAAATACAGGTTAACGTACTAGGCAAAATTTAACGACTTTGAATTCTAAGTACTATATTATTTACAACAGTTAAACCTGCACATAACATTCCCAAGTTTTCAAAATATTTTATATACCTTAAAAAGTAGTTTTGTAGAGACTTTGATTTGACATTCAGGTTCAGTTTCACTACGTTAGTGTTTCTGTACAATTTTGAATCGTACAGTTTTAGTCCGAAATATTTTAAGAGTACCGGGGTAGTATGATATGTACATCAACATTTTTATTTAAGGAATGAATTTAATAGCTACCCATTTTATACGGTATAAACTGGGTTGGGGCAGTTTACGCTTTACGAATGACTTCAATTTGTACAAAATTTGAATGTAACGTCAGGCGGATTGATACATTTTTGACGTAAATCATTGTGACGTAGGCAGCCCATTTTATACGATATAAAATAATTTTTTTATCCAATCAAATACCTCGTTACATCCAGAATTGAATTATAAAGAAATATTTAAATTACCTTAAATTGTCACTCTAGATTTTTCTTTACTTATAGTCGACCACATCATATTACCTACTGCATGTTTTAAAGTTCTCCTTTAATGTTTGAAATACGTGTTATACATGTAGAATTACCAAGACTAGTGATAAGTAATCAGTTACTTTGTACATTACAAAGTTTTCTTCGCAAGAATAAGTTTATCTTTTTCATTAAATAGAAAAAAAATACCATCAGAAATTAACTGCCCAACATTACTAAAATGTCATCAATTTCAACTGTGTTGCCTTACAGAGGATTAAGTAGTATAATACATTGTAGGTCAATTGATGTGGCTGGAGAGTACAGATGTCATAGATCTGTAGATGTACGAGTATATAAGGGACGAAGCTGATAGGAAATTGAAGTTTGAAGTGATATACGTGATAAGCTAAAATCAAATATCACGCTCACTTTGAAAATGGCCTGTTGCTTTAATTTGCTTTTCGATTAACTGGAACGTACACGAACGACCAAAGGAACTTGAAAATATTAATTATATTGTTCGCAATGAATTATTTATTGCTTAAATATCTGGTACTGTATACGGCCTTGCCCTACCCATTATGGATAGATATACAAATGTATTACATTTTCCACATGTGTTCAATTACTTTGTTACATTTTTTTGATGAAAAAAATAATACATATTTAAATGACGCTAAGATCCCATTTTTTACTTTGTTCCTTAGCATAACTGAGTATTAAAAAAGTAATGATTCGAAGAAAAAAAAGTTTGACATCATTTTATACAAAGAGTAAATAAGTGAATAACCATTTCATTTAGTGAAAAATATTCTTTATATCGAATTGAACTGTTCCTTCTTCTTTTTCTAAAATTTAGAAAATATACCCTCCTTTGTTATGAAAATATTCCTGAAAATATATTTAAAAAATCTATCAAAAATTATCAATTTCCTTTTATATTAGTCTATAGCCACAGGTTTTCTGAGCAATATGTATATCTGAAATTAATACACAAAATTAGTTTAAATTAACCTTTTGTAATGAAATTGTTTTCAAACGGAATCTAAATACTGTAATCCAGAAAACAACTTTGGGGATTTTAAATAGCCATGAAGAGTAGCTCAAATGTTTAAAGATAACTCGATCTGAAAATGGTGCCTCAGTTTTAACTACTTCCTGAAAAATTCCTAGTTTATATATGAAATTACAAGACGAATATAATATCAAACTGAAGCTAGTTGATCATGAGTTGCACTTACTTTAAATTTATATCTTATGTGTCATTTATTATAATGTTTGACAGAAATAGCTGTACTCATACAAAAACTATGTAAATTTTAACTACTGATAGAGAGGGTGATTTGAAAGAAATTTTAATTATTCAGGATTTGACTCAGGGGTCAATATCATCTGTTCTATATCATTGTAACATCTTCATTCCAAAGGTCAGCAGTACTTCTTCTTACATCTTCTGCGTTGGTTTTCATGGCTGTCATTTCATTTTTCACCTTTATCATATCGTTTACCTGTGAGTAAACTTGTTTCAGCTATGATTTAACATTATCGATGTTTCTTGGTTTACTATAATAGTATCTGGCTTTGTAGTTGTTATTGACAATTCATTTTTATCGCCTATCATAGAACATTCCATCTTTTGTCTTCTTTCCCGTCATTGGCGAGTGGGAATCTACTCCACAGGTATGCACAATTAAAAAATACCATTGTTTAAATGTTCAAAACACTGAAGTTTGACATTTTAAAATTCCTTCCCAACCCCATACACAAATGTTGTGATTGGCACAAGTTGTTATTTGTAATGTATAGTGTTTTATTGCTAGTTGAGTACAAAAGGTAAGGAAATTTTCATAGCCCATCAAAACGATTGAAATGTATGTATAAACACTTTGCATTTTAAATACTAAATTTTTATTCGATATACATGTAATACCTTTTACATGAAAGTTTAATGCATGTAAATGAGTTTATCGTGTATTTTTAACTTACAAATATTTTGTTACAATATAAGACTACCTAAGTATCAGACTTTGGTGTATCTTTGCTCTACAGGAAAGACAGGTAAAATTTAACGACTTCAGGACGCGTGTTCCAAGCATGTATCAAATCAGAAGCATGTTGGCTGATCTATGACGGATTTTTCTGATAAACACTGCATATTTGAATCAAATTTAACTAATCAAACAAGCTTTGATTTTTCATGCTTAATTTTGTATCAAGGGCCGCCCTGTTTACTATAACTGTTATATCAAATAGACATATTTTAAAACACTCTAAATGCTGCAGCTTTATACTTCTGCATCTCGATCAAATAGAACTTCTTATAATGATTCGAGTTTCGGTACTATTGGTCCACAATATGGAACAATTTCAATCTGTACTAACACAACCAAACTGCCATTTGAGAAACGTTCTTCTTTCTCTATTTCAATTTTGTAAAATTCAAGGAGCATTAACATTGCAGCTAATCACAAGAATTTAATGAAAGTAGTTTCAGTTTTAGTTTCAGATCCACTAAGGAAGTCATACTTGAGAATAAGATTATGAGATAATGTGTTCCAAGTAATGCAGCTTATAAATTTTTCCTTGAACACTCGAATTTGTACTATTAGTTTACCACTTGAAATAGTGTAACAGAGTGGCTATTAATTCCCAAGGCCTTCGTCCGTTTTTATCAAATGTATGTTCTACATATAATCAAGATATTTAGAATATGTATTTAATTTTTATACCCCCCACCCCTCTTGAAGAGCGGGAGGGTATATAGTAATCGGTATGTCCGTCAGACCGTACATCTAGCTGTCCGACTGTCTGTCTGTTCGTCTGTAACTTGTTTGGGTACCCATCTCTTATCCATAAATTCTCTTATACCACTGATTTCTAGTTGATGAAACTTTCATGAAATCGTTATTACATAAAATTGCTTTATACACACTTTCAAATATTCTGACATTCTGAGTGCTACAATGTTTTTTTCCAACGTTTATATAATTCATTGTACAGTAAAGATATTTTCAAATTTTCGTGAAGATAATAGGAAGGAATATGTTCTTCTGGTTTTCTGGACATTTTCGAGAAAGAATAGATATGCCATGTATAACTTCAATTCATCATTAGAAGGTCCAATGTGGCAAAACATCGATTAATTGCAATAATAATCACAAAAATATGATTTTGTATTTTGTTTTTCAACATCAATATTGACAATCCGTAAACAGATGTTCTTAACGATTATTGAAACATCAAAATGATGGAAAAAAGTTCTTCCTTTATTTATGTAAAAAAATATTTATTTACAGATAGGTCATAGAGTCAAAAATGTCAAATTATCGATATCATTGGAGGTTTATCAAAAAAAATGCATGACATAAAACACTCTGAGCTCACAAAATGATCCCCCATCTTCCAGATAATTATATTGTCATGGGAGACGCAAAAAAGTGTCAGACCTGAAAATAAAATATGACTTGCACAATGACATTCTGTTAAAAGTATCTTTAAAACTAATCATTTAATTTTATTCAGTGGTGAAGGATAAGTTGCGGATAAGAGATAGGTCCCTTTAATATTAAAGAAAGAATGGCAGTTTCAATGTTTTGCAATGGAAAACCCGAGATATGTGTTTGATGAAAAAATTAAAATAGAAGGTGCTCACTGATACTATCTAACAAAGATTCTGTGAAAGTTTCAATAAATTTCATTCAGTGGTATGGCTACCCCAAAGTAAAGATTTCCCAATTTTTTTTAACACAAGCGTCATTTTAATCATGATATTAATATTTTAAAGAATTCTACCATACAAGTTTAAAAGTGGTTGATAAAATAGTTTGACTTTCAAGATGGCGGCCAAGGTAAGTAACACACAGGGAAAAACTGCAAAGGAAAATGAACGAAAGAAACGAATATATGACACTTTTTCTTACTTTGCAGAAATACACGAATTTTAACAAGATGAATGTGTTGGAATCTCATTTGCTACTATAAATTAAAGAGCATCTTTGTAGACTTTATCACAAGGAATACAGATATACATTATACTAAATTTCAATCAGCTGAATATTGCATTGATTTGTTTTGGCATCAAAATGTTTATGTAGCCTTTTAGGTGAAGTCGGTAAATAAGTTTTCCTAATCTTCTATTAGATGTTGAAGTATCGGCGTGTCTTTTAACACGCTCATTTTGATGCATGTAAAGATTAATTGACGCTTATAAAATCCTTTTTTGTAAATGTTACAGACTTCTGCGGGATTTAACTATATAAATAATACATTTTAGTCACATGAAAATGTGACCACTGAAAGTTTGAAGTAATAATTTCCCGTCTGTTTGTACTCTATCTAACACATCAAAAGAAAAAAAAATGTCTCGTTTGTCACCTATGTCATAAAATGTCATAATTACAGTGAAAAAAGATATGTCCGAGACACTAGGCAAAATACAACAACTGGAAAACAATGAAACTGATCTTAGACTTGAAAATCAACGATTACAGGGGAAATTAGACGAACATATAATGGAAAAGGAGAAGGAGGATGATACAAAATTACAAATGATTAAGGAATGTGTCTACAACTGTAGAAAGCTTACGTAAGTATATATTGAAAAAGGAGGAGTCAATTATACTTGTTAAGTATACCTAAAAAAATTCCTTTGAATTGAATTGAATATAGCATAAAAATTATATAGTTATAATGCAGAGACATTTAAGAAAGGATTTAAGCATTTTAGTCATTTTTCCGAAAAATTATTTTCTAATCTTCTTTGATTTATCTGTTTATGTAGCGTTCTTTAAATCAACAGGGTCTCAAATGCTTCCTTCGTTTCACGCCCGACTTTCGGGCCCTGTGAGAAAGATTGGTTTCTACCAACCTATCATTGTAACGGGAATCCCGGCAATAATAACATGAATAAGTCGAAGAACTTTCTGGTTTCATCATAATTTATATATATCAACAATCATTGGCTCTGAAATTAATATAAAATATACAATAACATTAGAATGGTACAATAAAATATAATAGTAGATATACATAGGAGTCATTATTCAAATAGTGTCATAAATGAATATTTCCCTCCATGGAATGTTGTTACACTTTACAAGTATAAAGAGCAATAACTCTTACAAACTAAATCTACTTTCCAAAATCGTGAAGAGTTATCTTTCATATATAACCAAAATAATAAAACAATAATGCATACCGGTTTGTGGAACCAAGTCCATCTGACAAACTGTATGGATCTTTTCACGTTTCAGATATGGTGTTACACTATATTAATAATAAATAAATTCCAAAAGATATGCTCTTTACAATAACTCTGTATTTACATCAAAAATATTCCTTATGAAAATATTTAGTTATATACATTTAATAGGATCTGAATATATTAACTCATTTAGAAATTATCAGATTTATCAACATCTGATCTAGACATAAAATATTCCATACACATAGTTCTTTACAAAGTATCAAATTCTTAGTTTCTTATGTATATCATAATTCATATTCTAATATAGATTAAAATGTTAAAATATTAGTACTTACATGTTTCTGTAATGTTTCTGTCTGTAAGTCAGTAAGATTTCAAAATAATTCAATAATTCACCAGATCTAGCTTTCTACGTCTGAAACTCTGAGATCTTTCAAACTGAGTAAATATCACTCACTAGACAATGTAAAACCCTTGACCAATGAAATGTAAATGTTCAACCAATGAATGAATGTGTGTATGAAATGTATAGGTGGATCAAAAGGGATGGGTGGTAACACTTAATACCTTATTAGTAATAGAAAGAGTTTAGATTTTAATTTATTAAACTATCTTAAATCTATTTTATTTATTTATCATTTATTTAATGATTTAATAAAATATTCATATACTACATTATCTTTGACTTTGAAGTTGTGGACACAACTAATTCCTACGATCCACGGTCTGGAATCTTCACTGCGCCAATAACTGGAACATATGTCTTCTTCTGGAATATATTGTCCACTGAAGCCTCAGGAATGGACACTACATTGGATTCCTCACAAGGAGCTTTAGGATTTGGATTTGTCAGCCATGCTGTAAATTTTGGAAATGGGGGAAACTTGGTGATAGCAAATTTGACTTCTGGAACGCATGTTTGGGTAAAGAAAGCCGACAGATATGGCAATTACATGCACGAGAGATTTTCGACATTTTCTGGTTATCTTCTACATGCATCAGGTTAATGTGAACTTTGTTCTGGTCAATAAAGTTGTAATGGAAAAATACATGTAGTACTATGAATTCAATAAAAAATTATGCATCTCTAAGTTTTATTGTCAGATTTGTTCTGTGTGTATGGTGCGTTGTGTTATACTTTTAGTATTTAAACGGTTACCTTCATTGTTTTAACTAAAAAGCATTGCGAGCTCTTAAGACAATGCCTGGGCATAAAGAAAGTTCAGAATGTACAGAAAGAGAGAGATTCTTTTAACGGATGTAATATTCCAGGTCTTTCTTCTCTATAGCACCTGGCACCACCTCTGGTGTTTTGAAGAGGCTCGTGTCTGCTCTGCTCCAAATTTGTATTGTTTCAATGGTTTTTTTTTACTGTGCGTTATATATCTCCATATTTCATTTTAATGATGGTCGGCACTTTCAGTTAAGACTTAAGTTGTACAGTAGTACATGTATGTGTAAAAATTAGTAAATCACCTCATGATAATCAGTTACGTTTCGAATCAAAATAAAGTGTTTAGAAATTTTATTATTTTTACAAAATTATTTTACATACGACATCTAATTTATATTTTGCCAAGCCACAATTTCCATACAACCTTATCAATACAGTATCTTTGTCGCACTAGTGTATGCGATAAGCATCACAAGGTCGAAAGTAATGCCCTGTTCACACGCCAAGTTGAATTTGAAGTAAATTAATGCGAAGTAAACTAATGCGAATCAAACTAATGCGCATTAAATTGCGTTCACACGACAGCTAATGCGAAGTAAACTAATGCAAATTAAAATTTTACTTCGACAGTCAGGCGTGAGGAAAGTTATTATGACGTCATTTACAAATCACGTCATTTTATGCAGAAGCAGATGCATTTGACATAATGTCACAGTGGAGACATATTTTAGTGATAAAACACATTTTTTCTTAGTTTTTTCACTCAAAAATAGCACAAGTACTTAAAGCTGACCACCGACAAGACGCATTTGACTTAATTTTGCCATTACGCATGCCCCAAAATTTAATTCGAATTAGCTTCGCTTAGCGTTCACACGGAGCTAATGCGAAGTAATTTAATGCGCAGTAAACTAATGCTAAGTAAACTAATTCGCATTAAATTCTCTGTGTGAACGCTAAGCGAAGCTAATTCGCAGTAAACTTACGTTTAATTCGAATTAAACTCTCCGTGTGAACAGGGCATTAGTATGATTATCCATATGTGACCCCTACAGATAGATAAAAGATTAAACGTTCTCTTTTAAAACTGCATTTTATCTGACACCCTTATGGATATACAACCAACATACTAGGTCAAATGGCATCACAATCTAGAGCTTCCAAATGTCTTGTGTGGTTGGATGCAGGAACCTAAGTTAAAAATGAATAGATATCCATCACTGCATTCGCCATCATTTTTGCATCGGTATCATCATTTTAATTGATGTTTATGTTTTAATCATGATGGAGAAAGAACCTCTAAACAGGTATTGTAGTATTGAAAAAGTATGCAAGAAATAGTAAAAAAGATGCAAATGGTATGGACTGAATTTATTTCTAATATTTAATCTTATTAGAATGTTTGAAAACTAGTTCATATATAACATAAATTTGAACAAAAGAACACGCACATATACACTCCCATAGTAGGGAATTAAGATCCAAGGAGGCTTTATAGTTGTTTAAAATTGTTTTGATGAACTCTTAAGTGCATTTTGTCTTAACATTTAATCGTTTTGGTCGTAAACATTGCGGCCTGAGGAGTTACTCTTTAATAAGAAGTGTCTAGTTCTTCCTTGATTGTTTTCTAGTACATGTTTGTGTATAATATAATTATACAGATGGGATTTCCAAAATACATCATTACTAAGTCTTTTAAAAGCATTTTCAGAACACATATGAAATAATAAAGGTAGTCTAATCCTCAGGGTCTGAAAATCATCAAGAAGTAATGGAAATGTTTACAAATATTGTCACCGAATTCACAAATTCAGAAAGGTAATCTACTAATCTTGCTCAAATTTTAAGTTCTTAAGTATGCAATGAATTAAATTTTTGATGGCATTTAACAAAATCAGTTAAATAGCTTAAAAGATGTTTTAATATGTTATTGACAATGTTCGTTACGGTAATATGTAATATAACATGAAACATTTTTTCTACAAACTGGAATGCTTTGGATATAAATTTTGCTCCTCAATTAGCTTCCCCGGTTGTTTGTACAGGTTAGTAGGTATACATCCCATAAACACGTCATAAATAAAGTGAATTGCACATGATTTTTGAGAAATGATAATAAAATGCATGAAATTATTTATGCAAATACTTTGAAAACATTGAGGGAGTGATAAACGTGATATCAGGGTGATTAAATAAATTAGCGAAAATATGAAAAATAACATCTCCTCGCAAAGAGCGTGTCTATAAATCGAGACAGCATTTGAAAACAACGACGATGCAAATAACGTCACTTTCGTTTTATAGAAGAACAAACTAACACACAAACAATAAACACACACAAACAAGCACCCTCACACACACCCTTCCTCTTACACATCCTCTCACACAGCCACTCTCACACACAGCCACCCTTCCTCTCGCATATTCTCTCACACAGCCACCCTCACACACCCTTGCACGTTACTGTATCCCCTCCAACTCCGTTGCTAGGGGATGATAAGCACTATACATATATGTACATGTGCCATTTTAAAAGATAATTTATTTATGCAGCAAAATAATAAGCTGTTTCTAAAATGCGTGTCAAATAACGTTGGAAAAAAGTAAGATTTAAAAATTGTTTTCTTAGAACTTAAAAGGCATTTTTTGTTTTGCCTGCGAAGAAAAATTTCAAATTTCTCTTAGTTTCACGTTTAGCTATAAACTATTACAGTAAATAAAACACAACTTTTAAAAACTCTTATATTTGAATGTCTATAGGTTGAATAAGTTTGACTAAAACTGATGATGTGATTCAGTTAAGGAATAACTGTCTTATTTTTCGAAGGCGTTTATGCATAAAATTATCACATAAGCCAATCCATTGATAATCTTCATGAATTCGAAAAATCTGACAGTTATTCCTTATATTTACATGCTTTGATTCCGCCAATCCACGGGCTCCAAGCCTGCTTCTCTCTAGGTGTTGTCCCACCCTGCACGTGGTATTTTTTTTGGAACTGCGTCAAAACATTCATGAGGAAATAAATTACATTTACAATTGGTAATTTTATCTCGGACAAAGACATTGGAAATGTAAATATTACAATCTAAACTCAGTAAGCTGAAAATATAGAGCCTAATGTTGCAACCACTGTGATGAGTAAGGTTTAAACAGTCTGCATCAATCTTCTTAACAAGAAAACATTTTCTAAAAAGTATACACAGTGGTTATAAGATCTGAAAATTCACTATTCAGTTTATCAATTGTATTCATTTATGTGTACCAGTAATATCACCAAAAAATAAATGAATAAATGGAAGTGGAAAATCAAAATAAGCAAAGTTTTTTCTTCATATTTACATATTTTGTGAAAAGTATTTTTTATTAATAAATCAAAATAGATATTTAAATCTTAATTTTAATTTTTCCCATTTTTTGGTATATATTTTGTGAAATATTTTTTTTTGTTTATGAATCATGATAGGTATTTAATTTCTGCTTTCCCCCTCTTTTTTTGTCAATTCAACTTCGTACAGGAGACGTCGTTACTATGCACTCTGAATTGATAACATCAGGTCAAGTTAAAAAATAGAAATAATTTTTAGATAATCTTTATATTGGAAACATTTATAGGTTATGTGAATTTAATTTTCATGTGTTCTTCTTATCCACTAATATTAAACCTTGACAGATATTATCCACAGACGTAGTATTCATGAGATGTTAAAAACTAATTTATTTTCAAATAAAGCAATTTACTATAAGCAAAGGTATTTTGATATAACAAAATGTTTGCATATCCACTGCTATCTCCTACTATGAACCTGCAGGCTCCAACTGTGTTCATAGCATTATAGACGCAGCTGCACCTGCTATGAGTGCAATTCCTCTTTCGCACTAGTGTAGTACAAGCTCTACTATACTAATATTGTGTTTAGAAGTATATATATGAAATGTTTCGCAAAAGGAATAAAGATAAGTTTTTATTAATATTTTTTGGAAAATAAAATTAATAATGAAATTTTTTGAATATATGATTCATATCATTTCATACAGTGTTTGTTTTGATTACTTCTTGGCTATGTGATGCATATAAAAATCAATAAGTCTAGGCATCATAGATGCCACAAACTCAGAATCAAAATATACCCTGTCAATACAAATATTGTTTTGTGCAGCGTCTGTCCAAACGACAAAGTCACACCAGGGATATCCTTTAATTGCCAATTCCCCTTGGACTTGTGCATAGTACTTGTGGCTCTTTTTGAGACGTGGCCCATCCAGACTTTCCTCCAGGCAAAAATTGGGGTATCCCATGGCAATAACGTCACCCACTTCCTTCCTGGTTACTTGGGTTCCCTGGATGGAGAAGGGGCATTTAATTTCCAAGAGACCTATATTGTCACCATCCAAAACCTTCCCATCACTGGAAGCACCCAAAAATGCATGATCTGCACACAAAGTGAGACCTGTATCTTCGACGGAAAAGTTGTCGTTAATGGCAGATTTCAGATTAACATAGTCAGATCGTGCCTGGGCTTCCTTTTCCTGTCCCCATTTAACAGCTGGTGGTAGAGCAGCATATCTAAAGAAATAAAACAGAACTTAATTTCTTTTAAAAACAATTAGCTGAAAAGGGTATACAAACATTGGGAAACAAATGTATATCACAAATTTATTTTGTGAGTGGCAAAAATTTGATAAGTATACTACATATGTTAAAGTGTGGTGATCAGTAAACTGACATGTCACATGCTAAAAACTAATTAAGTTTACATGTATAAGCAGCTGGTTAAATTCTGCTATGTTTTTTATTTTACTTTAAAGTTTATTATCCCCCTGTTTACTATTATGATATTTTGCTTTCAGGATTATGATTTTCCTGTAGAAATTTACATTACAATTAAAATACAAAGTTAACTAATAATCCCTGTAGTCCCATTTGGGGTAAACATTAATATTCAGAACCAAATGAACAATTTCTTACATCACAAGTTCAGAATACATTAGTACATGTATAGAATTACCATTGAGAATACAACTTACTTATGAAGACTGGAACCCTCCACAATTTGCTTGATTAAAGAATTTGGATTGGGTCCAGCTTTCAAAACGTCACCGAACAAAGAACTAGTCAGTCGACCAATGTGTAGTTTCTGCCACATGTCAGATGTTCTCTGATCTCTTGTACTCTTCTCAGTGAACTCTACCAATTCATGGTCAATTTCAAATGGAGGTGCTGAAATTTGAAAATGAATAAAGAACTTGATGTACATAAGGTGTAATACTTAAAAGAAGGTACAGATCAAATGTATACCATGTCACTGTTCAAAAATGTTTTAAGATGCTTTTTTTAGAATCAACATTATTAACAAATTTCCTTACCATTACCCTCACAGAAGATGAGACTTTTCATCCTGGTAATCATGATATCCTCAAAATCCTGGACCTCCATCTCCTGAATAGCATCTGGAACAGCATCAGGAATATTCCATAAGTGTGACATACCTTAAACAACAAATGCATAAAGTTTCTTTAAAATGAGGCCCAATAAAGAGACAAAATTTTTTAATTAAAATGTAATGATAAAATTTAAAAAAAGAGGTAACCATAGAAAATAAACAACTTCTTAATACATTAGAATATTTATAGTTTTCATTAATATCAAAAACTGAGGTCCAAGAATAGAACCATTTCACACTTATTTTGGACTATTAGTAAGGCATGACATTTTTGGTGCTACATGCTTACTGCCTGTCGTCAAATGGCGAAAAGATTCTCATTGGTTAAGATATTAATGTCAGTTATTCTATACATTGATTGGCATTTGCCCAATTTTCTATCCAATGTACATTTCAACAGTGAAGGAAGTGTAAATTTCAGAAGCTAATTATGCAATGTCTAGAATGTCATGCCTTACTGAAAGTCCAAACTAAGCTTAAAATGGTTCTAATAACCAATCCATGCATCGAAATTTTGTGCATTAAAGCATGTATCCTTAAATTCCTCAAATAAATCATAATATGAATTGATATTTAGAAATATTTATTAATTCCTACCTGTTTGTGGGAAGGTATCTCTTAAGTCTTTCAACTGCTGCAGAGTATTATGCAGATCCATCTGTTTGTCGTCCGAGTGGCGAGGATCAAAAGAGGCAACTGGATCATCTTCAGTGTTTGTATGTAGAGGCTTGGACTTCTTGGGCAAAGAGCTCATGGGCCGAGTCGGCTTCACCTGGCGCCCGGGAATGATCCATTTACATGGCTGAGATGTACAACTTCCTGATGTCTCACCAGGTTTGGCATGGCTAAGTGCAAAGAGAAGTGCACCTATATGGCTACATGCCTGTGCTAACCTAAAAGTAGAAAGGCTTCAAGGAATAATGCATGTAAACAATTACATAATAACACAGTATATACATGTATATGCTTTTTAAGTACATGTATAAAAATTTCTGCTTTTTTTTTTATTGAAAATGGTATTTCTCATTATTTTACACATCCTTTTAGAATTACACTGTATATAATTTCCACTATTAAAATAAATGAATACCAATTCACAAAATAATAGCCTAAAGCCCTAAACTGTCAACTTCATTGTAGTCGTATTTTGGGAGTCAGAGAGGGTGGGGACTATTTCAACATAATTCTTCATACATAAACTTTAAACTAAAAGTCATATATGGGGAAGTGACACAATTTATGATGTGAAACAAATATATAATATAATGAGTAATGTACTAATATCAATCAGTGAAAAATAATGGGTTTGTAATTTTGTGTACTCTAATATAAACCATTAAACCAGTCCAGAAGCATTTCAAAGTGTAATAGTACTGTATTATTTAAATATTTTACCCTATAGGACACTGGCAATATCCATGCTGTATATGTGGTTTGCCTGTGTTGGATGTTGACACACATAGGAAGACTTGGTACTGCTGCTTTTTCATAGAAGCCTGGCATGTTGCTCTCACATAGATCACGCATGGGTTTATCTAAGTGAAAATGCACTTCATTTATTGAATGGATGATTGACACAAATAACATTAATAATTTCAGAAGATGTTTTAAATTTTTAATTAAAAATAATACTGCCTGTAAATTATCCAGACTCCACAGTTCTTTTCTTGCAAACATGTAAATTGTACATGCATTTAAAAAGATGTAAAATAGAATAATTCAAATGACATGTAAGTTTATAAGAGTTCATAATATTTTTAAAAACAAAATGACATTTTTATCCCATACCTGTGATACCTTAATGTCTTGCACATCACCAGCCTCGAAGTGCTTGACAGATCTGTCTAGACCCTTGAAATTTTTCACTGTACTACCACACGGTGTAGGTCTTTCAATAATAAAGTTGTAAATATCAGTGAAAGATATTTTGGGAATATAAGAATGGTCTGGGGACTCATAAATCACGGCATTGAAGGATGGTAAACTGTCCTGAGAGGGTACTATCAAGGAAGCTCCAGCTGAATCTTGCTGCACGATCGGTGTGAGAACAGAGGGTGACGTCTGGCATATTAATAAATCCTGTATGATTTCTTCTTTTTTCTTTTTAGTAACATCAATTCCGTGTTCTTCGGCAAGTTTTCGCAGCACATTAACTTTTAACTTATTTAAACTCTCCCGCTTTGACATAGTTGTTATAAGGTCACCAATGTAAACAAAATGAGTTTGCCGTCCGGAAGCGTTTGTGCGCATGTGCGCATGTGCGAGATTTATCGTGAAAAGGCTTATTCAGAACAATTAAAAATTGCAGATTTATATCTTTAAAAATGTAATTTAGGTCAATGTATTTCATTGTGTAATAAAACTTTTTCAAAGCTGAAGAGAAATGCCATATTTTTATTATTTCTTATCATTTTTAGCATATTTGTACAAAGAACGATAACTGTTTACACTTGGGTGATAAAACATTCAGAAAAAGCAAAAATTAAATTAGTATGTCTATTTCAAGAATGATTTCAGCGCTTAAAAATAAATAGAAAAAACTTTAAAAAATCACAGAAAAACATTCTGGAGTTATAATCATTATTAAAACATTCCCTTTTTTCATCATAAGATTAAATTGTTGATTTTTGTCAGAGGATTTAAATAACGTTGATCGATGACGTCACAACTGAAGACAACAAGCCACATCCTTATGTAGCCCAGGATTTCCTCTGATTCTCTCGACAGCATCAAAGAATGCAAATATAAGTAATAAACAACGGATTATTTAGTGAACATGGCGTTATGAATAGCAATAGCTCTGCTGGCATATTTTCCATTATGCGCTAACGCGCATCGTGGAATATGCCAGCAGAGCAATTGCTATTCATAAGGTTTTTTATTTCTTAATTACATTTATTATGAGCCTATTCATATAACTATACTAGTAATTATATGTTTTCTAATTAGTCCTTCTGCAAACTGTTATAACATTAAGAGAGAGAGAGAGAGAGAGAGAGAGAGAGAGAGAGAGATAACTCTAGTATTAATGGTGTTTTACATGTTTCATTCTGCTTATGTAGAAGTTTCAGACGATCTGTGCTACTGAATATTCTGGGTGTTACTCAGATGTGGATTTGCAAAAATCCCAAAGAAATTTTAGAAAAGTTTATGTTATGCCAAATCTTTCAAAAATCAGTAGCATCAACACCTAAAACTTCTTTACACTTTTTACAACCATTCCTCAAAAAAAAAGAAAAGAAATAATAAATAAATAAACAAAGCTTTTTGATATCATAGACAACTGCTTCTTCAAAAATATTTGAAGTAGGAAATTTTCAAATCTTGTTTTTGGTCATCAGCAAAATTACTTTGTAAAAGATCACTCTGATTCCTAACACAATTACTCTAAAGTTGATATCAAAAGGATGTGGAGTTCGTCACTGAGAACATTTATGTAGTCTTCGGAGAACGAGAAACTGTGATATCCTATGGACACTTATTGTGCTCCTCTCTTAGCTGACTCGTTTTCATATTCCCATGAAGCTGAATTAATTCAAAAAGTTCTTAATGAGAAGAGATTACTTGCTGTAGCCTTCAACTCGACAATTAGGAATATCGACGATGTTTTAACAATTAACAAAAGGTACTTTTATTCATTTGTCGATACAAAATTAAAGACACCGCAGAGTCTTGACTCCTGTTTAACATTTTACTGAGTATAGATGAAAAGGGCAAACTAACAACGAAACTGTATGAAAAACAAAATTGTTTCGACTTTTCTATCCTAAATTTTCCTTATCATGGGCATATGGTGTGGACATTAAACTTATTCTATACCGAAGAGCATGTTCGAAGTATGATCATTTTTTTCTTTTACCGGAGGAGGCAGTCTATTGACGAAAAAGTTGATATTACAGGTATTTCAACAACTACGTTTAAAGTCGGCATTTGGTAAATTTTATAGTCATATTAATGACCTTGTCAGCAAATATAACATACCATTATGTCGTATTTTAGTTGACGTACATGTATCATACAAATTGTTAGGCCTTCGTTTTTATTTGAATTTAACCTTTGATCTTCCGTCGACCTGCTCAAGGTTATGGTTGGTATGATCGATCGATAGGCGATGTTTTTCCTTGTGGGACCTGATATTACCTCCGGAATTTCCTGAGGTCGGTGTTTGAGTTCTCTTCAAAGATTTGTATTGTTGAAGATTTTATTTAGATCGATCACTTTTAGTTATCCTCATCCTTTTGATCTGATATGATAGAAAGCCACTAAAGTTTACTCTATACCATCTGATATGATAGAAAGCCACTAAAGTTCACTCTATACCATCTGATATGATAGAAAGCCACTAAAGTTCAGTCTATACCATCTGATATGATAGAAAGCCACTAAAGTTCACTCTATACCATCTGATATGATAGAAAGCCACTAAAGTTTACTCTATACCATCTGAAATTATAGAAAGCCAGTAAGGTTTACTCTATACCATCTGATATGATAGAAAGCCAGTAAAGTTCACGCTATGCTGTTGTATTTGTTTGAATAGTAGATGAAGTATATTTGTTACTTTTACCTATTCTCAACATCTATCAGAGAAAGACATATTCAGGCATCAACGTTGAAGAGAGAATTATTTCGTTTTGGTTAGAATATTATATAATTCTGAATGTAACGCTGTTTTTGATTGGATAAAAAATTTACTTTATATCGTATAAAATGGGTTACCTACGTCACAATGACCCTCGTCAAAACGTATTAATCCACGTTTTAACGTTTTTTTTTTACATTCAAAGTTTGTACAAACTGAAGTCATTTTGTTAGAACAATCATCTTTTTTTCTTACATCAAATGAATGAAAATTAAATTATAAGCAATTAATTTAATAGCTACCCATTTTATATGGTATAAACTGGAGTGGAACCGCTTTGCGGTTTAAAAGGCGTAAACTGTCCCAACCCAGTTTATACCGTATAAAATGGGTAAAGCGGTTTATAAAGAAGCGTAAACTGTTCCAACCCAGTTTATAACAATCATTTTTTTTCTTACATCAAATGAATGAAAATTAATTTATAAGCAATTAATTTAATAGCTACCCATTTTATATGGTATAAACTGGGTTGGAACCGCATTGCGGTTTAAAAAGCGTAAACTGTCCCAACCCAGTTTATACCGTATAAAATGGGTAAAGCGGTTTATAAAGAAGCGTAAACTGTTCCAACCCAGTTTATACCGTATAAAATGGGTAGCTATTAAATTCATTCCTTAAATCACAAATATGTTATTTTTTCTAATGCAGCTTTTTGGCGCTAGACATATTTTTCACCAATCAAGATACAGATCTTCATACATTTCTTTAGAATTGTAAGTAACTGACGAAGGTTGATGATTCTATTTCGTAAATTTTGAGTAACGACGGTGAAGGAAATCATTTGGACTTGATTGACTACATCTTCCCATAAGATGATAGAAATAGTTCACAGTGATCTACGTCTAATAGTCCAAAAATTTTGTTTGTTTGTTTGTTGTTTAACTTCCTTCTCGAGAATTTTGCACTCATATTCAAATTTTGACCTATATTCGGCACTTAGGGCCATTGAGCTGTGAGAAATTTTTTTTCGTGCCAGCACCTACTACGACACATGACCTCGGTTTACACTGTTTCATCCGAAGGACTGATCTCCACGTCCAAAAGTGGGATTCGAACCCGCGAAGTAAGATTCAACTTCTTACTCTGTGACTCTATAGCAGACACTCTTACCACTTCGTCGAACGGGCTATTCCATAGTAATCTATAAATGCTTAATCATAATTGAATTCCAGACTACGTTATTATTGTTGTTTTATCTCTGAATTTTTTATTATTTGCTCGTACATGGACAAGTATTTTTATGCCCCCGTTAACGAAGCTTCTGGGGTATATAATTTTTGTCGTGTCTGTCCGTATTTCTGTCTGTATAGATGTCTGTCTCTCTCACTGTCTGTGTGTTTGTCTGCAAAAAACTTAAACTTTGCCTATAACTTTTGATTCAGTGTATTCCTTGTGACAAGACCTTTCTTTTGGTACAACCAAATTTGACCTTTTGACCTTGACCTTTGTGTTTTACCCACTTCTAAACAAACATTCCGAACTTTTACTTTGGCCATATCTTTTGAACAGTAGATACTAAGATTTAATACTTCACATATGTATTTTTTGTTGAAAGACCTTTCATTGGATAACAACAACCTTGACCTTTTGACCTTGACCTTGGAGATTTCCGTATTAGTGAAAAAACTTTAACCTCGGCCATAACTTTTGAATGGTAAGGGTAAGGGCTTTCATACTTCTCATATATAATTGTTGTAAAATGGACCTTCATTGTATACAAAGAACTTTGACCTTTTGACCTTGAAATTGGAGTTTGACCTACTTTAAAAAAAGGAAGCATTTTATGCCCCTTAAACGATTGATTGTATATTGTTTAACGTTTCTCTCAAGAATTTTTCACTCATATGGAGACGCCACCACTTGCCGTTGGAGAGCTGCAAATTTTGTCCTATACTCGGCACTCAGGGCCATTGAGCAGGGAGGGTTCTTTTTCATGCCAGCACCTACTGCGACACGGGACCTCGGTTTATACGGTCTCATCCAAAGGATCGGTCTCCACATCCCACAGTGGGATTCGAACCCGCGACGTAAGGATTGACTCCTTACCTCGCGACTCTAGAGCAGACGCTCTAACCACTGCGCCACGCGGGCGACGAAGTATCGGGGGTGTTCAGTTTTTGTTGTGTCCGTCGGCCGTCTGTCTTGGTGTCTGTCTGTCTGCTTGTCTGTCTAGCTGTCTCTCTGTCTATCTGTTTGTCCGAAAAAACTTTAACCTTGCCTATAACTTTTGATTTTGTGGAGCTATGACTTTCATATTTCACAAGGGTATTTCTTGCGACAAGACCTTTTCTTGTGTACCACGATATTTGATCTTTATACCTTGACCTTTGAGTTTCACCCACTGTTTGACAAAAAATCAAAATTGTTACTTTGGCCTTATCTTTTGAACAGTAGATACCAGGACATTAGTACTTTAAATATGTATTTTTTGTTATAAGACATTTCATTGGATAACAGCAATTTTAATCTTTTGACATTGACCTTGGAGATTTCCGTACTAATGAAAAGTTTTAACCTTGGCCCACCTTTTGAACAGTAAGTATAACTGGTTTCATACTACTCATATATAATCCTATATATAGTGAAAAGGCCCTTCATTGGATACCAAGAACTTTGATTTTTTGGCCTTGACTTTGGAGTTTGACCTACTTAAAAAAGTAAACCTTGACCATAATTTTAAAAGAAAAAGCTTCTTTACAATAAATAGGAAAAGGGGAGGAGATTCTTGTTTTTATAATAATTATCGAAGTTTCACAGGTTCACGGCTATATGTATGGTGTGTTCCTATAGCATTTAAACATTCGTAGAGGTAATAAATAAATTTATAAATGGCACAAGTCCAATTAATAGTTTTCAAAGTCCAGCATATAGCGTTGCATAATTACAACAATAACAAAAAGATCAGTAATTGAGAAATAATTATCGCGGTATGTAATTGCTGTACTTTCCCTGTGTACAACGTGACAATTTATTATATATTGTGACGGTGTGAAAGCTCTTATTCGTCTGAGGACAGATGCTATAATGGTTTAAGGAATGACGATTTTTCAATATTGAGTTAAAATTTCTTTATCGCCTTCTTTTTTTGCATTTATTAATATTCGAATGTCGTTTCATTTTCGATCGTCGATCCATTCGACTATTCGTTGGCATCCCTACCTTTAATATAACATTTGAACGCTAAATGCTTATGTAAACCTTGTGAGAAGACCCTTCACTGAATACCAAGAACTTTGGCCTTTTAACCTTGAGCTTGGAGTTTGACCTACTTTTAAAAACCAAAACTTGATCATTAATTTTAAATGTTAGATCTAGTGCTTTTTTTTTTTTTTTTTTTTTACATGTTTAGTCCTTTTGACAAGACTATTCATTTGACAGCAAGACCTATGACCTTGGACTTTGACTTTATTTTAAAAACTTTTTATCTTGGCCATAACTTCTGAAGGGTTAGGGCTAGCGTTTTTATACGTTACATATATACTTCTTTTGGCAAGGCCTTTCATTTGATACCAAGGATCTTGAAGATTTCGTAACTTATAAAATTTTTTTTTTACCTTGGCCTACTCTCATATTTCACAATCCCTGCTAATTATCAAAAATGGCAAATGCAATTATGTATAATGTGCAATATGTAATTAAAAAAACTGCTTACGTGCAGTATTACGTGTTGTTTACGCTTTTTTCTGAAAAAAAAAAACATGTTAAATTATGCATTATGTAATTACTTGGCTTATATAAATGGGGGAAATATCACCGAATACAGAAATATTTCTGTAGTAAATCATGGGGTTCTATAATTTTTCCATGACAGGTTTATTAATAACAGTTGCCATAAGTATATTTGCAAATGCGCATACACTTGTTCTACCAAAGCAACAAAAGAATGTCTCATCTACAAAGGTACTAGATACTTTGGGAGAAGTTCTTCGTGGCCAGGAAAATTATTATCATCAAAAGCTGCAACTTGTTCAAAACGTTGAACAACTCATGTCTGATGTTCAGACGTTGAAAAATGAAGTAGTGCGACTGAAAGAAGAAAATGAAAATATTCAGACGAATTTTACCGGAGAAAGTAATTATATCTATTCGTTTGTTTCTTTTCATCATTTTGCACATCTTTTCTGTAAGCTGGTTTGTTCTTTTCTGCTTTCTCCATAAAGATAGCAATTAATGCTTAAAATCAACTTTTTTATGTCTCAACAAATCAGAATGAATCAAATTATGATTAATTTCAATTTAGCCGTTAAGTAAAATTTGATATTAACGTAACTTGTTCCATTTTTTGATTCTGAGAAGAAATATCATGCATGCACAATAAATTGATGTAGCTAATGTTTTCATCTTGAGAATCGGTATAGTTTCTATCATCAGCATGTTTTTCTTTTTTTTTCTTAGATTATTAGGATCAGTCAAACATCGCTACATTCAGCAACTTTCAATATAAGAGACTTTAAAAAATACTCTATCAAAATGCTCAATCAGTTACACCATTATGTAATAAAGATGTAAGTTGCCTTTTATAAATATTTTCCTAAAACATCTAGAAAAAATTTAATTCATGCATATTGATTTGTTTTATTTCAGTTGGCTCATTGAAAACACAATATCTTGGCCATAAAACACATAGCGCTTTTTATGCGTACTATTCCGCCGATTTCAAATCTTTACCCAAGGGACAAACATTTGTCTTTGATACTGTTGTTACAAATCATGGAAATGTATATAATGAAAAAACTGGAACATTCATCGCCCCAACTTCCGGTGTATTTGCGTTTTCTTGGACATTGCACGCCGCTGGGAAACACATCTCTGGAGAATCTGGAGACTACGGTGAAATGGGAGCCGTTTTAACTCAAAATGGTATAAAAAGAGGCTCTGTCGTTGCAGATACTGAGACGCAGTATAATGAAGATGCTGCTACCGGATTTGTGATTTTGAATCTAGCAGCTGGAGACGAAGTAAAGATTGTGTCTAATTTTCTGGGTCAAGGGTCCATGTACAGTAACGATCACTATGGCCGAACATCATTTTCTGGATTCCTGATTCACCCATAATTCCTGACACTTCTCGAATTACTACTGAAATGTTTAAGAAAATGATTTGATAGAGAACTGGTATTCTGATATAAACACGACTATTTTTATTAACAACATGACAATAAGACTATACTGTCTTGATGTGCATTCCACCAGTTCACAACGCAGCTTTTTTGGCGCTTGTTTATACATAGTCCATGACGTTCATTTTCAAATTTTTGCAAACCCTGCAGACGTAATTTTTAAATTACACGTGCTTATATTATGTTATGTATATCTATATCATAAGCAATGGTGAAATAAATATATAGAAAGGTAATATTATGAATAATTCTATTACATCGAAGAAAATACAACTGCATTATCTCTTTAATAATTATTACATTATTAATTATTCTGACTGACGTTTTTCATACTAATTATTAGTCCATTATTAATATACTGAGATGACGACGGATTTTTCCATTATTTCCTGATCATGACAAGGAGCACATGGCGGGTGTGACCAGTCGGCAGGGGATGCTCACTCCTCCATGTCACCTGATCCCACCTCTGATGTTTCGGAGGTCCATGTTTGCTCTGCTCCTATTTTGTATTGTTTTATGGACTTTGAGATTGAATACTGTTCGTTATCTCCATATCTTTCTTACAAGACTTAATTTGAGTGCGTCGCGCTACCCTTAAGCCTTTCCGTTGTATTTTTTTTTTATCAATTTACTGGGTGCTGGTAAATCAAATGAAAATGTTTTCCATCTTCATTGTCATGCGATAAATTGGAAAAAGTACAACATGACAAGTCTAGATCTAAGGAGTACATGTATCAAATATTTTTCTCTGGCACAGCTAACTATACACAGAACATCTTGATTTGAATTGAGTCTAACATTTAGCATGTTTAGAAAAGCTGAGAACAATTAAAAAAATCACTTTTAACAAACTCAATACAGTGTCAATTCTCCGGGACTACTTTTGTTCCCTACGAATAATGGAGTTGTAGCATTACGTAATACTGAGCTGTCTGGCTTCTTAAATGTTAAAAATATTTGTTTTAACCCAACACAGCCGTAATGGTTGATAATAAATTAAAATTCTGGAATAACAGAATAAAAATATGTGTATAATGAATGAATATAAGGAGTTTGAAATGATCCAAGTGTTTAACAAGATGTAGAAAGTCCATTTCTCGGGAAACAAAGTGCACCTTGTACCGAATAAGTGGAAAGTTTAGCTAGGCGCAAATTTAGCAATTTTAGCTAAATTCTTTAAAATTGGATTTAATTTTAGCGAGATGTAATTTTAACACGATATTTAAATTGTTCACTTAAGAAGCTATAACCAATAAAGCGGAATTTTTTTAAGCGATATTCAATTTTAGCGATCTCAGCACTCTCGCTAATAATGCTAAAATTAAATCTACGCTAAAATTTTTTACTTATACGGTATTTATTGTGCTTTTCGAAAATGAAATATTTTGTACGGAAGAAAAAATAAATTTGTAATTTTCAATTTAATTATGCCTGCTGTAGGATCTTCAGATCCAGTATTTTGCGATTTAATCCCTCCCTCCCCCCGAGGGATTTGGAATTTGGTTCTCTGATACAATAATTAATATCTGATAAATCCCAATTTCTACGACACATAAACTTGAAATGGAAAGAAACAAAATTCTTAATTGAGAGTTAACATCTCGTTTAAGTGTTCTCAGGCAAACATTATCACAAATTTTATCACGTCTGATACACCCCGCCTCTAATGTGATAGAAATGGCAGTCAATGTTCCGGGAGAACCAAAATAGGTATCGGATCAAAAAGTAAAAATGAGGTGCACAATTGCATTATGCAAAACGATTATGTCAAAGGCTTATTAAATTTTGTTCAGTGGTACATGGGAAGTTGTGGTTAAAAGATCGGTATTCTTACTAGTCTTTACTAATAGAAGAAATGGCGGTGTCCGTGTTTTGCTATGGGAAACATGTACATGTAACAGATCAAAAAGTAAAATTAAAGGTGAACAATGACACTATGCAACAAAGATTTATGAAAGTCTCATCAGACATCATTCGGTGGTATAAGAAGAAGAGACGTTTCAAGCTTTGGATATAATAATTCGCAACTAATGTTTATTTTATACTCCACGTGTTTTAAATGTATTGTTCTATGAGCAGTGTGGAAAGTGGTATAATATTCGGAAGAAAATATAGTTCCTTTTAGAAATATTAAAAAGCTAACAAAAGACAAAGAATATCTTAAAAACAGATACCAAACTGTTAATTTAAAAGCAAAACAGATTCATCTTAAATTGCTAATGTAGAACAAAAATAAATTGTATTCCTTTTATTGATTGATAGTGAATTGAAAATGTAGTCTCATTTAATGAGACTACATTTTGATTGGACAACTATATATATATATTTCAATCACTCATACTTTTATTGTACATCATTGAGCATCAAGCAAGCTATATCTGCGGAACATTAACGACAACTTATTGTATCTTAACATAAAAAATGCTGTTTTTCTATTTGCTGTTTTGTGGAATTGCTTTATCAATGTCGGCGACAGACTCGCCTTTGATGGAGCTGAAATCAGTGGACAAGACAATGACAGAAGTTTGTGCCAACGAATCTTTACGGGAAGACATTAACCATATGAAGCAGCAACTCAGTCAGGAAAGTTTAACTAGTAGACTGTCGCTTGTCAATCAGATGTCTATGTTTGTTAATGAAATGATTATATTAACAGTGAAGAAAGATATGTCCAAGACATTAGTCAAAATAAATGAACTCGAAAGCAATATTAATGATCTTAGACTTGAAAATCAACGATTGCAGAAAAAATTAGACGAACACAAAATGGAAAAGGAAAAGGCTGATAATGAAGAACTACAATGATTAAGGAATTAAAGAACGACTTAAGGAATGTGACACTAACTGTAGACAGCTTACGTAAGTAAATACTGAAAAAACGGAGTCCGCCATTTATATACAAGAGAACATCAAATTTTCCTTTGATTAGGATTGGCTGCTGTAGTTTATAAGTAAAAGATGTAGAAAACTCATGAAAAAATAATTTAGTTGAAAATGTTAATTTTATGCTTCGAAATTCAGTGCATTTTAAGAAGAGTTTTAAGCATTTCTTTCATTTACTGGAATTATAAATGGATATTGTATAATTTCTAGCAATTTAATCTATATAAATTATGTGTCACCGTGTAGCGTTCTTAAAATTTACAGGACCTCAGATGCTTCCTTCGTTTCACGCCCGACTTTCGCGCCCCGTGAGAAAAATTGGCTTCTACCAAACTGTTATCTTTGACTTTGAAGTTGTGAACACAACTAATTCCTATGATCCACGATCTGGAATTTTCACTGCGCCAGTAACTGGAACATATGTCTTCTACTGGAATATACTGTCCAATGAAGCCTCGGGAATGGACACAACATTGGATTCCTCACAAGGAGCTTTAGGATATGGATTTGTCAGCCATGCTGTCAATTATGGAAATGGGGGAAACTTGGTGATAGCGAATCTGACCTCTGGAACGCATGTCTGGGTAAAGAAAGCTGACAAATATGGGAATTACATACATGAGAGATTTTCGACATTTTCTGGTTATCTTTTGCAAGCATCAGAGTAATATGAACTACAGGGTCAATAAAGTTATTCCGGATAACTAATACTATGACTTCAATGAAATAAAAGTTTTTCTTAGTTTTTTATTGTCAGATCTTATCTGTTTTGTATAGCAAACATTGAGAACCCTTATGACAAAAAAAAGTTCAGAATGTGCAGACAGAGATCATCCTTTTTTATGGCACCTAATACCACCACTGATGTTGGCACCATACATTGTTTTAATGGACCTTTGAGTTTATATTACTGCTTGTTATATCCATATTTCAATGTAATGTTAGTCAATACTTTACTGTAGCTTAAATTGAAATATTTATGAATAAGAGAATCTCCTCATGATAATCAATTACATTTTTGAATTAGAATAAAGTGTTAAGAAATTGTATTATTTTACAAAAAAAAATTCATACGATCTCTTATTTATATTTTGCCAAAATAAAATTTGTATATAACCTTTTCAGTACGGTATCTTGTCGTGCATGTATACTGTAAATCACGAGATCTTTATTTTCGCGTAATTACGACAATGTGCTCGCAAAACTTTAATTGTATTCATTGAGATTACTAGTAAATAGAGCAATAACCGCATTCGTGATTTTGTCTCGCTTATCAAGAGTCAATGACTATCTTGCAAAAATAGGTGTTGCGAAAATTTATCGATATACAGTATACAAGAACGATAAACATCAAAAGACCGAAAGTAAATTTGATGATCTTCACGAAAACCATACAGATCAATAGACAATAATAAACGTTTTTTTTTCTAAAACTTTGCACTTTTTTCTTACTTCCTTAT
The DNA here is from genome assembly GCA_003671525.1 of Saccostrea glomerata. Taxonomy (NCBI): domain Eukaryota; kingdom Metazoa; phylum Mollusca; class Bivalvia; order Ostreida; family Ostreidae; genus Saccostrea; species Saccostrea glomerata. The sequence goes on along the minus strand of PRKT01000566.1, from coordinate 317,918 downwards.
GGATGTACAACCAACATATACTAGGTCATATGGCATCACAATCTAGACCTTCCAGATGTCTCTTGTGGTTTAATGCTGGGACCTAAGTTAAAAAATTATAGATGTCCATCACTGCACCCATCCACATTTTTTATCGTTATTATCATTATTATGATTGGATTTTTTCAAATTTTAATTATGAGAGAGGAGGAACTCGGAAAAAGGAATGTAAAAAAAAAGATTATTTGAAGTAATAAAGCAAAAATGCTAAAATTATGGACCTAATTTATATTCAACATTTAAGCTAATTAGAGTGTTTTGAAACTAGTCTCTAAAATAACATAAATTTAGACAAAAGATAAGCACATTTAAACGTAAACATTGCGGCATGAGAAAAAGATTTTTCTAAGTAAAATTATGTAATTTGTACAGATGAGATTTCCAAAATACACCATTATCATGATTCCAGAATTTTCAGAATATTAATGCAATCAAAAAGGCTGTCAAATCCACAAGTTCTGAAAATCATAGGTTAAGTATTGTTCACAAAAATATCACTGATTTCAAACAACAGATAGGAATTGATCAAAATCAATTAAATGATATAAAAGATGTTTTAATATGTTACTGCCAATGCTCGTACCACGATACATTTTAGGAATAATAATTTGGTTTCATGATGTGATCAATCGGGTGTCTTGCGTGATAATTAATAAAATCATCACGCAAGCCAATCAATTGATCATCGTCATGAAACAAAAAATATTACAGTTATTCCTTATATATACATGCTCTTGATTCCGCAAATTCACCTTCTACAATAAAATCTTAAACCTCGTGTATATCACGTACACTGCCGAAACACTAGATTCGGGGTAGAGTAAAGTTATTTGAGGGACATGGCTGATGGGAGCCACTTTCTTTGAAAATGTAATCGATAAAAGTTTAGAAAGATACTATAATTGATATTTCCCATGGTTCCTTTACGAAGGAACGATTATCTTTTATTTATTGCGTTCAGGTTATCAAACGTCAAGAAGCACACTGTATGCTAATTATAATTTTACCTAAAAAGAATTATAGTGACAAAATCTTGTTTATATACCGCTATAGATTTTTTTGTCAACGTTTAAGAATTGTACATGTACATTTTGTTTTTTCGCTAAAGAACGTTTCATATTTTGTACATGTACAAATTTCAAGAAATGTACATGTACAAAAGACAAAATTAAAGGTCTCGTTATTTTATTTTAGACAGGATAATATCGGCCATCGTAGTGAACCAGTAGATTTACGAAGAAATATATAAATGTACATGAACCTTGTTAACTATTTGTAATTTTACACAGGACAAAGACAAAGACATTAAAAATGTAAATTTAACATAGTATAAAACATTATTTTCTTAGCTTAAATGTTTCGGATAATTATTCAGTTGAAAATATCTCCATAGAAACTGGGTGTCGCTATCTATATCCTAGTTTTCATCCATATCGTACTGTAAAAAGCGCGAGAGTCAAAACCAATTTTTATTTCAGCCAATAAGATTAAAGCATACATGGATGCGAGTGTTATTAAGAATTTCCCAATAGAAAATATGCTAGAACCTTAATATATACTTTTTATTTGAATTTCAAAGTTAAAAAAAATACGGAAGTTATAAGGACCTTTATTCAGCCAATCAATCAGACAGCACGTGCATGCAAATGAGTTTGTGCTTATTTAAATATGTAAATATGTCGTCTTGTTTAGACCACTTAATGCCCTTATGTATCTTTACATTTTGAATTTCAAAGTAAATTATAAAAATATAAAATGTGCGACTTCATCAAATATTTCATTTTTTTTCACATCGCAGCTTCAGTAACTATTCGTTTTATGTAGTGTTATGAATATTTGATTTAGCATATTTGACCTAACCATACCTAACGCTACAGTTTCTGCAGCTAGCGCCGCAGATGCATGCAAAGAAAAGAAAGTAGAAAAAAAGAATGTTTCATAATTAGAAACCTTCTTGCCATGTTCAGTCACAAGCAGGTATTATATCTCTTCTCTAATCTATTTTAAGTTAGATCTTCGATTTTTTTTATGTCGGGAGGAAAATCGAAGAGCGAATAGAAGATATAATTTCAATTAGATTGGTATATTCTCAGTCAGCAGAGAAGTTGAGTGTTCACTACAAAACTTGTGTTACGTTGAGTCCCGGTATCTTGTGCTTCTTTTCGGGTATATAGACACAACGATAAATGTTTACATTTGGAAGTTATGTCAACAAGCCGAGCAGTCTGAGATATAAATAGCTATAAGGACGGGATAACATAGTGTCATAAACCAGAGCGTCATGTTTATTTTATAGGTAAGATCGAGATATATGGAGAGAGAGAGAGAGAGAGAGAGAGAGAGAGAGAGAAAGAGAGAGAGAGAGAGAGAGAGAGAGAATGTTTAGTCATTGTATATAGAAATATAGAAATGCAAATCGTAATTGCGTAATTTTACATCTAGAATACAAAACTAGATTTTAGCTCACCTGAGCCAAATTTTATCATTTGGCTGTTTTTCTTTCAAGTCTGTGATTTGTCTCTCATCGTCTGTCCTCCTTGATATGTTTTCGCCCCTTTTTCCCATCAACCTTTTGTAATGTTTTATATACTGTATATGTACCTCTGACCAGACTGTAGATATTTTATATAAGTTATTAATGCACATTACCCCATGTATCAATAGGTTGGTCTGGGCTAAATAAACTAAGCTGTAATATTTTTCATAATAATATTTTGATTTCTTTCACATGTAGCACCCGTTGATGCATATCAACCAAATTGGCAAAAAGCTTCATTAAGTTAATTAAATGAATTCTATCTGTGAATCTGTGAGGATTAAGAACACATCCTGGGCTTGTTGTTATCATGAGTACTTACCTGTAATGTTACAATAATGTTTTCCAAATATCTTCGTGTTGTGTGAATTCAATACCCTTAATGATTTTACCGGATAGATTGTTCTTAATACAAATAAATGCTATGTCATTGGCGGTTCCGGAATTGGCTTGGGGTTGGGGTTGAAACTGACCTTTTATTTTTGTAGAAAGGATTATTTTCTGTATTCTAGATATTTAACGTCTTATATTTTGAATATATTAAGTGCAGTTCAATCACTGTCCTCGAAGGGAGATTAAAGAATGTGGTGCAGAGGTTGTTTGTCTGTTTTGGTTTGTCAACTGTTTTGGAAGTTGTCCCTTTTAAACTTTTTAGAAATTGTTTATAACTTGAAATAGATGTTGTATAATTCTATGCGCTAGTTTTTGGGGACCGACCTGGAACACCCCTACCGCATCTGAATACCTAAAATGTTTTGTTATATGGCATTACTTTTTTAGAATATGTCTTACAACAGATTACATCCGATACAACAATGGCAATTTGCAAGAAAAGTGATAAATACTTACTGCTTCCTGAACCAGAGTTCATCACCTTCAGCCTTGATAATGTCAAAGGGCTACGCAGATTCGCTTGCCTTAATGATAAACACATCTGGATATGTGATATGGAAGTACAGGTCATGAAACTGTACGATACACAGGGTTCACTGCTATATTCAGTCCAGACAGAAAAAGGAACCTCCCCATTTGATATTGCGGTGACAAGTGGCGGAGAAGTTGTCTATACTGATGTGAATCACAGAACAGTGTACATGATGAAGAACTCACAGATAGAGGAAATTATTAGACTGAAAAATTGGACACCACTTAACATCTGTAGTACGTCATCTGGAGATCTCCTGGTCACAATGAGTAGTTCAAACTTTAAGGAATTCAAAGTCAATCGATACCGAGGAAATACAGAGATTCAGTCCATTCAGTTTGACGATGAGGAAAGACCCCTTTATTCTCCTGGATACCTAAAATACATCAGTGAAAATAGGAACCAGGATGTTTGTGTGGCCGATTGCAGAGAACATGCATTAGTGGTTGTCAATCAGGCAGGCAAACTACGCTTCAGGTACACTGGAAATCAAGCTACATCGAAGGGATCATTTGATCCTTATGGAATAGCTACAGATAATCAGGGAAATATTCTTGCAGCAGATTGTAACAATCACTGCATCCACATTCTGAATCAGGACGGGGAATTCTTGCGTTATATTGATAATTGTGAACTACGAACCCCCCGTGAACTATGTGTGGACCCCAAAGACAATCTTTTAGTGACGGAGTACTACACGGGTGATGTAACTAATGTACTAAAAAAGATAAAATATAAATCATATGTAGACAATTCTAAAGGCAAAAGGTAAAAAAATAAAAAATCTAAATACCTACCTCCTTGATCAATATAAATAAATTGTCTCTGAGCAACATAGATTGACAATGATGTAAAAATAAAAGGATACAGAAAGAGAATAACGAGTTTGTCTTCATGTTCGTATGCCTCCTCCGTCCTTTACCTCAACATAACATAAACAACATGTATGTTGAAATTGTAATTTACTGATCAAATAAATTTTGATCAACAATCAAAACATGTAATAGAAACAAATCAAAATATTAATAAGGAAGTATACAATGTATTTTGCCCTAATATAGTTACCGAAACATTGCCCAAACTTCTCTTAAAAAAGAAACTTATCAAGTATGAATTAAAGCTGAAAAAACAGAAACTGAGGGAGATATAAGAATTTTTAAATCAGAATGATAAGCATACATATCCATGCTCCAGAGAATACATATGTACACACTTTATATGAACAAAGTATGACCAACTCAATGTGAATGTAAAATCTTCAAATATAACTGATACAATTTAAAATGTTTTAATGCATTAATGTTTACACAGAAAATGTTTTGTATTACTTAAACCAAACTTTCCACCCTTTGAAGCTTGACCTGTTATATCCATAGATATAATTTGCCGTAGTTGTGCGTATATCAACTTCATCTCCGGTTTTTAAGACAACAGGAATTGTATTTGCACAGTTTTCGAAGCCAGGACTATGTTCATTGTTACAATTTCCTGAACCCTTTGTTTCACCGTTCACCAAAGGTACTGTGTCACATATCTTATGAGAATCAACCATAGTTGTCCACGAAAACACATAAAGACCAGCAGAGGGTGCCGTGAAGAAACCATTCCGTGGGTTATATACGTTGTCAGTTTGATATAAAACAGTGTCGTAGACAAGATTGACCGGAGTATTCCGTTCGAGTTGCAGCACTGGTCTGCTGATGGCTGCATTGAATACAACTGCTTGTTTGTCTGCAGAAGATGCATATTATAAGATATATTGGTTACCACTTGGAAATTAAAGGATCAATTTATAAAAGGAGCTTAGGTAATGGATCTTGACAAATGACAAATGATTTCCTTGTCACAGACCCGTATATAATATGCTTATATGCGGCAAAGGTGGTGGGACTGGGTGGAGGCACAGGAATTTCGAGACCCCACTCCTCAGACCAATTTTCGTTTATATGCTATTTATTTAATACGCCAAAGCTATAATTTACAGTCGTGCCCCTCAATTTTATTATTTTTCTATTTAAATTAATAATGCAGATTAAGTAAAAATAAATTCAAGAATGCATCAGTAATCACAAAAATGTTACACATTTAGAAAATAAAAGGGGCATCCCCGTCCGTATCTTCATGTATCCTGTTTACAATTTTACATAAATCTAGCATAGACTCTGTAAAAAGGTATGTTCATGCACGTTAATGTTCAAAATGCTGAATTGTAATTATTTTGATTGCATGGTCGATGATAACATTAAGCTGAATGTTGATTCTTTGTTCATTTTGAATCGAGAGAAAATTAGCATTTATTCAGGAAACCAAGACTTTAAAAAACTTTGCATATTTAAGCAGATGTTTTAGCTTCATTAAGATCATATTATGATTACTAAAATAAAAGATATACATGTGAACTGTAAGATATTAGTCAACATTTACAGGTTCCTGTTTCTCGTAAACTGTATATCATCAAACTAAGTTTGTTATGTCTATATTCAAAGAATCTTGTGATTTATATAAGAACATTTTCTATGGTTGTAATATTACCTTCGAGATTATTTTCCAAATTAACAATTCTGTTCTCTATGATGCTAATTCGCTTTGTCAGATTCCCTGGTTCCTTTACTTCTGTAACATATTCATCTTCACATCGTTTCTGCATTTCTTCGGACATTTCTACTTTCAATTTTAAGTCCTTCATTTGCTGTTAAATGTATTCTAATTCCGCATCGCGTATTTTTATTTTACTGTGAAGTTCACTATATTTCATTTCAAGTACATATACAGATCCAAAAATAAATGCTACAGCTATCCCTACAATACAATGTCTTAATGTACTTCCATATTGTCCATCCATTGTAAGAAAATAGCTCCCAGAATCAATAAACAAATTTTGCAAATAAACTTCTAAACGGCTGTACAATTGTTCTTACTAAAGAATGTTGGAATTCACAAGGCATATGATGAAGTCCGTAAACTATATTAAGATTTCACTCGCATAGTTGGTACCGTAAATTCAATTAAAAGCCTACTTTCATTTTCGTTAATCAGTCTAAAAATATCATAATAGAGAGTAGTCCGAAAAATCTGACGTTTTCCTGGCTTTTTTACGATTTTGATATTTTACATGCCAGGAAAACGTCAGAACCAGAAACTAAATAGAGAGTAAAGTCGTGGTTTCGGTTTGCGGATCAAAGTTGCTAACATGTTATAATTAAACTGACAACAAACAAGCGGCGATTCAGCAACGATTAACTTTCGCCAATGAGGAAACATTCTCTATAAATAGATTTCTAAATAAAAGGTTCGTGGCGATAAATATTCGCGAGTCGCAAAACTTGCTGATATTTTTCGCTCGCGATTAAAAGTTGGTTTATAGTATTGATTTCATAAAAACGTCATTTATGAATTATTTTATAAAAGCTCAATTTAAGTGATATAATATAAAAGTGGTTTGGAGGGTAACAGTTGAGTTTGACACCCTAGGGAAAACCATTGTCAACCGACTTTTGGAGGGTAACAGTTAAGTTTGACACCCTAAGGAAAACCATTGTCAACCGACGCGTCAGCATGTGCTGCTCAGGCTGATGGTAATAGAACGGAGTGCTACCTGCGTCTAAGCCAATCAGTCTTTAGTATTTTAGGTTCATAAACTCTCTGCTCACTCATATGAAAGTTTTTTCACTTTTATGATTTTCTAAAGAAAGTGTATATGCTGAATAAAATTCATACAATTAAAGCAGGGCTTGCTGGGCAAAATTTCATAAAAATTTCACTTAAACTTGACAGAATTATAAAGGAATAATAGACATATGTGTCATTAAGAGTTATCGCTCTTATCAGAGTATCATTGTACCTTAACATAAAAGTATGTTTAAAAAATATTAGCATCAAATCATTGATTAAAAAACAAATTGTGCAAGTCCTTAAACCGTTTATGCCCGATTTCACTGTTTGTTGAAAGTTCTAGAAAGTCTAGAAATTGGTATTTAACCTGATGTCAAAAAAGAACTCAAGACGATTATTCATCATGAATGGAATGGACATGGAAATAAATGTAAAGCAATTGGTATCACAGTGAGTCTGTGAATATATCTTTGTAGGTTGTGCAAAAGTCTATAAATAAATGTCGATGTATTGCCAAGTTTATTTGTTTACACATATAGAATGGTACAATAATAATTATAATAATAATTAAATATTTTCCTTTAATGCTTTTCAAAAAGTATTCTTTGATGAATACATATCATTGGGTTTGCTATATACAGTCTTTTTTAAATAACGTATTTATACCTTTAGGCCTATGTGTACATATGGGTTGAAAACTAAAGCTTTTTTCAATAATTTTAACTATCTAAACAGATCACCAACAGTATAATTAGCAATAATGTAGTTCAATATATCTTAAAATTAAATTTCAAACAAATAAAGCGAAAATATCAATAAGGTACTCTTAAACGGAAAAAAAAACGGTCGACAACATACTGTGTAAATAATGAAAAAAAGTCAAGCAGAATTGACCTTAATGATGAATTATACTTTTTGGCAAGATCATTGTATCGCCAACGGATCTTACCAATGATGCCTTTAAATAAGGTTGTTGACATTCTTTTTTCATCAACTTGTTTTTCTATAATTTACCTGGTTTTAGAAATTGTTAATATGTCAATAGAGAAAAGGAAATTCTTTATTACAATATAATATCGCAATTAATTTTTACAACAGCATTAACAAAAACACTTATGACATAACTTGGACAGGAGACTAACAGGCAATATCAATGGGAAATTAAACTCAATGATGAAAACACGATTTGAAAAACAAAAATATTTATTACACAAAAGCCAAACAATGACAAATATTTTTTTTCAGATCTCCAGAACATTTTCTATGACGATGCTTAGGCAGTAAAATATACATGGTTTCTAATGTATCCAAAAACCAAAAAAATGTTTAAGCAAATATAATTAAAAATAAAAATATTTTTACCAAACTTTCCATCCTTTAAAGTTTGACCAGTTGTAGCCATGGGCATAATTTGCCGTAGTTGTACGTATATTGACTTTGTCTCCAGATTTTAGAATAACAAGAATGGTATTTGCACAGTTTTCGTATCCAGGATTGGCTTCATTGTTACAGTTTCCTAAACCCTTTCTTTTTCCGTTTACCAAAAGTTCTGCATCAAATATCTTATGAGCTGCAACCAATGTTGCCCAGGAAAACATATTAAGACCATCAGTGGGCGCGGTGAAAAAACCATTGACTGGATTGTATGCGTTGCCAGTTTGATATATAACTGTGTCATATACAACATTGACCGGAGTGTTGCGTTCCAGATTTAATGTTTTGCTGATAGCTGCATTAAATAGAACGGCTCTTTTGTCTGTAAAAGCAAAGTATAATTATGGTAAAATGGTTACAATTGTATTTAATGGAATATTTAAAGATGCGAAAGACAAAATAAAGGAAACAATGTTTCTGAATGAATTCACTAAAATTACAAAAACGATTATATGAAAGTTTATTATGATGACCGATGGGGAATTTAAAGATGCCAAGGACTGAAATAAAACAATATTTCTGAATGCATAATTTTATTTGTAATCTTATTATTCTCATGATTTTCAATTAGGTATAAGTAGCAGAGAAGACACTTCGCGATTTAGGGAATAAAAACATGGCTTAGACAAGTTAGAAACATGTTTGGATGGACAGGGCACTGCCATTCAAAATTTGTTTAACAAGGAAAAGATCACAAGTATGATTGATTATAAGTGCACACACATAAAGTAGCTATGTTTTCTATGATAAACTATAGATATATAGTGTAAATATCGCCAAAATAATTGGAATAATACAACTCTCTTACGTTCCTATGGCTATTTTGTTTCTTCCTTAGATTGGCATATTATACAAATACTCAAGAAAAAATTCTCAGAGATTTAGTGAAAAATTATTCGATAAAATATTATCTTTCAATATTTAAAAATTAAACAACAGTAAGGTAGAATTAACACAAACCTAAGGAAGTGTCACTGCAAACAGTGTCCAGGGTTAAAGTCAAATTATGAAGATCTCTCTGTATCTGAGTTATCTGCGTTTAAGTCTGATCCCCAGTACTGTTCAACTTTAAATACTGATCACCTTCGTTATTTTTCTTCTCCATTTCTAGTACTTTGGCTTCCATTTTGGCCATCTGTTTTTTCATTGTTATCATATCATCCACCAAGGAATACATTTGTCTGGTAAGTGATAACCTTATCGTAGTTTCCTGATTCAGCTCTTGTCTCAAATTGTTCATTTCTTGGTCCGAAGTTTGGTTGATACAAACCACTGATGTTGGAATTTCAGATTTCGTATCCGTTGTAAGAGAGTGCGCTGTTGCTGTGGCAAGCAGTATGGAGAACCAATGGGGAATCATTACTGCTATTTTAAATATCGAATAGCCAATAAAACACAAAAAATGTTCTTTTCCGTTATGAAGCTCTTCTTTAAATATGATATTATTCAAACAATTTCCAATGTCTTTCCTTCCATAAGTGAAGACAGTTAATTTTTAGAAAGCCATTTACCACAGAAGGAGCAGCAATATAAAGTACTTAAAAGTACTTAAAACGGTTTAAGTACCTACATGATTAGTGATTATAAATGCATTTGTGAAAGAAAGCATCCTTGTTTGTTTTAAATAAACTGAAATGCTACCGGAAAAGGGATTAGTAGAGCACGTCACATTGCCTTAAGTGCTAATGTCTGCTGAGTCAATATTCTGATGGGCTGCATGATCTTCAATTAAGGACAGATTATACAAACAAACTTTGATCAAAAAGTTGAAAATAAAAATTTTAGTCAAGTTCAAAAAACTAAATGACATAAATGGAGATATCGAGAATTATTCAAGCTCAAAAGTCCATTACATAATACAAAGTAGTAGCAGAGCAAACAAGAACCTCCGAAACTTCAGAGGTGGTATCAGGTCCCATGGAGGGGTGAGTATCCCCTGTCGACTGGTCACACCAGCCATTTGCTCCTTGATATGATCAGTAAATACGGAAAATCCGTCGCCATTTCATTTTGTAAATTTCGGATTTACAATAAGTATGAAAATTTAATTGTTCATAGGTAGTGCATGCTCTTGCATATCGAATTAACTGAGAGATATATAAACCCCATATGCAGGGTGACGAATGTATATTGCTGCACAAGTAAGGTAAGCTGACGATTGAAAAGTTAAAGTCATCACGTTTATAACAACGTTTAGTTGATAGAATACCATTAACGTCTTTTTCAAGAATCTTGCAACAAAAATGTTTACCTTTGGAAATCCAACCATTTGCGCGCTCTCGGAAAGCTACAATTATTTACTCATGCGTGAAACATATAATGCTTTATTTTTATGTTAACGTCTTATTTTATTTTGTTTTATTGTATGAAAAAAATCACGGAGCGTTGAGTTTTTAATTTGCTCTATATTATGACGTCACAATCAAAAGCTTTTTATCTCTTTAATGCTTATTTTCTGCCATAGATGTCAGTGCATTTGCCAATCCAATACATTGTACGAAACAGATCAATTTGAAAAAAAAATTATTATTCTACAGTTGTACATGTATTTACTTGCCAACATGTACATTTTATCTTCAAAATCCTTCCCCAACAATTTTTACAATAGTGGTCAGCGACTGGATCTTTTTCCTACAACGAAGGATATGGAGATAACGAACAGTATTCAATCTCAAAGTCCATAAAACAATACAAAATAAGAGCAGAGCAAACACGGACCCCCGAAACATTAGAGGTGGGATCAGGTGCCCTGGAGTAGTGAGCATCCCCTGCCGACCGGTCACACCCGCCGTGTGCTCCTTGTTATAATCAGGAAATAACGGAAAAATCCGTCGTCATTTCAGTGTAAAATATAATGGACAAACATTTGGTACGAAAAATGTCAGTCGGCATTTGACTCAATGATAGAATGCATTTGCTGACGAGGTCATTGTATCGACCATAGAACTTACGAAATGAGACCTTAAACGAGACGGCTGAAACCCTAGTTTCATCAACTTGCTTGTCAATAATTTACCTCGTTTTAGAAATTGTTTATACGTATAGTATGCCCTTGCGTATCGAATCAACTTAGATGTACATTGTATATACTCCGTATGCAGGTGATGAAGGTATATTGCTGCATAAGTAAGGGAAGTTGACGATAGAAAAGTTAAAGTCATCACGTTTATCATATAGTTTGCTTGTTAGATTACCATTAGAGTCTTTTTCAAGTAAAACATCCAAGTAGAAACAGAAGTGCCAGACTCTGTGGTATCTTTTATCTCAAGCTCACTAGGATATATCTATCGACGTAGGAGTGGAAATTACCATTGTTAATTGACAATACGTCGTCGATATATCTAAATGTTGAGTTGAAGGCCACAGCAAGTGTTTTCTTCTTTTCATGCATAAGATTTTGCATAAATTCTGCTTAATATGAATATAAAAATAAGTCTGCTTATAACGGAGCGCAATTTGTACCCATGGGAATTTCAATAGATTGTTGGAATACCTGGTCTCCAAAAACCACATAGATATTGTCAATCAGAAACTCGAGCTTCTTGTTGATGTCAACTTCAGAGTACTTATGTGTGCAATCACAATCTGTTTTAACAAAATAATTTTGCAAATGACCAATGACGAGGTAAGTAAATTGATGAGTTCCATTTTTATTGAGGAAGCAGCAATTTAAAACTACATGGAGCTGAAGGCACAGGTTTATACAAGGTATTGAATTCAACCATTTAATAGCATCATCATCCCACGAAAACGTGGAAAGTGTTGTGTAGTTGTGGTACTATACAAAGTAATTATGGAATACCCTCGTGTATATATATCATGTAATAAATGGAGATAATGAACAGTTTTCAAGCTCAGAAGTCCATTTACACTACAAATTTTGGAGCAAATCACGAACTTCTAATTTATCAGAGGTTGGATCAGGTTTCATGGAGGAGTAAGCATTCCCTGCCGACCGGTCACACTTGCCATGTATATGAATTGTATATTATAATAAATGAATAATTCAACAATAAAAACCGCTCTTTCCGAGAATCCCGTTTTTGAACTAATTCTACCTAAACATATAAAATATTTGCCTTCTTCATAAATTGAACTTTTTAGAGCAAAACGTTACACATGCACTTTATACGTATTAAATTTGTTGCTTTCTGTCAAGCTTTTTAAAATATGTTACATTTCATTCATATAATTTTATATGGAAATAATTCTTATAAATTTTATATGGAAATAATTCTTATATGTTACATCATCGTCAACCAAGCTCTAGGGCCTGTCTACTTGACCAAAGACCAGGTAGAACTAGAAAATGTGATACATCCAAAACTATTCTTTTTCTTGTCGTCATTACTCGTCAACCATGATACAGATAAGATTGCCTGTTCAATCTCTGTGACAGATATAGGGAGAATAAAACGGGATTTTTTTTTCACGAAGAAAAACATTCTTTCATGAAAATTTTCAATGTCTTAGTGACATAATACTTATAGATTCTTTCGGCAAGGAAATAAACTTTGGGAATCATAACGAAAATAGATTTTATCTCCATATCATTTTTAAAATTATTTAAAAAAAACATCCAATTAATGCAATGATCATACTAAATTCACAAATAGCAAGTTTTCATTTAAGTTTATGCAAAGTTCTATTTTAAATAGTTTGTAATAACAAACCAATACGCTATAGTTAAATTCGAATTTAAGAGAGAAAAAATTCGAAAGTGCGTTGAGCTGTATATATGGAAGAAAAAATTGGTTGATAGTTCTATGAGAGAAAAAAGTCATAAATACGCGAAGACAATGTCGTAAGTACATAAGAAAATGAAATTACATTGTATCATATGATAAGAATAAAAAGTCTTACAGCAACTTTATTTATCATACGGAGGTCGTTATAATGAATTAAGAAAATTGTAGTACTTAAGAAATGAAAATTTCTTATTAAAACAAAACATCACCTTCAATTTTACAAGAAAAAATAACAGCATAACAGGGACAAAGGACGGATAGGCCAATTCCAACGTGTCACCTTCAGCGAAAAGTCATCAGTAATATTGTTCTTCAAAATCTGATCTAGTTCCTCCTGCAGCCTTTGATTTGCAATTTGAAGATCATATTCTTTCTTTTCCATTTCTTTTATTTTGGTTTCAATTTTCGCCATCTGTTATTTCATTGTTATCATATCATTCACCAAGGAATACACATGTCTCGTAAGCGATAACCTTATTGTAGTTTCTTGATTCAACTGCTGTCTCAAATTGTTCATTTCTTGGTCTGATGACTGGTTGGTTAAGACAACTATCACTGGATCCTTAGATGTCTGATCTGTTGTAAGGGATAGAGATGTTTTTGCGACAGGAAAAATACAGAACCACAACGAAAGCAATGCTGCCATTTGGAATTTGAAATCATCAAATATCAATGAAACCGATGTATTACACAGGACAAATGATGTCTGTCATTAACTCAGTGGTTTTTATGTACGATATAATTACATGTTTCAAATACCGGATACATCTTAAACAAATTAACTTCATTCCAAAGAATGAACTCTGTGGTTGCAGGAAAATAACACTCTGAGAACAGTGGTGTATTAATCGAACAAATCTTGGTTATTAATTCGGTGGTTTTTATGTACGATATAATTACATGTTTTAAATACCGGATGCATCTTTAATCAATTTACTCCCTTACAGAGATTATACTCCTTGGTTGTAACAAAATATACACTCTGAGAAAAATTGGAAAATAAAGAGTACCTTAAAATATACGAGGGTTTCCCCAGAAAAACGCGAACATTTTCAATATCTTTTGATCACTTAGACTATAAAGTTAAAAATTAGCATACATCATTATCAACATGTTTTTATATATGTCTATCAATTTCATTGAAAAAGCTCTATAAATATTTTTTTTCTTACAGGTGAACGAATCTAACAAATCAGCTGTCAGAGCACCACTGACGACGTCAGAACGTAGGTCGAAGTGTTTGTGAATTAATTGTTCCTGACATTGTGTCTCTAATAAAATTCATAAAGCATAAATTCGGCACTGTATCTAATTTTCTTTTAGTTACCAGGTTATACATCTCAAATACTAGTGTTACCAAAAGATTGTGGAGTTCATTCTTTTAATAGACAATTTCACAATCCCGATCATAAACCTAACTGATCGAATTGTTTAATAGCGATCTTCACGTACTCCTATGACGTCCTTCTCCTGTCTTTTCAGTTCGTCTTCATTTTTCTCTTCTATTTGATAACCAGTCCAGTCAACCTCAAACCTGTTTCCTTACTTATTTTTATTTTTTATCATTAACATCTCTTTTTCCCTTTGTACAGGAGTCATACCCCGCTCAACATAGTGTTGTTTGATTATTTGGTTAAAGATGCATCCACAGTACCGCCAACGTCATCATTTTTGACAATGTCTAATTTAAAGTGCTTTGGCACATATCGTCATATATTTGTCATTAATGATGACAAATTAATGGTTTTTTATGCACGAGTATACTAAAATATGGATTATCTATATAAGTAATTTTTTTGAAATTATTTCTGGATAGCCTGATAACTAAGAAAATAATGGTTATTATCATCTATGTTTCGATGCTTTCTGAAACATTTTCAGTTATGTAATACAAGAAAAATCAATTTGGCGCACAACTCTGCATGCTAAAGGTTGGGCACTATTATTTTACTCCTAAAATTCGGCGGCCTGAATGAGCGATAGGGTTAAAAGTTTTGCATGTACTTTTAATGTACTCTCAATGTACTTTTATCGGCGATAAATTAGCTATGAGAAAAAAAGATCATAATCTAGCTTTGGGGGCATCGTCCGAGCTTCACCCCACAAAGGGTTCATTGTACACTCCTTGGTGAAAACTTATGGTGGATATAATGACATATGTTACGCACACTGTGGCGGAAACTTGGATATTGTGTGTACCTAAACACCCAGATTTTTGTTCAAAATATCAAAACAAATTAAATGACATCTATGAAATCAATGATAAGAAACATATGTGGTGACATACCAACTAAAATGCGTTTAAAACAATTCCAAGTAGACTCAGTTTCATATAACAAACCAAGACTTTCTGTTTACATGTATATAGGTATTACTCCAGGGATGTCCCAGAAAACGCGAATTTTTTGAATATTTCAAATACTATTCAAAGAAAACCAATAACTTTTTGCATGCTGTTGGAAAATTATAATTTTGTTATTTTGACAAAATATTATAGGCCTATAATGTCACATGAGTACAAAAACAGCATTTAAAGGGTGTTAAATATCGGTCAACGATATTTTATTGACTTTTACAAATAGCATCGGTAATAAAATTTTCTTAGTTATCAGGCTATCCGGAAATAATGTCAAAAAATTTACTTATATAAATAATCCATATTTTAGTATACTCGTGCATAAAAAACCATTAATTTGTCATCATTAATGACAAATATATGACGATATGTACCAAAGCACTTTAAATTAGACATTGTCAAAAATGATGACGTTGGCGGTACTGTGGATGCATCTTTAACCAAATAATCAAACAACACTATGTTGAGCGGGGTATGACTCCTGTACAAAGGGAAAAAGATATGTTAATGATAAAAAATAAAAATAAGTAAAGAAACAGGTTTGAGGTTGACTGGACTGGTTATCAAATAGAAGAGAAAAATGAAGACGAACTGAAAAGACAGGACGAGGACGTCATAGGAGTACGTGAAGATCGCTATTAAACAATTCGATCAGTTAGGTTTATGATCGGGATTGTGAAATTGTCTATTTAAAAAATGAACTCCACAATCTTTTGGTAACACTAGTATTTGAGATGTATAACCTGGTAACTAAAAGAAAATTAGATACAGTGCCGAATTTATGCTTTATGAATTTTATTAGAGACACAATGTCAGGAACAATTAATTCACAAACACTACGACCTACGTTTTGACGTCGTCAGTGGTGCTCTGACAGCTGATTTGTTAGATTCGTTCACCTGAAAGAAAAAAAATATTTATAGAGCTTTTTCAATGAAATTTATAGACATATATAAAAACATGTTGATAATGATATATGCTAATTTTTAACTTTATAGTCTAAGTGATCAAAAGATATTGAAAATGTTCGCGTTTTTCTGCGAAAACCCTCGTATATTTTAAGGTACTCTTTATTTTCAAATTTTTCTCAGAGTGTATATTTTGCTACAACCAAGGCGTATAATCTCTGTAAGGGAGTAAATTGATTAAAGATGCATCCGGTATTTAAAACATGTAATTATATCGTACATAAAAACCACAGATTTCATAACCAAGATTTGTTCGATTAATACACCACTGTTCTCAGAGTGTTATTTTCCTGCAACCACAGAGTTCATTCTTTGGAATGAAGTTAATTTGTTTAAGATGTATCCGGTATTTGAAATAAGTAATTATATCGTACATAAAAACCACTGAGTTAATGACAGACATCATTTGTCCTGTGTAATACATCGGTTTCATTGATATTTGATGATTTCAAATTCCAAATGGCAGCATTGCTTTCGTTGTGGTTCTGTATTTTTCCTGTCGCAAAAACATCTCTATCCCTTACAACAGACCAGACATCTAAGGATCCAGTGATAGTTGTCTTAGCCAACCAGTCAGTTAGTGGGAAATATTTTTTTTACATCGAAGTTGCATTTTTCTATTTCTTTTTTAAAATTAAGATTACCATCTTTTGTCATGAAAATAATCCTGAGAATATTTTAAATCTAAAAAAAAATATCAATTTCGCTGTACATCAGTATGTAACCACAGGTTTTCTGCGTAATGTATATCTGAAATTAAACCATAAAATTAGTTTGAAATTAACCTTGACTAATGAGATGGTTTTCAAACGGAATCTAGATAATATAATCCAGAAAACAACTTTGAAGATTTAAATAGCCATGAAGGGCAGCTCAAATGTTAAAAGGTGACACAAGCTTCAGCTGTAACAATCATCCAGAAAATCGTATATATGTGAAAGTACAGGACGAATATTATATAAAACTGAAGTTGGTTGAGGTGAACTTACTTTAGTCATGGAGACCTCTTTTTGCATTAACGTCTTTGTGTCATTTTTAATAATGTTTGAGAGAAATAGCTATGGCGAAGCTGTACTCACTAATGCTAAAACTATTTCAAACTTAACAACTGTTAGAGTGGGTGATTGGAAAGAAATTTTAATCAATCAGGATTTGACGCAGAGGCTACAACTCGTGCAAAATGTCATACAAGTTATGAACGATGTTCAAATATTAAAAAATGATATTCAGCGTCTGGAAACGGAAAATTCCTATCTCAAGAAAGAAATTAAAAACAAAACACACAGTAAGTAAGCACGTTATTTTAAAAATGGAAAGAAATATATACAAATAAAGGAAGAAAAGCATATCTTTTATATGTATATAAGTTTTCAAATATTGAATGAATTTTTTTTTTAATTTTAGTCATACAAGTGATGAGTGATGTTCAAACCTTAGAGAATGATGTGCAAAGTCTCAAGACAGAAAATTCCTATCTCAGACGAGAATTTGGAAATCACATGATAAGCTCAAGAAATGAAAGTACGTAAATCTGATTTGTTTATTAAGTCAGTAGGGAAAGCTTTTTTTTTTTTTTTTAGAAAATGTTATTTTTATTTTGTTAAGCATACGTTTACTATCAATATACAGTGTACATTGATAGCATATTAACATGATAGGTTTTTTTTTATTCTTTAATTAAAAAAGGTGGAAAAAGTCCGATAGTCTTTTTCCTTTTTTTCCTAAATGTATTCAAGATACAAGTGTTTCATGTAAAATTTGAAAACATTATTTTTTGTACTTAATTCACTCACAACAATAATTAATAGTATATTTCAAAATGCGACGAATGAATAAAGTTTATTTATCTGGTATATACATCGTACGTTATATAAAACTTCTCTTTTCAAATGTAGTAAAGTTATGGTTTTCAATTCCTCTTTTCTATGAATTAGTTCAAGTTATTTGTTTGTTTGTTGTTTAACTTTCCTCTCGGTTTTTTTTTTACTCATATGAAGAAGACCGTTTACGGTAGCTCAGTCAGTAGAGCTCTCGCTTCGTAATCGGGAGGTGTGAGTTCGAATCTCGGCCACGACTGACCTAAGTCGATAAAAAACGGGTAGCAACTGTTCCTTCGCCATGCGCTCGGCACTTTGAAGTGAAAGTTGTGGGTCCTTCGGATGAGACCTTAAAAACCGAGGCCCCATGACAGCGGCAGGCGTTGGCACGATAAAGATCCCTCACTGCTCAATGGCCCTGAGTGTCGAGTAAAGATCAAAATTTGATGCCCTTCACCGGCAAAGGTGACGTCTCCATATGAATGAAAAATTCTCGAGAGGGACGTTAAACAATAAACAATCAATCAATACTCATATGAAGACGTCATCACATGGAGACGCCATCATTTGCCGTTGATTTTCTTCAAATTTTGTCCTATACTCGGCACTCATGCAGATTTGTTCGATCTCATCTGAAGACTGGACTCCACGTCCCACAGTGGGATTTGAACCCGCGACGTAAGGATCAACTCCTTACTCCGCTACTCTAGAGCAGACACACTTACCACTGCGCCAAGCAGGCGACAAATTCAGTTTTGCAATTACTCCCAAATATGTATTTAAAATAAAACAGACCTAAAACCGAAATGATGAAATGGTAGCATTTAGAACTGCATTTTATCTGAGATAGTATATCTATATCAGGTATAGTGTACACGGACCATTCTCAACTCAGAGTCTCAGGTGACGTATCGCTAAAATCACCTTTTGACGTGCATGATCTATCTTACGTTAATTTCTCACATTCTGCATATCTTCTTTTCGTAAACAAAAGGACCAATTCATCAATTTTGCATACGTTATCCAATAAGATATTGAATTTCCATGTATAAATGTCTTTCTTCAAAGGTATAGGATAAAAAAAATAGTGAAAGTGTTTTTTATGTTTCGTTTATATATAGCTTTGTCAATTCTCTTGTACTGGGAATTAATAAGTTCATGTAATATTTTAGCATGTCTACATGTAACAGCAAATTAACGACGCCCGATCTAGTTAAAAATTACGAAAACGGAATGACAAAAAAAATTAATTTTTGGAAATATACTTGTGTGTTTCATTCTTAGAAAAATTAGAATGAAATTTTGTTACCTTGCCTTTATTGTAGTGAAATGGAGGCACTGTCAAGATACGGACCATTTTTCCGTATCAATTTTCCGTATCAATTATACACTATTACATACTAAAACTCTTTAATAAACAAAGAAATTTACAAATAAATAAAATACAGGATGAAATTCTTAGTTTTTCACATGTGTCATGCAATTTTCATTCTTCTTATCAAAAATGAAAAGAAAATTTGGGGTAGCCTTTATTGCAGTGAAAAGGGGGCAAGTCAAAACACAAAATTTGGATTTATTCTATCCAACTACGTATTTTGTTGGTCGCTATGGGTTCACATACCACCAACAAACGATTGCACTACTGAATTAGTTTCTAAAAAATAAATAATTCTTACATTATGAAATAATCTTCTCGCCATGCTTTATTTTTCTCTTAACACGCAACGTTGTTTTACGTGGAAAAAGGGGGGAGGGGGGGGGGGGTAAAGGCGACAAAAATTGCGATTTTTCCTAATATCATGTTATATATAGAAAAATAAAATATTTCGGGGGTTCAATTTAAATGATTTATGGACTTGTTTTATTTTTTAAAACTGAAGATAATCCATGCATATTTAAGTCGACAAAAAAAGAGTGTGTAAAAACACTTCCACATGTTCAAAGAGAAAGACTAAAATCGTTTACTTTTAGTTCCAGTGTTTGTTTTTTTTAAACTCACAAATTGAAATAAAACAAGGTAAAATTAATGAATCTGTACAAAAAAAAATTGATCCCTCAAAATTAATTAGGTTCCAAAGTTGTTTATAAATTTAAATATTTAAAAAAAAAAAGAAATGCCAGCTTGCAATGCATAGTCTGTAGAACTACCAGGTAAGCAAGATAGCGAAACATTTTAGCGCAATTTGACGTCATTTTAATTGTGACGTTATTGTGTTCAATTGTGACGGCAGTCAAGGGTATTGTGACGTGCCTGAGTCGACGCTGCGTAAAAACGTATGCGCAAATCAAGTAGATTGGGCCTCGTTAAGGTACTGTTTAATAACCATTTGAAATTGATTTTAAAAATATATACCTAATTATAATGTTTCAGGTTGCCAACATACACTGGAATGTCTGAATCAAAAAGAGCATGTTGCTTTTTATGCATACTATTCTGACAATTTCAAAGGTCTACCCACTGGAACGACTTTAATCTTTGATTCAGTGGAAACAAACCTTGGCAGTGGATACAATAAAAGAACCGGGATATTCACTGCCCCAACTCCCGGTGTCTATGCCTTTACTTGGACCTTGCACGCAGCGGGATCACACGTCGCTGGATCATCTGGGAGCAACTATGGTGAAATGAATGCGTCGATAAAACTAAATGGAGTCACAAAAGGTGCAATTGTTGCTGATACTGAAACACAGTTCGATAATGCTGCTGGCACCGGGTTTGTTGTTTTGAATCTTAATGCTGGAGACGATATAAAAATTGTGTCTGATCAGTATGGCGGCCAAGGATCCATGTTCAGCTCCGATCAAAATGGCCGAACATCATTCTCAGGATTTCAGATTACATAATTTTTCTCTAACCATTATTTTCATTAAGTTAGGTATTCATCACTGTGGATATTGATTACTCTATTTGATTGAAGCATTAACCACTTCTTTTCATTTCTTTGATTAAAAAAAAATCAAATAATTCTGTTATGTTTTTAAATTTTTTTTTCTCAACTAGACATGAAACCTAATACGCATGGTTTAAGGTGCATATGCATTAGTTTTGCAAAGGAAATGGTCAGATTTCAAAAGATTTTAATCTTTTTTAAGCTTTTAACGAACAGCAAAGTGATATCTATTTTCAAAGGGTTTTTATTTGTTGAGCCAAAAACGATATTGCACAAGAACTTAATCATAGTGTATCTGTTTTTGAGTTGTCAAGCATAGTTTCGACAAAGATGTCAAAATTTTTGTTTACCCGCACTGCGGATTCAATGGATCACACTCGCCCTTTTCCGTAACTGAAAAAAAGGTTACGGAAATGGGCGAGTAGTTACGCCTATTGACTGCGGATTATGATTTGTCATCTGCCAAATTATTCTGATGTAAAACCGTCACGACAGCTCAAGTCGGTAGAGTGCTTTAGAATTGTTTTACTATTGAATGTATATTATACATACATGTTGTAGCAGTTCAACTGAATACAATATTAAAGAATAAAATCTTAAAACAAATTCAGATTCATCACAACGAAATGAAATGATCTGCTCAAGGCAAAACAGACATTTTTTCCTAAATTAAAATCACAAGTCTATGATGCGAATCAGAATTTTAGGAAATACAAATACTGCATTTTATAAATGTATAAATTTGTACATACAATATCAATGTTTTGATCAGTACTGTATTTAAAGAAATTGCAATAACGTTTACGAGAACATCTGTATGCATAAAATAAATGATCATTTAGAAATTATCTCTTTAAAAAAAAGTTGAAATTTACTGTGGATAGTCAAATGCGAAGAGCAAACAACACCTTTGAGAACTATATCGACCAAACGAAAAATAATTAGACTACAAACATTTCAATTGAAGGGTTTGTATTTTCTATTTAAATTTTCCTAAATCACTTTGTTTAATAACTTGTATAATTATCTAATTGTTTTATTTTACTTTTATTTCCTCATCTGTTCATACCATTTGGACATGATAACAAACATGAAATTGTTATTGGCGATCCTTGCTTTGAAAATCTTTGCTCTTCTGACGTTCTAGAACAAGTATTTGTACAGAATAAAATTTTACCGAAATTTCCCAACTTTGAAAAATTAGTTTGTCTCGTTTAAAGAACAGTAGGGCCTTTTTCAGGTGTTTGATCATATTCTAGGTAAAACAGAAGTGGGCAAGGGAAGGTCTTGGACATTAAAGTAGGATGTAATGATCTTCCCTACACTCTAGGATGTTGAACAATTGATAGTGTATGTCGTTGTAGAGAATGTAAGATGGAGTAGTGTAGAAAAATTTGAAAAACACAAAATTTTATACTTAGAGTGTTCTATGATCAGCGATTGCCTGAAGTATTTGGATATAATTATGGTACCCGATGAGTAAAATTATTCTTATCATATATCAACAAGATATGTAAATTTTAATTTTTAATTAGAATATGTTTTTTTTACACTATTTTAAGAAAAATACCTTTTCATTTTCAGAATAAGGGCATTTTGAAATGGATATTCTTAAAGCAGATTTCAGATTACTTTTGGACATTATTTTAATTAACTGGGCAATAATGTTGTGTTTCACAGCCCGAAAGCATTGATCTTTTATGGCCTTTATTGCACCTGATCGCACCTCTGATGTTTAGAAGGTCCGTGTTTGCTCTGCTCCTATTTTGTATTGTTTATGGACTTTGAGATTGAGTACTGTTCGTTATCTCTATATCCTTCTTCCTTTGACGTTTTTGTTCGCCCCATAATATGTCATATCTTTATATGCAAAGATTTTAAGTATAATTTTTTTACCGTTTATTTTATTCAGATTACCAAAAAGGCAATTTTTCCAAAAATTTTTCATGCTGTCGCTTAAGAGCTCCTCTTGCTGTATGCTATAAAAGAGTTTAAAAGAAGTTAAAGACCAACTTCACTGGATTTTATAAATGGACAAAACATGTCAAGAATCCCAATTATAAATCTATGGTTGGTGCCGTGTTCAATTTATAGCCTTCACCTTATGTGTTCAGGGCTCGTTTGAGGAGGTACAAAACCTCTGCAATCAGAACAGCACTTTTTCATTCGCCTCGTTATTTTTTTTTAATTCTACGTGCCATTTTATATTGAGACTTTTATTAGAGATCCTTTATTCGCATCCAGTGTCCTCTGAAATTTTATTTCTCAATGAAATAAGAAATTTTACTGAGAATAATGAATCTTTCAGTATATGAGGTAACTATTCAAAAGGCATGGGAGGTGATTTTATTTCAGAACAAAAAACCCCAGAAAGACTAAATTGTGAATGCTAAGAGGTCTTACGAGAAGACGTGGCCGCATGTTTGTTGGAATATTAATTAAAAGACTGGAAACGATATATATAAATTATTTCAAGTCTTTTTAAGATATGAGAAAGATATGACCAATAATTAAGAATCCGTTTATGAAATACTAGTATACATAAAGACAAATAGTACATATTGATCGGAAACATATTATTTCTTTATTGCATGCTTAGGTCAATGGTAATTTAATTTAGATCAAGATGATTTTGTTTTGACACAAATATCAATACATACAGCATGAATCTAATAATTGCAAAGATTGGTAACTTGCTTCATTTGGTGAAGTGATAAAACCCAAATTGAAAGCATATATATTTCCAGTAACAGAAATAATTAACAACACAGTCTTGCAGGAATTATACTCAAAACAGACGAGTAAATAAATAAAATCACAATTAAGTCTTTTATAAAACCACGATGAAACATTGACTATAATCTGGTTAGGTTTATATTGGTATGACCCTGTCATCCCCCGGTATGTTGACACCACACTCAATCCATTTTTGGTGACTCTTACCGGTCAATGTTTATCCTATTGTTCCAAACGTGAAAGTCTCTCCCCTTAAACTTCGATAAAAACCTTTAAAATAATTATATAGTTGATAATTACTATGGTTAACCTTCATTGTTATTAATGTGAAGCTGAAGACAATAAAGAAATCGCTCTACATTCCAAAATTGTTCAGAGTTGTATTCTACAAAAACATGGATTAAAAAAATCAGACACAGAGTCGCTGAATAAATAAGGGATCGTCACGAAAATAGTTCATTGCCATGAAATGCAATTATGCCTTGAATTCGTGCTTCAACATTTTAGAGTGTAAGTATTATTGCACTACATGAAAATACAAATAAATGACGACGGATTTTTTTTTGTCTTAAATTTTTTAAAATGAAGCATAAATTCAAAAAGCACTATAATTCAATTAAAAACACGTTTAAAAAAAATGAGAGATACTGTTTACTGCCAGGTAAGGATGAAATGGGGACACCCCGCACCCCCGCCTTTATTTAAATATAAAAAAGTCACTTAGTTTTCGAACTGTCTCTGTAGCATATGATTAATGAAATTCACGTTTTAACAAGAGAGGGAAATCGCAAACAGATAAATTTCACTTTTGTTTCAAATTGCCATAGAAAACATAAACATCAAGAATTTAGCACACGTACAAACCAAATACAGATCCTCAGCTTACAGAAAACCAAGTTCTGCAAATTGAAGTAGCATTAAATATGTTTCTGTTGAAGTGTGTACAATGTCCAATTTTATTTTCTTTTTAAATTCATCAAAATGAGTGTGAATATATTTTTCTCCTCTATTATCTATTTTTGTCCCCCGCTTTCTCGAAAGCGAGGGGACATTAAATCCCATTACTCTGTTCGTCAGTCTGTCATTCTGTAGTTATAAACTCAAAACCAATAAAGCGTTAATTAGTCCAGGCACTAATGAAGAATATGTTTTGGTCATCTTTTCTTGCATCAAAATGATTGTTTACCTTCCATTCACTTTTTTGTTAAAAATTCTAAAAGTTTAAGAAATTAACAGAATGTGCACTGCCACTTTAACTCTATATAATACTTTTTCAAAGACGTAATTTTATTTTACTGAAAATAAAAATCGAAAGAAATGTGGTGTTCCGCCTTATCTTTAACCGTTTTTACCTAATAAAAAAATATGCTCACCAACATTCCCAAATTAATTTTTTTTGTCGTTTCAAGAATGAATTAATCAAATAAATGTGCAATAATTGAAAGTTTAATTCTAGTTATCTTGTGTGTTTGGTGATCGCCTCCAGTCTCCAGGCAATACACCGCTCCGGGTTGTCCCCAGAAGTTCACAGTGATCATCACCAGTACCACTCCCATCAGCAATGTTATAGTATTTACCGGTTACGGTTTTGCTCAGAAACAGCTTGTATCTATAAATGTTTGACAACATGAAAAGAAATGATTAATTTATCACAACTTAACATACCGTGATGTACATAGCTCTTGTATTTGATAATACGATCATATATTACAGGGAAAATTTCTTATTATTATATTAAAAGTTTTCTTTCAGGGTTTATAATAAATTGATAGTGGGCTTACAATTTTAAAAATACAACGGAAAGACTGCAAAATGCAATTAAAACGCTATAAACTCATATAAATATTTTTTCCAAACCAAATTCTATCTAAACATAAACCTCATTTAGTGATGAAAATTCCTAATTAAACGCGAGGAATTTGTTATCTCGCAATTATGCTAGAAGCATCACCTGTGAAATAAAGAAGTCGCTTTACTTTATGCATATAATGGCCTTTTAGATATACCAATCAATTGATCAACACTTGATTCTCCATTCGAAGCATTAAAATAAAATAGAGACTTTGTGCTTTCATATCATATTAAAAATTTTCTCCTAAAGGTCTAGGTCTTGGGAAACTGGCTTTATGAAATTGCAATGCACTTGAAGTTTTAGGTGAACATGTATTATTGAGTACTTTCAGTGAAGAAAAGATAATATTAGAGCACTCTCTGATAAAAAAAAATAATAATAAAACATGAATTTTAATTCTTAGAAACAATTCTTTCATTAACCAATTGCATATTTTAGATCAGCTCTATATCAAATATCGAAAAATAAAAAGATCTTTGATATACAGAATATTACTTTTTATCCAGTTTTCAAAACAAAGAGGTTTATAATCATACTGAAACAAATTGTTGTTCCAAATGAATTCCGATAAAAATTGGCCTCTCTTGAAAGTACAAATTTGTTTAACTTTTTTACATTTATTGAAAGCAGAAAGGACCTCACCATAAAAGAGGTATTTTTATCATCTTAAAAAAAAGCAGTATTTTCAAAGTTACATACAATTGTTTTGACAATATCATAAACTGATAGGTTTTTAAGATTAAGAATGTTGTTCAACATCTTACATATTATATTTCCTTTATCTAATAATCGTTTTATCCAAGAGGCTTTCGCTGCAGTAAATTTACTCTCTATATCAACAATACCTATTCCACCTCGGTCAACTTTACTAATTAGCGTATTTCTCTTTATTCTATCTTTTTTCTTCCATCTAAAATTAAATACAAGTTTTGATACTTTTTTAAAGAATTCTTTTCTTTGGCTTTGACAAAATAAAAGCATTATATACCAATTTAGATAATGTTAGTGTATTAATTATGGTACATTTTCCGAAGATTGTTAAGTTTCGCCTTCTCCAAACACTCAGTATTCTTTCAAGTTTCTCCAATTTATTTGTCCAATTCATATCATAACAAAAGTCCTTATCATGACCTAGATATACACCTAATGATTTTTCATGGCTTTTAGCAATTCTTACACCAAAGATATGATTTTCATTTAAATACCTTTCAATAAATTTTCCTGTTAATAAGCATTCTGTTTTTTCCAAAGTCAATTTCGGGCCTGCGACTTTGCTAAATTCACGTATTGTTTCTAACGCTTTTTTCATTGAATTAGTGTCTTTCAATAGATCAGTGCAATCATCTGCATGTTGAACGATTTTTAAATTTCCATTATCACCTAGCAATAAACCGATTATTTCTTCATTACTTTTAAGCTGAACTGCTAGTATTTCTAGCACAAAAATAAATAAAAGCGCTGATACAGGACAGCCTTGTCTAATCCCTCTTTGCATTTCACATGATTTTGACATCCAGCCATTATTTTTAACTTTGAAAGTAGGTTTGAAGTATAATGTCTATATCATCTTGCGTTTTCTCCAAAATTAAATTTTTCTAGAGTTTTGTACATGAAGTTATATTCAACAGAATCAAAGGCTTCAGCTGACTGGTGGTGCTCGCCAAAAACTTTAATGTCGCAAGGAAAGAAGTTTGAGATGGGATTTTCTTTTCCTTGGAATGCAACAAAATTTTCAGTCTCTTTGTAGTGTTCACAGTCCGTAGGTCCTGGTTCATGACCAGGCTTGCGACATACTCTGCAGGCTTTTTCACTGTTGCATTGCTGAGCTCGGTGTCCAAATTTCCAAAAATTATAGCACTGAAGCTTTGGGGAGTTGGTAACTTGACCATAATGGAAAAGACGACATTTTAGACCAGCACATGTAACATTTTTTGGGAGAAATTCAAACTTGATCTGTACTCATCAAGATATATTCACAAATAAAAAAAATCAGCTCATTATTTAATATGCTATATGCAAGCGTTCGGGAAAAACAGTACAGATCTTGTCAATAATTTTAAAGTCCGTATTTCTCTCAAAACTAAGAAGAACGAAATTTAAATTCATACTGTTACTCAGCAAGATACATTTACATACCAAAAATCTTCTCAGTACCTGAAAACCTGCAGAAAAAGGTGCGGAAAAACAAGTGGTAAAGACTGACAGACTGACAGAGAAACAGACGGCGGATGGACAGACACAGAGGAAAGTATAGTCCCTCTGGTTTCAAGGATATGGAACTAGGAAACGGGAAGAGGCTAATTCAATTTATTCAATTTAAAAAAGGTATCATTTTTAGCGTTTTCTTGGGATGTAAAACGGGTTGGTCACGTGATCAAATCCCATAAAGCCCGAAGGGCTTTATGGAAGATTTGATCATGTGCCAACCCGTTTTACATTACAATAAAACTCAAAAAATGATACCTTATTACTTATATTTACATTTGTGACTTATTCATACTTTAAATTTGCCTTATTGTGTTTTTTAACGTGTGAAATGCATTATTTTTCAAACCCAGCGGTATGTATGTAATCCACTGAACGATGAAACTCATTTGGAAGCATCCTTAGGTAGTGTAGATTCAAGTTTGTACAAAGCATGACCCCCGGGAGTAGGGCGGGGCCACAATGGCTGATAAAATTTTTATATAGAAATATATAGCAAAAAATATTCTCAAACAGAAAAGTTTTGTCAAATAGACATGCAAGCATCTGCAAGTAGTGAAGATTTAACTTATTCAAAAAATGTCCAGGAGAGGGGGGTGGGGGCTGTCATAATGGGAGTAATACATTGGAAAAAAATCTTTAAAATCCTTCTTTTCCAGTATCGCAAAACTATACATGAATTTTGTATGCTTTATTGATAGTAATAGAAAATCCCCCTCCCCTAACAAGTACGCTTTTCAATAATAAACTGTTTTTTTAACTCGCCCATGTGCTCATGTGAGCGTTGTGGCCCATTGGCCTCTTGTTTGTAATACTATCCACTTGACAAGCAGCTGATACATGCGATATATTTACATTACACTTACCCAACCGATCATACAGGAATTTGAAAATATAAATCATATTGTCTGCATTGAATGATTCATTGCTTAAATAACTGGCACTGTGTACGGCCCAATATGGATAGATATATTACATTTCCCACATGAATTGTGTTCAATAACTTAGTTACAGTTTTTTTATGATAAAAGTAATACATATTTAAACTGAAGATCAGATGAAGCTAAGATCACATTTTACTTTGTACCTTAACATAGCTGAGCATTAAAAAAGAAAACAGATTGACATCATTTAATCCAAAGCGTTTATAAATGAATAATCATTTCAGTTAGTGGGAAATATATTTTACATCGAAGTTGTATTTTTCCTACTTCTTTTTTTAAATTAAGAAAATATACCCCCCTTTGTCATGAAAATATAAACTAAAGGTACTGTGAACAATGAGCTCACAAAATGATACCTCCTGCCACCCAGATGAATATAATGGCAGTGTCCATGTTTTGTTCTGGAAAATCCAAAATATATGTCGGATCAAAAAGTAAAATTAGGAGGTGCATAATGGCAATATGTAATAAAGATTTCTGTGAAAGTTTCATTAAATTTTCTTCAGTGGTTTGAGAGGAGTTACGGATAAGAGATGGGTACCCCAAAGCGTAACATACGGACGGACGGACAGACAGACGGACATACCGATTACTATATACCCTCCCGCTTTTCAAGCGGGGGTATAAAACTATATATCAATTTTCTTTTACACTCTCATTATTAAATCTTTAATGAATTTATAACAGTTTATATGACCACTTTTCATCACATAGTTTCATTGTGAGAAGCTGGAAAACAAGGGCTAATCGAGACATTGCATTATAAATAAAAAGAAAAAAATCAGTAAACTAGAATGAAAATAAAAGCTTCATTAAAGCTGCTGTAAAACTTGTTAAAAATCCTAAGGAAAAATTTACTGAAATATGTGACATTTACAGCAACCAATGCGTGTTTATAGACAAAATTAATGAACAGTTAGATTTCAATGATAAAAAAATATATATAATGGACGTCAAAAATGGATACCGTCCTTGCCAACAAAAAATTATAACAACTAATGTACTGTTTGACAAATTTAAACAAGTAATATTTGATGATTGACCTTAAGACACATAGCAAAATCAATAGACATTATTTCGGGAGAACATGTAGTTTACACTGTTTTTAAGAAACATTTGACGGTAAAAAAGCTTAGTACTCAAAAGTCCCCCTCTATTTTGAAAAATGAGTGAAAACAACACGAATGTCTTAACAATTATTTTAAAATACCAATAATTGTAATTATCCACGTTTGTTTGTTATTCAAACAGATAATGGAACTTGAATCTATTACTTAAAATCCTCAAAACAAAATTTACATATTATATACTTGATAAAAACAGCAAAGGTCTGACAAGAGCAAAGAATCGAAGAGCACAGAGACAGATTTATATATTTGCAAAAAAATCGAAAAGTTAATAAGGAGAAAGAACCAGAATCACGAATTCATGAGCTTTAGATTTTTCATGACAGTGTCCAAACCCGCACGTCTTAAAGAGTAAAGGGGTTTTCGGGATAAACAGAAAGTTAATGTTTTTCACATTAACAATATTCCCCAGATCTTTGACTTTTGACTTGTTTCTGTTTCCAAACTTGAAAAAAAACACCTTTCTAAAGGATGAAACAAGTCCAGGAAATCATTGGATCTGCCATTTTCCAGTATACAAAGGGTCATACCCAAATATAAGTTCTAAAAACAATCAGAAATTGGATTAAAAATGTTACGGACAAGTGTTTTAATTAAAAGAGATTAATAAGTTAAATCATGAAAACGAAATCATTGAAAAGTGACCGAGGACATTATTTATTGAACAGCCCCCGTAACCACAGGTTTTCTGAGCAATGTATATCTGAAATTAATACACAAAATTAGTTTTAATTAACCTTTTGTTATGAAATATTTTTCAAACGCAACTAAATATTGTATTCCAGAAAACAAATTTGGAGATTTTAAATAACAATGACGAGTAGCTCAAATGTTAAAAAAATGACTCGATCTGAAAATGTTTCTCCAAGATCTGTTTTAACTACCATCCAGTAAAAGTGCTACTTTATGTATGAAAGTACAAGAAGAATATGATATCAAACTGAAGCTGGTTGACTTACACTTCCTTTAGTCATAGGGGACTCTTTTTTATTTACGTCTTTGTGTCATTTATGATAATGTTTGAGGAAAATATATGGTGAAGCTGTAATCAATAATGCTAAAACTATCTCAAATTTAATAGAGTGGGTGATTTGAATGAAATTTTAATTATTCAGGATTTGATTCAGAGGTCCTGTTTCATCTGTTCTATTTCATTCAACATTTAAATATCTTCATGCCAAAGGTCAGCAGTACCTCTTCTTAAATCTTCTGCCTTGGATTTCATGGCTGTCATTTCATTTTCCACCTTTATCATATCGTTTACTAGTGAATAAACTTGTTTCAGCAATGATTTTGGTTTATCTGTTTCTGTATATTGTTAATGACAAATTCATTTTTATCACCTATCATAGGCAGACCATGCCATCTTTTTCGTCAGTGGCGAGTGGGAATGTTTGACTTCGTAAAAGTCCTTCCAGACCCCACACGCAAAATGTGATTGGCACAAGTCGTAGTCATTTGTAATGTATAGTGTTTAATTGCTAGTTGAGTATAAAAGATAAGAACATTTTCATAGCCCATCAAAAAAATTGATATGCATTTATAAAAATTTTGCATTTAAAGTTACTTTAACACAGATCTGAAGTTAATATTTTCTGTTTAATATCACGAATTATATATTTTAATAGCACTTCACACAAAATTAATTAAAAATCTTATTTCCTTTCAAAATTATTAAAACTTCGTGTTTTTGGCGGGTTTGACATTTCACAAATTTTAACTTTATTACTTATTCTTAGGAAAAGTGGCAATCTTGTTGTGTATTAATAAGAAATATTAAAACTTTAATCCAGAAAAATAATTTAATTCAGAGTAGAAATGTTAGAAAACAGTTCTTCACAAGTATCGTCATTCCGAGCTAAGTGTGTATAGAGTTAAGCAAATGGATCACATCCGTGTTATATACACAGTTTTTTAGTTAACAGGGCACGAGCTCTGATAGTGTTGATGATTACGATTCACCTCGTGCATTTAATCGTCAAGTATGCTCACCACAACTGCATGGACTGACAATATATATTGTGCGATTTGCTTTCAACATGTCTACTCTGAATTTTCTAGATTATAGCATTAATATTTTTCATTTATACACGACAAAATTGCCACTTTTTTCTAAGTATTAAGAGTAAAATTAAAAGTGAAAGTGCAAGGATGTATCAATCAAACCCGCCAAAAAGTTTTATTAACTTTTAAATGAAATAAGATTTTCAATTAATTTTTGTGTGAAATGCTATGAAAATATATAAGTCGTAATATCATAGAGAAAATATTAACTTGAAATCTGTGTCCAAGTACTTTTGAGGTACTTAATTTTTATTCAATATACTACCTTTCACATGAACGTTTAATGCATGTAAATGATTATAACGTGTTCTTTTGATTTGCAGATTTTTTTGTTACAATATAAGACTACTGAAGTATCAGACTGTGGTATATCCTTAATCTACGGGGACGACAAGTAAAATGTAACAACTTCAGGACGCGTGTACCAAGCATGTATCAAATAACAAGCATGTTGACTGATCAATGGTGGCATTCTTTGATATACACAGTATATTTGAATCAAATTTAACTTATCAAACAAACTTTGATTTTCATGTTTAATTTTGTATCAAGCGCCGCCTTGTTTTTTCTACCCCGTTTGAGAAGCGGGAGGGTATATGGTAATCGGTATGTCCGTCCGTCCGTCCGTCCGTCTGTCTGTTACACTTTGGGGTACCAATCTCTTATCTGCAACTCCTCTCATACCATGAATGAAATTTGATGAAACTTTCAAAGAATCTTTATTACATATCAGGTATTGCCATTGTGCATCTCCTATTTACTTTTGGATCCGATACATATTTTTGGTTTCCCACGGCAAAATATGGATAATGCCATTATATTCATATAGGAGGAGGGGGTATCATTTAGTGAGCTCATTGCGTACAGTACCTTTAGTTACAACAGCTATCAAAATAGACATACATAAAACATTACTTAAAATGATGCTATATACCTCTGCATCTCAATCAATTAGAACTAATGATTCGAGTTTCGGTACCATTGGTCCACAATGTGTAACAATTATAACCTGTGCGTAACACAGGCAAAATGGCATCTGAGGAACTCTCTCCATTTCAATTATGTAAAATTAAAAGAGCAATCATTTAACATTGCTGTTAACCACAATAATTTAATAAAAGTTGTTTAAATTTCACTTTCAGATTCACTAGGGAAGTGATACTTGAGAATAAGATTCTGAGCAAATCTGACACAAGTACTGCAGCTCTTAAGAATTCCCCCAACACTCGAATGTGCACTTTTAGTTGACCACTAAAAATAGTGTAACATAGTGGATATAAATTCACAAGGCCTTCTTCCATTTCCATAATCAAGATATTTCAAATATTTTGGTTTTTGTCCAGCTAGCTGAAGACCTATTTTTGTTTGATGATGATGGTCGTCACCTCGTCAAGCTATTTTATTATTTTCATCATAAATTCAATCATCTGCAGATGTACTTGAACAGCTGCTGTTTTACAAAGTCATCATTTCAAGACTGCGGCGAATTTTTAAAAGTAGAACACAAAACACACCTTCAGCATTAAACAGCTTAATTGTATCTTTTCAATTCTGTTTTGATTGGGCTTTCTTTCCTAAAGTTTCTCCAGAACACGTACATATAGACTGATTTATAACACTTCTGTGTGTTACGAGAAAGTAGTATATTTCTATGAGTTCCCATTTAAAGAAACAGCCAAGAGAGCTTAGCAGCAGAGACCCGGATGTTAATATGAGTGGCTAGTAGATGACATCATAAGCTTAAACATGTACATTAGTTGAGAAAAAGAAGAAAATGGCAGTTCTCTTTATAAGTACTTTCTCTTTCCCTCTCCCTCTCTCTCTCTCTCTCTCTCTCTCTCTCTGTGTAAGTTTGTGTGTTTGAAATATATGGATGAAATAATAAAAATCAATAAGCTGAATTGAGTAGTTGAATACAGCTATAGTTAGCCAATCTGCTCATATTGAAAAATGATTTAACTTGTACAACCAGGGCATGTAAATAAGAATTATGATATTCAACATTCTGTTTATTTATGTAGTTAAACATAAAATTACTATATGCACACTTTCAAACATTCTGACATTCTGAGTGCCACAATGTTTATTCCAACGTTATATGATTCATAGGACAGTAGGATGTTTTCAAATTCTAGTGAATATACATATACATGTAATAGAAAGGAATATATTTCAGATTGATTATTTGGGCATTTTTAAGAGAGAATAAATACGCCATGTTCCTCGTTAGACTGTCCAATATGGTCAAAATATCGATAAACTGCAAAAATGATCACACAAACATGATTTTGCATTTTGTTTTCTACATCAATTTTTGACAATCCTTAAACAGATGTTCTTAATTAACATTGATTTATTTAAAAAATGGAAAAAACTTTATTTATGTCAATTAAAGTTTATTTACGGATAGAGTCGGAAATGTCAAATTTTCGGGATCTTTGAATGTTTATCAAAACAGAATAGATAAAACTAGAGTACTGTGAACACAGAGCTCATTAATTGATCCCCCCGCTCCTATATGATCTTAAAGGCAAAGTCCATATTTTACTCTGGAAGACGAGTAAAAAAATGTCAGACCAGACCAGGAGTGGCACAGTGGCATTATGTAATAAAGAATCTGTGAAAGCATCATTAAATTTTATTCAGTGGTATGAAGGATCTGGAGTTAACGAGTACAATACAGTGTCAAAGTCCAGAAAACAATACAATTGGAGCAGAACAAACACGGACCTCCAAAACATCAGAGGTTGGATCAGGTGCCAAGGATAGGTGAGCATCCCCTGCTGACCGGTCACACCCACAGTGTGCTCCTTTTCATTATCGGGAAAAATACAGAAAAATCCGTCATCAATTCAGTGTATAAATAATGGACAAACAATGAGTATGAATGAAGTCAGTCAGCATTTGACTCAATGATAAATTGTATTTGCTGACAAGGTCATTGTATCGACCATAGCTCTTAAGAAATGGTAATTTTACACGCAAATACTGATATTCCTGTTGCATCAACTTGATATGAACTCCGAAGCAGGTAATGGAGGTATATTGCTGCATAAGTAAGGGAAGTTGAAGATAGAAAAGTTAAGGTCATCACGTTTATCATACAGTTTGGTTGTTAGATTACCATTAACGTCTGTTTCAAATAAAGTATCCAGGTACGAAACAGATGTGTCAGACTATGTGGTATCTTTTATACTTTGAACGTCAACTTAAGAGTACTCGTTAGTGCAATCATAATGTGTTTTGGTAAATTTATGAGTTCCATTTTATTGAAAAAGCAGTTGTCAATGATTTAAAAAAGCCTGGACTTTAATTTATCGTTTGGAATGGTTGTGTACATGTAAAATGACCAACGACCAGGTAAGTAAATTCACGAGTTCCATTTTTATTGAAAAGCAGCTTTATTTACCTAATTAAAGAATTAAAATTCAATCCCCAATGTATGAGGAGTATATATATTCACGTTTAATGTTGACAATCGTTATAAAAATTCAAGACAGTTATTTTTTTTTTATAAATAGGAACATTTTTTTTATTGTAAATAAACAATGCAAATTCAGATGGTTAATATGCTTTCTAAAAATCATGAAAGTTGTGTCTCACTAAGTGCGCAAAACTTTGAATGTAAAGTAAACATATAATGTTAGGCAAATAGAAAAATACACCAACAGTTTATTTTCAATCCTAACAAGGATAAATAACCAGAGAAAATATTCATGAAATATATTCACATTTCTAATATCTATCCGTTTTGAAATATTTGTAAAAAGCACTGTAACAAATGAAATTGAAATTTATAAAAAGGCCTACATAATCATAAAAAAATACAATTACCTGCTAATTTGTCGTACAATTTCTCTTATGAGATTCAAGTTGAAGAATAGTAAAAATATTGCAAGGGACTTGCATTTCGAGGTGGCATATTCTTCGGGCCTGGATAACCGGTAAAAAGTTTATTTTGCACTGGCATTTTTGCGCCAAAATATTCAAGTGTGACCTATGCTGATTTTAAACAGTGTAAAAATAGTTATGGGGAGAAATTTTGTATACAATAAACATATTTAGTATACAAATTAGTGTGTTCATTTTCAAACGTACGTAGAATCTTATGTGGGAAAACCAATGAATATAATAGTCATTTAAGTGTCATGAACGTCATTTTATCCATTTTTTAAGTTACCAGTTTTCTGCGAATAAAATATAAAGTATAGTGTCATTAAAGATACTAAGGCGGTACAATAATTCTAATCAATACAATCGGCCCTGTGGCACTGAAGTGGTTAAAGCCATAGAGCACCTGTGTACTTTTATCTCAAGGAATACAGATATACATTATAGGTGTACTAAATCTCAATCAGCTGAATAGTGCATTGGTTTGTTTTAGCACTTAATGAAGCATTTTTTTTTAGATGAAGTCGGTAATAACATTTTTCTAATTGTCTATTAGATTTTAAAGTATCAGCGATACTTATTGGCATGGATTTACATAGAAATCTGAGTGAATAATGTTAACCCGCTTTTTCTATACAACTTCCTTCTAGGTTTAGTTAATTATCATTATTATATCATATCATAGTTAATTTTCTTCATTATATAAATGATATGTATAGCAAAAACAAAATTGGGTCATTCATGAAGAAATAATTGTACCTAGCCCAAGTACACTACAGAAAGTGGTATCATGTGTCCATAAAATAGTTCCCTTGACAAATATTATTTAGCTTATAGAGGGCAAAGAATATCTCAATTAGAGATATCAAATCAATAAATAAGAAAGATAAATGTAAAATTGTTATTGCAGGACAGAATAAATTGTATATCTTTTTTTATTTTTTGAGGACTATATTTTGAATTTACAACAAGCGGAGCGATACCTTACATATAGTTCATATATATATTCATTGTAAATCATCGGGCTTTAAGCAAAAGATATCTAGGGATAATCCTTATATCTACAAATCAAAACAATGCTATTTTTTCATCTTCTTCTTTGTTGGATGGTTATATCCATGTCGACATCAAATTTACCTTTGGCGGTTCTGAAATCCGAGGAGAAGCCAATAACTGTTGTGTGTGCAAACGAATCAGTACGGGAAGACATACACCATCTAAAGCAGCAACTGAGTCAGGAAACTTTAATACGATTGTCCTTCGTCCATCAGATGTCTGCGTTTGTCAATGAATTATTAACAGTGAAAAAAGAGATGGCCAGCGTTCTGGTAAAGATGAAAGAAGTAGAAAAAAGTAATGCTGATATTCAGCTTGAAAATCAAAGAATGCGCATGGAATTGGACAGACAGATAAAGATTAACAACACTGACCGTGAAAAATTACAAGAAAACACACAGCATCATAAAGACCTCCAGTCAGCTGTAGAAGAAATCTTTCGTAATTATACTGCTGAATTCAGGACCGAGGAAATTACCGAGGGTTTGTTGTTTTTTTTTTACATGCTGATTTGTTTTTCTCTGAACCTGCATGTAAAGATAAATTGACGGTTATATAACCTTTTTTGATAAATAATACAGAATTCTGCGGGATTTAACTATATACTAAATAAACGTAAGTCAAATGAAAATGTGACCACTGAAAGTGAGACATAATAGTTTCAATCTGTCTGCCCGTCTGTTCGTATTTCTATCTGTATCTAACATTTTTGTTTCTGCATGATATCTCGCGGAGAATTTGGGTTTTGGGAATGAAATTTTAACTAGTATTAATTGTAACAGAAACTATTACAGATGTCCCTCAAACTCTCAAAACAATGATATCAATTATATGTCCTTGAACATATTGCACATGCAGGCATGTCCTTGCATTCAATTTTAATAGTAGTATTATGTAGAAAGTCATAATACTTATTCATATTTTAAATCTCATTCTGTTTTATTAAGAAGCAAGTAATTAAGATATATAGGCATTTAAAGTTTAAGCCAATCAGATTGCAGATCACGTGCACGTGTGTGCTTCCATGATTATTCTTATATACTATTATGTAGAACTCAATAATGTTTGACTAAGTTGAAATTTCAAAGTATTTTGTCAAAAAGTAAGAAAGATATTGACACTTTTGTTTCAGCCAATCAGAGGGAAGGACACATGTATGCTCATGAGTTGATGCTCATTTGACCATGTCTTTTTCTCTATACTACTGATATATCTTCGTGTTTTAAATTTCAAGACATTGCATGAAAAATTTAAATGTAATGGCTATAGTAAGTATATCAGTCATTTCACTCATTGCACGCACTTGCACGCATGTGCACGCAAAATATGTTTGTAATTTTTGTTTGGGGAACATAACAGTAATTGCCTAAAGAGCACTCCTATTGCTTTGAGGTCAAAATATCAAAGGTCAAGAAGTCATAGGTCAAGTAGTCACAAACTCAAAAATTCTGTCTGTCTCAACACTTTGTTTCCACACATTAGCTGACCAGTTTGTCGAGTGTGCAATACTGTAGATTCCTAGATATACGCGTGGAATTAATTATCGCGTAATTTCGCGAGAAGCACCACACGCGAAATGAAATTACTCGCCTTTATTTTTATGGTGCTGAAATCTATGTAAAATCTCTTAATCAAACGTACATTCGAGAATTTTTCTTCTTGCAATTTGACGTTGAAGAGCCCATTCGCGATAATAATTATTCGCGAAAAATAAGGAATCTACAGTATACAAGTGTATACTGCACTCATTGTCGGTATTGAATAAGGGCATACCTACAGTATATGTGGTAATATGAAGGCGACTGCATGGGCTCCTGCGTCAAGGTAGAGCTAGAAATAAGTAGAAACATGCCTCTTATTATGATAGCTACATACCATTTTATTATTGTTAACCTAGATAAGGCTAGGTCAGTTGTATTTGTATATTTCGGCAGTCCACTAGAATTCTACCAATTAGTTTAATCAGTAAACGTACTGAACCACTAGCCGCCGGACACTACACTAAAAAAACCCTGTGTTTTATGTAAAGACGTGACACCGTGGCCTGAGAAATACCTGTATCTATTTTGAGGTCATAGGTTAAGGAAGTAAATTAATATTTTCTATTTGTGTGTAAAACTTTTATTTCCGCGCGATATGTAAAGAAGCTGCTTTCTAGATTCACGCATATTCTTTTCCATGAATAAGGGAAAAAGAATTCTTTTAAACAGCTTGTTAGTTAGGAAATTTAATAAACTAAGGTGGCAGTACAAGAATGAATTCAAAGGAAAAAAAACAATTGCATGGTTTGTCACATAAGTCATGAAAAGTCTTCATAATTACAGTGAAAAATGATATGTCCGAGATACTAGACAAAATACAAGAACTGGAAAACAATGTCACTGATCTTGAACTCGAAAATCAACGATTGCAGAGGAAATTAGACGAAAACATGATAGAAAAGGAGAAGGAGGATGACACAAAACTACAAATGATTAAGGAATTACAGGAAGATTTCAGGAATGTGACAACAAAGATAGAGAGATCACGTAAGTAAATACTGAAAAAAGGAGAGGTCAGTCAATTATACTAAAAAGAGTTAACCTCAAAAGTTCCTTAATTTGGATTGGATTTCATATAGTATAGAAGATAAAACTATACTTCATGTATATTGAAGACTTGACAAATATTAGTATAACTAACAAAGTTGTTTGATTTATCTATTCATATTCACATTTTATGCTTTATAATCAAAATAAGATAAGTCAGTGCTATTTAAAAACGTTTTAAGCATTCCTATCTTTTACTGAAAATTATAATCGATTATTGTTTGAATTATCAATGTAATATAAATTATATGTAACCGTGTAGCATTCTTTAAATCAACAGGGCCTAAGATGCTTCCTTCGTTTCACGCCCGACTTTTGCGCCCTGTGAGAAAGATTGGCCTCTCTCGAGCTGTTATCTTTGACTTTGAAGTTGTGGACACAACTAATTCCTACAATCCAAGATCTGGAATTTTCACTGCGCCAGTTACTGGAACATATGTCTTTTACTGGAATATACTGTCTAATGAAGCCTCAGGAATGGACACTACATTGGATTCCTCTCAAGGAGCTTTAGGATTTGGATTCGTCAGCCATGCTGTAAATTTTGGAAATGGGGGAAACTTGGTTATAGCAAACCTGACTTCTGGAACGCATGTCTGGGTTAAGAAAGCCGATAAATATGGAAATTACATGCACGAGAGATTTTCAACATTTTCTGGTTATCTTCTACATGCATCAGATTAATGTAAACATTGTTCTGGTCAATAAAGTTGTAATGGAAAAATAGAACTATG
The DNA here is from genome assembly GCA_003671525.1 of Saccostrea glomerata. Classification (NCBI taxonomy): domain Eukaryota; kingdom Metazoa; phylum Mollusca; class Bivalvia; order Ostreida; family Ostreidae; genus Saccostrea; species Saccostrea glomerata. The sequence goes on along the minus strand of PRKT01000566.1, from coordinate 277,395 downwards.
AATTCGATGAAAAATATATGAGTCTCTAAGTTTTATTGTCAGATTTAATCTATATGTATGATGCATTATGTTATACTTTAAGTATTTAAACGATCACCTTCATTGTTTTGTATTTAAAGCATTGCGAGCTCTCAAGGCAATGCTTGGGCTAAAAGAAAGTTTAGAATGTACAGAAAGAGAGAAATTCTTTTAACGGATGTAAAATTCCAGGTTTTTCTTCTCAGTAGCACCTGACACCACCTCTATTGTTTTAAAGAGGCCTGTGTCTGCTCTGCTCCAATTTTTTATTGTTTCAATGTTTTTTTTTAATCTCTCTCCATATTTTATTTTAATGATGGTCGGCACTTTCAGTTAAGCTTAAAATTGTAGCTTGTGTTAATTAGTTAATCACCTCATGATTATCAGTTGCATTTTGAATAAAGATAAAGTGTTTAGATATTGTATTATTTTTTACAAAATTATTTTACATCAGACTTCTAATTTATATTTTGCCAAGCCATAATTTACACATAACCTCTTCAACATACTTATCTTTGTCGCACGAGTATATATGCGATAAGCATCACAAGGTCGAGAGTAAGTTTGATAATCCCTACGAGACCCCTACAGATAGATTGAAGATTAAACTTTATTTTTTAAAGCTGCATTTTTTCTGATGCCCTTATGGATAAACAACCAACATACTAGGTCAAATGGCATCACAATCCATGTGTTCTTCTTATCCAATAATATTAAACCTTGACAAATATTTCTATAATAACAGAAGTAATTTTCATGAGATGTAAACAAAACTAATTAATTTTCAAATTAAGCAATTTACTATAAGCAATGATATTATGATCTAACAAAATAATAACATTTATTATGAGCCTATTAATATAACTATACTAGTGACTATGCATTGCTTAACTAGTCCTTTTGCAAATTGTAATAACATGAAAAGAGAGAGAGAGAGAGAGAGAGAGAGAGAGAGAGAAGTATAACTCAAGTATTATTGGTGTTTTTTGCTTTTATGGAGAGGTTTCAGACGATCTGTACTAGAGAATATTTTGGGTTTTACTCATATGTGGATTCTCAAAAATCCCAAAGAACTTTTAGACTAGTTTATGTTTGCCAAATGTTTCAAAAGTCAGTAACATCAACACCTGAAACTTCTTCACACTTTATACAACCATTCATCAAAAACAAAAATAAACTTAGCTTTTTGATATCATAGACAACTGCTTCTTCAAAAAAAATTGAAGAAAGAAATTTTCCAATCTTGTTTTTGGTCATCAACAAAATTACTTTGTAGAAGATCACTCTGATTCCTCACACAGTTACTAACTCTAAAGTTGATATCAAAAGGATGCTGAATTCGTCATTGACAACATTCACGTAGTCTTCGGAGACCGACAAACTGTGAAATCTGTTGGACACTTATTGTGCTCCTCTATTAGCTGACTTGTTTTTATTTTCCTATGAAACTGAATAAATTCAAAAAGTTGTTGAGAAGAAAGCACTTGCTGTGGCCTTCAACTCGACATTTAGAAATATCGACGATGTTTTATCAATTAACAATAGGTACTTTTATTCCTTTGTCGATACGATATATATGAAAGACACCGCAGAGTCTGTGCCTCCTGTTTAATATTTTACTGACTATAGATGAAAAGGCCAACTAACGAGTAAAATGTATGAAAAAACAAGATTATTTCGACTTTTCCAGTCTAAAATGTCCTTATCACGTGCATATGGTGTGGACATCTAACTTTTTCGTTACTAAAGAGCAATGTTTGGAGTATGTTCATTTTTTTTAGTGGAGAAGGCAGTCTATGGTCGGAAAAATTACAGGTATTTCAACAACTGCGTTTAAAGTCGGCATTTGGTAAATTTTATAGTCATATTAATGCTCTTGTCAGCAAATATAACCTACCATTATGTCGTATTTTAGTTGACGTACATGTATCATACAAATTGTTAGGCCTTCGTTTTTTATACTGAATTTGACTTTTGATCTTCCGTCGACCTGCTCAAGGTTATGGTTGGTATGATCGGTCGATAGGCAATCCTTTTTCCTTGTAGGACGTGATTCCACCAGTGGGATTTCCTGAGGTCGGTGTTTAAGTTCTCCTAAAATATTTTTTAGCTGGACAGAGCTTCTATACCAAAACTTGGGAAAATCTGAACTGCAAATCTTCTAATGTTGTCTATGGAATAGAATGTAATCTGTGTGGACTTATTTATGTCGGTGAAACCAAGGGATCGCTTAACAAAAGAATATCAGGTCATCGATTTCAAATAAATCATGGTGGTCAGCAGCTTTTATATAAACATTTTAATTCACCTGATCATTCTATTTTATCAATGAAAGTTAGAATTCTGGAAAAGATTTATCACCACACAAATAGTCCGTC
>PRKT01000566.1:247457-273864 GCA_003671525.1 Saccostrea glomerata | reverse complement strand
GAGACGATCATGAATAATTCATGAATTTCCTTGAATTTTTCATGAATTTAATTCATGAAATGTTCATGAAATGTTCATGAAGATCCTATGAACTTATTATTGGACATTTTCAAATCATGAATTTTTATTCATGAAAGAAAATTGATGAATATTCATGAATATTTTTTTTCATGAATAATTCATGAAGAGTCATATTCATGAAGATTCATCATTTCAAGAATGTCCAATAATAAGTTCATAGGATCTTCATGAACTATTCATGAATAATTTGATGAATTTTTTCAGGAATGTTCATGAATGAATAAAATTCATGAACCATTAGCATTCATGAATATTCTTGCTTATTCGTAAACAAAAAATGAAATAATATTATTCATGTTTATTCATGAAAATGCATGAAGTCATGCTAAAATAGTAACAGTAAATGATTTATAATACAACATTTTGAAAGATTTTACAGAAATGTTGTTTGTTTTCCAACCATGGCAACAAAATCTTTGTTACAAAAATTAAAATACACAATCTGACACATTAAACCATAGTAAATGAGTAATGTAGTTCATTCCTGGTAAAAGTATAAAAAATATTCTATTCAAATGCAACTCTTTGCAGAATGTTTAACCTTACTTGGTCAAAAGGAGAGGGGGATCCTTCCTCAGCATGTTTCAAATTGTGTTTTAATGCCAGAAATTGAACAGTTTTTAATTCCAGTCCAGGAGAAAAGTTTGTTCAGCACCAGGGAAACAGTTTTCACTGCTTTCTAGCAGTTCGAGCAGAGATGATCAATTCAAAAATCCTTATTGTCTCTCCATGTGGAATTTCCAGAATTTCATCATTTGGATCCTTTGATTGAATATCATTCATATTTTCATTTCTTTTTTTGTTTCTTTTTCAAGAGCTCAGATTTTTGTGCAGCCAGAGTTATTTTCTCTTCTGCTCATCAACATTTGTGAACTGCTTCTCTTTTTCCTTCAAAAAGAAAGATTTTCTGAAAGTTCCCATGATTGTAAAACAGAAGACTTTTTTGTATTTTCTTGCATTTTAGATTCATTTAATTTTGCATCAGAGACACTTCCAAATTAAAACATTCTGAGTGGAATTTAAGCCTAATTTCTTGGACCACCATTTTGTAGATCAATCAGGCCTATGAATGATTTGAGTCTCAGTCTATAATTAATGTATGTTATATGGTTGGATCCAAACTCAAAGCAAAGTTAGACAAAAATTGCATTAAAAAAATGACATATTAATTTATTATAATGTGCTTTAATTAGTTTTTATTTTACAAATAGACAGTAACATATACGGACAGATTTCTGACTCAGTGATTGTCTCCATTTTTTGTCACTCAACAGAATATGAAGTAGGTCGATCCTCTATATAGTCTTCCTTCTTCATATTCTGTTATTTTCTTTTAAAGTTGACAAAGATCAGTGACTATTCATGATTTATTTTTTCAGATGGTGAAAGAATTGTTATTAAACATATATTATGCCAGGGGCTTGTTCAACAATTGCATCTGCATGCAAAAGTTGTATTATGAGAGTATTGAGTGTTTTCTTTCAATCATTTTTGTCAATTATTTTAGTCTTCATGAAAATTCATGAACATTCATAATACCTTGAACTCTACATTTTTTCTGTCTTTAAAATGAAAATAACCAATATTCATATTTATTCATCATTTGTTCATGAACTACACTTTATGAATATATTCATGAATAAAGTTCATGAACCATCTTTATGAACCAGTCATGAACCAGTCATAAACACATCATGAATGTTCATGAACGATTCATAAAAGTTCCTGAAATCATGAATTTCACCTCGCAGGGGAATATGCATCGACCATTGCTTCCAAACTTTTCAATTACAAAACACTTTACATGGTCTGGATATCGACTATCTGAAAAATAATCCCCTTTCGTGTACATGTTCTTCTTCGCCCTATAACTATAGTCCTGCTGGACACGTTATTACAGGTGACGTAAAAATAGTTCGTAATGAGGACCTTAGATTACTTATTTTAAAAGGTCCTAAATATAGGGAACCCCGATCCTTCAACTGGCGTCGGAATTTCATAAATATTATGGATTCTATTGAAAATTACGCCAGACGATGGGCTAGGTATGAAAAAGAAGACATTGACACCTTGTCAGAATGGATTAAATGTATCAGATCCATGTTAAAGTCACGTATTAAAAGATTGAGGGGCAAAATGAAAACCATCTATCCTTCTGTGTTCAATAAACCAGAAGTGAAAAAAGAATTAGATAGATTACACGATCAGTACGTACTGGTTCCTGCCGACAAAGCAGGTAACAACATTGTCTTCGTTTGTAAGGCTCATTATATTAATTGCATTCTAGAAGAACTTAGATTTAATTCTACAAGTGGTAATCCTACGTATACATATACCTCTCTTTCTAAGGAAGAAATTCTTCAAAATCACCTGTCAGTTTTGAATACTTTTAATATTCCTCAGAGCCAAAATGAATTTGAACTACCTTATATATATTGGATTCCGAAACTTCATAAGAATCCTTACAAACAAAGATACATTGCAGGTTCCAGTAAATGTTCAACCAAGCCTCTTTCGTTACTTCTCACTAAAATATTGACAGTAGTGAAGGAAAAACTTCAAGAGTACTGTACAACTATATATTCAAGACGTGGTGTAAATCGAATGTGGATACTTAAAAATTCTAAAGAACTTTTGGACAATTTGAAATCACAAGACTTTACAAAAATCAACAGCATAAAAACTTACGACTTTTCAACTTTATACACAACAATTCCCCACGACAAATTAAAATCCAGGCTTTTTGATATCATTGACAGCTGCTTCTTCAACAAAAATGGAACTCGTAAGTTTACTTACCTCGTCATTGGTCATTTGAAAAATTATTTTGTTAAAACAGATTCTGATTGCACACATAAGTACTCTGAAGTTGACATCAAGAAGATGCTTGAGTTTCTGATTGACAATATCTATGTGGTTTTTGGAGACCAGGTATTCCAACAATCTATTGGAATTCCCATGGGTACAAATTGCGCTCCGTTATTAGCAGACTTATTTTTATATTCATATGAAGCAGAATTTATGCAAAATCTTTTGCGTGAAAAGAAGAAAACACTTGCTGTGGCCTTCAACTCGACATTTAGATATATCGACGACGTATTGTCAATTAATAATGATAATTTCCATTCCTACGTCGACACGATATATCCTGGTGAGCTTGAGATAAAAGATACCACAGAGTCCGACACTTCTGCTTCATACTTGGATATTTTACTTGAAAAAGACACTAATGGTAATCTAACAACCAAGCTATATGATAAACGTGATGACTTTAACTTTTCTATCGTCAACTTCCCTTACTTATGCAGCAATATACCTTCATCACCTGCATACGGAGTATTTATATCTCAGTTGATTCGATACGCAAGAGCATGCTCTACGTATGAACAATTTCTTAAACGAGGTAAATTATTGACAAGCAAGTTGATGAAACAAGAATATCAACAGTCTCGTTTAAAGTCATCATTTCGTAAATTCTATGGTCGATACAATGACCTTGTCAGCAAATACAATTTATCATTGAATGAAATGCTGACTGACGTTTTTCATACCAATTGTTAGTCCATTATTTATACACTGAATTGACCACGGATTTTTTCCGTTATTTCCTGATTATGACAACGAGCACACGGCGGGTGTGACCGGTCGGCAGGGGATGCTCACTCCTCCATGGCACCTGATCCCACCTCTGATGTTTCGGAGGTCCGTGTTTGCTCTGCTCTTATTTTGTATATTTGTTTAATGGACGTTGAGATTGAATACTGTTCGTTATTTCCATATCCTTATTGTATTGTTGAAAGTTTTATTTATTTAGATCAATCACCGTTAGTTATCTTTATCTTTTCATTTGATATGATAGAGAGCCAGTAAAGTTCACTCTATGCTGTTGTATTTGTTTGAATGGCAGATGAAGTATATTTATACTTTTACCTCTTCTCAACATCTATCAGAGAAAGACATATTCAGGCATTAACGTTGAAGAGAGAATGTTTTCGTTTTGGTTATAATATAACTTAATTCTGGTTGTAACGCTGTATTTGATTGGATAAAAAATTACTTTATATCGTATAAAATGGGTTGCCTACGTCACAATGACCTGCGTCAAAACGTATTAATCCATCTGACATTCAAATTTTGTACAAACTAAAGTAATTTTGTTAGAACAATCATTTTTTTTCTTACATCAAATGAATGAAAAATTAAATTATAAGCAATTATTTTAAAAGCTTCCCATTTTATACGGCATAAACTGGGTTGGAACAGTTTACCCTTTTTCATAAACCGCTTTGCGGTTTAAAAAGCGTAAACTGTCCCAACCCAGTTTATACCGTATAAAATGGGTAGCTATTAAATTCATTCCTTAAATCACAAATATATTATTTTTTCTAATGCAGCTTTTTGGCGCTAGACATATTGTTCACAAATCAAGATGCAGATGTTCATACATTTCTTTAGAATTGTAAGTAACTGACGAAGGTTGATGATTCAACTTCACAAATTTGAAGTAACGACTGTGAAGAAAATCATTTGGACTTGATTGATTACATCTTCGCATAAGATGATAGGAATAGTTCACAGTGATCTACATCTAATAGTCCAACAGTTTGTTTGTTTGTTTGTTGTTTAACTTTCTTCTCGAAAATTTTGTACTCATATGGAGACGCCATCACTTGCCGATGGAGAGCTTCAAATTTTGACCTATACTCGGCACTTAGGGCCATTGAGCAGTGAGAAACCCTTTTCGTGCCAGCACCTACTACAACACATGACCTCGGTTTACACTGTTTCATCCGAAGGACTGATCTCCACGTCCAACAGTGGGATTCGAACCCGCGAAGTAAGATTCAACTTCTTACTCTGTGACTCTATAGCAGACACTCTTACCGCTTCGTCGAACGGGCTAGTCCATAGTAATCTATAATTGAATTCTAGACGATGTGATTATAATTGTTGTTTTATCTCTGAATTATTTATTATTTGCTCGTACAAAGTATTTTATGCCCCCGTTAATGAAGCTTCTGGGGTATATAATTTTTGTCGTGTCCGTCCGTCTGTTCGTATCTCTGTCTGTTTAGATGTCTGTCTGTCTGTCTCTCTCTCTGTCTGTGTGTTTGTCTGCAAAAAACTTAAACTTTGCCTATAACTTTTGATTCAGTGTATTCCTTGTGACAAGAACTTTCTTTTGGTACCACCAAATCTGACCTTTTGACCTTGACCTTTGAGTTTTATCCACTTCTAAACAAACATTCCGAACTTTTACCTTGGCCATATCTTTTGAACAGTAGATAAGAAGATTTAATACTGTCTGTTTGTCCGAAAATCTTTAACATTGCTTATAACTTTTGATTTTGTGGAGCTATGACTTTCATATTTCACAAGTGTATTTCTTGCTACAAGACCTTTCCTTGCATACCACGGTATTTGACCTTTATACCTTGACCTTGGAGTTTGACCCACTTTTTGACAAAAATTCAAAACTTTTACTTTGGCCTTATCTTGGATACCAGGACATTAATACTTTACATATGTATTTTTTGTTAAAAGACATTTCATTTGATTACAACAATTTTGATCTTTTGACCTTGACCTCTGAGATTTCCATACTAATGAAAAAGTTTTAACCTTGGCCATACCTTTTGAACAGTAAGGGTCACTGGTTTCATACTACTCATAAATAATCCTATATATAGTGAAAAGGCCCTTCATTGAATATCAAGAACTTTGATTTTTTGGCCTTGACGTTGGAGTTTGACCTACTTAAAAAAAGCAAACCTTGACCATAACTTTGAAAGAAAAAGCTTATTTACAATAAATAGGAAAAGGGGGGGATGTTTTTATAATAATTATCGAAGTTTCAAAACTTATATGTATGGTGTGTTCCTATAGCATTTAAACATTCGTAGAGGAAATAAAAAGTTTATAATTGGCACAAGTCCAATTAACAGTTTTCAAAGTCCAGCATATATGGTTGCATAATTACTATAATAACAAAAAAGATCAGTAATTGAGAAATAATCATCGCAGTATGTAATTACTGTACTTTCCATGTGTACAACGTGACAATTTATTATATACTGTGACGGTGTTAAAGCTCTTATTCGTCAGATGCAATAATGGTTTAAGGAATAACGCTTTTTCAATTTTGAGTTAAAAGATTCTTTATCGCCTCCTTTTTTGCATTTATTAATATTCGAATGTTTCATTTTTCGATCGTCGGTCCATTCGACTGATAGTCGACTATTCAACTATTCGTTGGCATCCCTTCCTTTAATATTACATTTGAACGCTAAATGATAGTGATCTCTTACTTTTCTTATGTAAACCTTGTGAGAAGCTTCACTGGATACCAAGTACTCTGGCTTTTTATCCTTGAGCTTGAAGTTTTACCTACTTTTAAAAAGCAAAACTTGATTATTAATCTTAAATGGTTAGGTCTAGTGTTTTCTTTTTTTTTTTTTTTTACATGTTTAGTCCTTTTGACAAGACTTTTCATTTGACAGCAAGACCAATGACCTTCACCTTGGCCTTTGACTTTATTTTAAAAACTTTTTATCTTGGCCATAACTTCTGAATAGTTAGGGCTAGCGTTTTTATACGTTACATATGTACTTCTTTTGGCAAGACCTTTTATTTGATACCAATGACCTTGAAGATTTCCTTACTTATAAAAAAACTTTAACCTTGGCCTACTCTCATACTTCACAATCCCTAATAATTTTCAAAACTGGCAAATGCAGTTATGTATAATGTGCAATATGTAATTAAAAAAACTGCGTAAGTGCAGTATTACGTGTTGTTTATGCTTTTTTCTGAAAAAAAAAACATATGTTAAATTACGCATGATGTAATTACCTGGCTTATATAAATGGGGGAAATATCAGCGAATACAGAAATGTTTCTGTAGTAAATCATTGGGTTCTATAATTTTTCCATCACAGGTTTATCAATAACGGTTGCCATAAGTATATTTGCAAATGCGCATACATTTTTTCTACCAAAGCAACAAAGGAATGTTTCATCTACAAAGGTATTAGATACTTTGGGAGAAGTTTTTCGTGGCCAGGAAAAATATTATCATCAAAAGCTGCAACTTGTTCAAAACGTTCAACAACTTATGTCTGATGTTCAGACATTGCAAAATGAAGTAGTACGACTAAAGGAAGAAAATGAAAATGTTCAGAAGAATTTTGGAAATTTTTCCGGAGAAAGTAATTATATTTATCCATTTATTTTGTTTTATCATTTTGCAGATCTTTTCTGTAAGCTGGTTTGTTCTTTTTTGCTTTCTTCATATACATAGCAATACTTTTTTATGTCTCAACAAATCAGAATAATTGTATTTATGTGAAAACATAAGGTAATTTATAGCATCTCGATAACTATTAAAAAAATTTCCAATTTTTTCCGGAATAACAATTTTTTCCCATTATGGTTTTGTAATCTATCTGCATATTGATCACGTGATATTTGTTTACTGAACCAATGTAGCCATTGTTTTAATGTGCAGAAATTTTTTGGATTTGTATGATATTTTCCTTGCTTAAATAAAATTATGATTAATTTTAATTTAGCCGTTAATTAAAATTTGATATTAACGTAACTTGTTCCATTTTTTGATTCTGAGAAGAAAGAGCATGCATGCACAATTAATTGATGTAGCTAATGTTTTCATCTTGAGAGTCAGTATAGTTTCTATATCATCAGCATGTTTTTTTTCTTAAATTATTAGGATCAGTCAAACATCGCTACATTCAGCAACTTTCAATATAAAAGACTTTAAAAAATACTATATCAAAATCTTCAATCAGTTACAACATCATGTAATAAAGATGTAAGTTGCCTTTTATAAATATTTTCCTAAAAAATCTAGAAAAAAAAATTAATTCATGCATATTGATTTGTTATATTTCAGTTGGCTCATTGAAAACACAATATCTCGGTCAGAAAACACATAGCGCTTTTTACGCGTACTATTCCGCCGATTTCAAATCTTTACCTAAGGGACAAACATTTATCTTTGATACTGTTGTTACAAATCATGGAAATTTATATAATGAAAGAACTGGAACATTCATCGCCCCAACTTCCGGTGTCTTTGCGTTTTCTTGGACCTTGCACGCCGCTGGGAAACACATCTCTGGGGAATCTGGAGACTACGGTGAAATGGGAGTCGTTTAACATCAAAATGGTATAATAAGAGGCTCTGTCGTTGCAGATACTGAGACGCAGTATAATGAAGATGCTGCTACCGGATTTGTGATTTTGAATCTAGCAGCTGGAGACGAAGTAAAAATTGTGTCTAATTTTCTGGGTCAAGGGTCCATGTACAGTAACGATCACTATGGCCGAACATCATTTTCTGGATTTCTGATTCACCCATAATTCCTGACACTTCCCGATTTACTACTGAATTCTTTAAGGAAATGATATATGATGGAAAACTGGTATTCTTATATGTACATAACCATTTTTTATTAACTTCATGACAGTAGGACTCTTCTATCTTGATATCCATTGCACCAGTTTACAACGCAGCATTTTGGCGCTTGTTTATACATATAATTATTATATAGTCAATGACGTTCATTTCGAATTTTTTCAAACCATGTTGATGTAATTTTTAAATCAGATGTGCTTATATCTATATTATAAGCAATGATGAAATAAATGTATATAAATGTTATATTATGAATAATTCTATTATATCGAATAAAATACAAATGCATGATATCTTTCTAAGTAATTATTACAGACTTAGTTTGAGTTCGCCGCACTACCCTTAAGCCTTTTCGAAAATAAAATATTACGTACGGAAGAGAAATTAAAATAGATTTTAATTTTCATTTTGATACCTGCTTTAGGATCTTCAGATCCAGTATTTTGCGATTTAATTGCCCCCCCCCATATTGTGGGTGGTTTGGGGGCTCGAAGAATGGACAGAAAACCTTCAATGAGTTGCAATGATTTGCATAGAAATTAAATGCAAAACATTTCATATGCTTATTCTTTCACATAGATGCTATAGTCTCCTTTACACTTGGTGGACAATTTATGCGTATCTAACTTGAGTTTTGTACATAGATTTCTAAAATCCGAACTGTTTTCAAACCCTTTTTTCTCGAGCGGAGAAATCAATAGCATACAAGCCATGATATATCAAATACAAATTTAAATTAAAATGAATAATTGACAAAACTAAAAATGTTTCGCTTTTAAGAAACTTTTCACCCCGTAACGCTTGACAATATATTTCCAAGGATAAAAAATTTGCACGAATACAAACATCGTCTCTAAAATTCTAGAAAAAAAGGAATTTTTTTTGCACAGTTTATTCTCGGTCAGAATTTAGTTCATTAGTACAATTTGCTAGAGACCACCAGAGGGCGCCTTGAAGAAATTAAGAAACTTTGATTATGCACGTTTGATAAAAAAAACCCAACTGTTTCATACACAACATTGACGATAGAGTTGAGTTGGAGATCTAATGTTATAACCAGTATTCTGTCTGCAGAAGATGCGCAGAATAAGGTATATTAATTACTTTAATGAAGAAAGATGAATGAAATAACATTTTCGAATTCTACAAAAAAAATCAATATGAAATTAAAATACGGAAATCACTTTTTAAATAACAAAAACAATTATTGATTTTATGACACGAATAATTAATTTTGATTAAAAAGTAATCAAATAACTAATTATAAATTCAGTTTATGTTTTTTTACCCCCTTGACTTCAGGCATGTTTGACCTAATTTAAAAAAAAAATTAACTTTGATCATTACTTTTGAATGACATGTATTTGACACAGTATGCAATAAATAATGACATACAATCCACTAAGACCCCGAAAGCGGGAAACCACAATTCTTATTTGCTTGTTCATTGTTATCATATCATTCACAAATGAATACATTTGCTTTATACTTGATAATCTTTTGACAGTTTCTTGATTAAACCGTTGTCTCAAATTGTTACTTAAGAGCTTAATTTATCCGACGAGTAATTGTTACAAACAACTATCAGTGGATTTTCAGATTTCTGATGTGTTGTTCGTGACACCAATGTTAATATGGCAACTAATGTGCTGAACCACAGAGGTGCATTTCTCGAAATCAACAAAACTCAAATACAAATGACATACAGGCAAGATACCTTTTCAGGGCCTTTTTTCGATATATTTATTATATCTAACGAATACACCTTCACCCGATTTCCTGTTTTCAAAAGGTTGTCAGTTTTAATTTGGAGTTTACAAAATTAGATAGAAAGTATATAAACATTCAAATATTTATGAAAATAAGGAGGTGTTTGTTTAAAAAAAAAATTAAAATCCACTCTCTGTAATGACTTGAAATTTTGTATCGTAAGTATGACACACTTTGACTCAAAAGGTAAAACAATTTCAAGGAACAAAAAACGACACCAAGTGTCATTATCGAAAAATAATGATGACGAAAAAGGCAATCGTACAAGGGGATTTATTTTTGTAATTAGCTGTGATATTAATGCTTATCTATAAATAAATGGTATTTGATAGCGCGTACTTTTATGAGCCCGACGTCTGTGAAATTGGACTAATTTGTGTTTTACAAGTACATGTATGAGAATGGTTATGCATTGAATTACATTTTAAGTGGTCCTTAAAATGTAGTTGGTTCTAAAGTGGTCCTTAAAATGCAGTTTGGGTATACAGGTTCTATAAAATAGCTTGTAAGTAAATGATTCCTTGTAATAAACTAAGGTAGCGGTACAAAATATCAAAAAGATCATTTACTTGTTTGTCACATATCAAGAAAAGTCTTCATATTAATAGTGAAGAAAGATATGTCCGAGAAACTACGCAAAATACAAACAATTGGAAAAAAATATTACTGATATTACCCTTGATAATCAACGACTGCAGAAGGAATTCGACGAGCAAAAATGGAAAGGGAGAAAGACGATAAGTGCAGCTGTTTGGAGCTTGTTTATACATAGTCCAAGACATTCACTTTCCAACTCTGCTAACGTTATTTTCAAATTACACGTGTTCTTATCTTTGTGTCTTAAGTAATGATGAAATAAATTTATAGAAAGATTAATATGTAAATTTCAATTTCTGCATGATATCTTTATTAATGGTTAAGTTGTCAGCAACCACAATTTATCACTGAGTCAAATGCTTACTGACGTTTTTCATTCTAAATGTCAATCCATTATTTATACACTGAATTGACGTCGGATTTTTGCGTTATTTCCCGATCATGACAAGGTGAACACGGCGGGTGTGACCGGTCGGCAGGGGATGCTCACTCCTCCTTGGCACATGATCCCACCTCAGATGTTTTGGAGGTCTGTGTTTGCTCTGTTCCTATTTTGTATTGTTTTTATAATTTATTAATGTTTATGGTTTATTGTTGTATTTACTTTTGATCTTGAATACATTATATTATTTCCATGCCTCAATCAATTCGGGTGTGCCGTGCTACCATTAAGCTTTTCTATTGATTTTTGTATTTTTTTCTCTTTTTTTCAATTTACCGAGTGATAGAAAATCAAATAAAAATGTAATTTTCTCTTAATTATTGCTATCTGATAAACTAAAAAAAATACAACATGTCAAGTCTAGATCAAATGAGTTTAAAATTTGATTCTGTGCCACAACTAATTATACACAGACCATCTTGATTTGAATTGAATCTAAAATTAAAGTAATATACGCCGTATGGATGCCAATTTGTATGTGAAACAAAATGATTAAATGATTTGAAACACATAAAGTGTAATGAAAAAAAAATATTTCCACAAAATTTAACTATAAAACTCGTTGTAATAACAGAACAATAAAGCAATATCTGCAATCAAGAATTCAGTCTTTTCATGAATATTGATAAAGGAAGTGCGTAAACAGTAGGTCTAAATATAGACACGTATGTCCACGGGAAATTATAGACAACGAGGCACGTTGCATTTTGACAACGATTACTAATAAAAGGTTAATATGCGTCATAACAGAGTATAGATTTTTGATACTTATTACATTTAAAGATAAGTTATATTAATAGTAACACGCCATCCATGTCAAAAGTGAGTTGTATCTCAAAGGGCTTACCTCGTTTTCTTGACGCCGTGTTTGTTTATCAATCTAAAAGTAGCGACGGCGTCACGTGGTGGATTTACTTAAAAATAGACATTATTCTCCTTGCAGGATAATGAATAATTATAATTTGATAACTTTATAACGAATTTTATTTAAATGGTGTAATTTACAGCATTTTCGTAACTTTTATTGGTAAACAAAATATATAAATTTCCAGCCGTATTTTAAAATGGCGCACGTTATAGCGTATATTACTTTAAGAACACATGAGGACAAATTTAAAATCACTAAAAGCTTGAAAGTACTACCATTAACGGGAAATTCAACACCGTTGACATGAATTGTAGAAAACTTTGATTCTGGGATATTTTTTGGCATAAAATACTAGGTATATACTGAAAAAGGTTTCAGGAACTTGATATCGTTTAACAATAATGTTTTTGAATGTTTTTGTTTGGTGTTTGATAGTAGAACAAATAGCTATTTGACCTAACCATAATGCTATGTACAGTTCTGCAGCCAGCGCTGCACATGCATGCAAAGAGAAGAAAGAAGAAAAGGAAGGAATTTCATCATAACTAGTAGCCTTTTTTCCATGTTACAAGAGGGTAATATCTCTTCTCCATCTAATTAAAGTTAGATCTTCCATCCGCTCCCGGATTTTTTATATTTCCCGAGGAAAATTGGGGAGCGGATGGAAGACCATATTTTAATTAGATTGGTATATTCTCAGTCAGCAGAGAGGTTGATTGTTCACTACAAAACATATGTTACGTTGAGTACCGGTATCTCGTGCTTCTTTTCGGGTATATAGACACAACGATAAATGTTTACATTTCAATGTTATGTCAACAAGCCGCGCATTCTGAGATATAAATAGCTTTAAGGACGGGATAACACGGTGTCATAAACCAGAATGTCATGTTCATTTTATAGGTAAGATATATGGAGAGAGAGAGAGAGAGAGAGAGAGAGAGAGAGAGAGAGAGAGAGAGAGAGAGAGAGTTAGTTTACAAATTGTTCATTCATTGTATAAAGATACATGTATGCAAATCGAAAGTGGAATGTAAAAATTTAATCATATTCATTCCCTTGGATGTCTATCTATCAAGTCTGTTATCTGTCTTCTATCTTTTAGAAAATGAAACACAGGTAGATAGCGAACATATTCTTATGTTATGTCTTCCCAGCAACCTTGGATGATTATCTGTCAAACTGGCTCATTGCATAACTAGGTTATTATAATTAAAGGAATTTTATTTTTGAATTTTGCAATTATGAACATTTAAAACCACACGGGGTTATTGCCATTATAAGAACCTGTGATGTTACAAATACTTTTTTCCAAATATCCTTGGGCTGTATGAAAAATTTATCTACTGATATTTTAAATGAGTTTTGAAGGTTGAACTGACCCTTAATCTCTGATAAGAGAGGAAAATTTCTGAATAGAGATATATAATGTCTTATATATTTGAATATTTGTATTAAGTATTGTTCAATTTTTGTCCTCAAAGGCAAATTATAGAATGTGGTGCAGAGGTTGCTTGTTTGTTTTGGTTTTTTAACTCTATTGAAAGTTGTCCCTTTGAACACCGTTGAATTACTTATGACTTGAAATACCTGTGGTATAATTCTAAACACAAGTTTTTTTTAACCGACTTGGAACACCCCTTCTCCATCTGAATTCTGAATTTCTTAAATGTTTCATAATATGGAATTGATTTTTAAATATCTTTAAACAGATACCTTCAATAAAGCAATGGCAATCTGCAAGAAAAGTGATAGATACTCACTGCTTCCTGAACCAGAGTTCATCACCTTCAGCCTTGATCATGTCACAGGGCTACGCAGATTTGCTTGCCTCAATGATAAACAAATCTGGACATGCGATATGGAAGTACAGGTTATGAAGCTTTACGATACACAAGGTTCACTGCAATGTTCAGTCCAGACAGAAAAAGGAACCTCCCCATTTGATATTGCAGTGACAAGTGGCGGAGAAGTCGTTTATACTGATGTAAATCACAAAACAGTGTACATGATGAAGAATTCACAAATAGAGGAAATTATTAGACTGAAAAACTGGACACCACTTAACATCTGTAGTACGTCATCTGGAGATCTCCTGGTCACAATGAGTAGTGCAAACTTTAAGGAATTCAAAGTCAATCGATACCGGGGAAAAACAGAGAGTCAGTCCATTCAGTTTGATGATGAGGGAAAACCTCTTTATTCTCCTGGTTACCTTAAATACATTTGTGAAAATAGAAACCAGGATGTTTGTGTGGCCGATTGCAGAGAACATGCCTTAGTGGTTGTCAATCAGGCAGGTAAATTACGTTTCAGGTACATTGGAAATGACGCTACATTTAAAGGAGCATTTGATCCTTATGGAATAGCTACAGACAGTCAGGGCCACATTCTTGCAGCAGATTGTAACAATCACTGCATCCACATTCTGAATCAGGACGGAGAATTCCTGCGTTATATTGATAATTGTGAACTACGAACCCCACGTGAACTATGTGTTGACCCCAAAGACCATCTGTTTGTGACGGAGTACTACACGGGTGATGTAACTAATGTGCTAAAGAAGATAAAATATAAGCCGTACGTAGACAATTCTAAAGGCGAAAGGTAAAAAATTAAAATCTAATTACGTACCTCCTCGATCAATGTAAATACATCGTCTCTGTACACCATAGATGGACAATTATGTGAAAATAAATAGATAAGAAAGAGAATAACGAATTTGTCTTAAAGTATCTTCATGTCACTGGAAAAAGATCTAGAGTTGGTCAATAGACATATTGTTTTTTATGCCTCCTCTTTCCTTTATCTCAACATAACATAAACATCATATATGTTGAAATTGAAATTTATTGATAAAAAAAATCTTGATCAACAATCCAAATATGTAATAGAAACGAAACAAAATATCAATAAGGAATTGTACAATGTATTTTGACTTTATATATCATCCGAAACACGGCCCAGACGTCTCTTTAAAAAAAATGTGTGCAAGTATGAATCAAAGCTGAAAAAAATAAATGAGGGGATACATAAGAAATATTTAATAAAAGTGATAGGCATACATATACATGCTTCTGAAAATACATATGTATACACTTAAATTGTTCAAAGTATTACTTATACAATGTAAACCTTCTTCGAATATAAAATCTTCAAAATATAACTTTTACAATTTAAAATGTTTTCATGCATTAATGTTAACACAGAAAATGTTCAGTGTAAGTTTCTCCAAACTCTCCATCCTTTGAAGCTTGACCTATGATATCCATAGATATAATTTGCCGCAGTTGTACGTATATTGACTTCATCTCCAGTTTTTAAAACAACAGGAATTGTATTAGCACAGTTTTCGAAGCCAGGACTAAGTTCAATATTACAGTTTCCTGAACCCTTTGTTTCACCGTTCACCAAAAGTTCTGTGTCACATATCTTATGAGAGTCAACCATAGTTGTCCACGTAAACACATAAAGACCAGCAGAGGGCGCTGTGAAGAAACCATTCCGTGGGTTATACACGTTGCCAGTTTGATATAAAACAGTGTCGTAGACAAGATTGACCGGAGTATTCCGTTCGAGTTGCAGCACTGGTTTGCTGATGGCTGTATTGAATACAATTGCTTGTTTGCCTGCAGAAGATGCATATTAAACGATATATTGGTTACCACTTTAAAATTAAAGGATCAATTTATAAAAGGAGTTTAGGTAACATATCTTGACAAATGACAGTTCGTTCTTTCCTTGTCACAGACCTGTATATAGTATGCTTATATGCGGCAAAGGTGGTGGGACTGGGTGGAGGCACAGGAATTTCGAGTCCTTACTCCTCAGACCATTTTTCATTTATATGCTATACAATTAAATGCCGAAGCTATATTTTACGGTCGTGTCCCTCAATTTTATTATTTTTCTATTCAAATTAATGATGCAGTTTAAGTAAAAATAAATTCAAGAATGCATCAGTAACCACCAAAATGATACACATTTAGAAAATTCAAGGGGTATCCCTACATGTATCCTCTTCACAAATCTAACATAGACTCTATAAATGGTATGTACATGCACGTAAATGTTCAAAATACTGAATCGTAATTATTATGATTGCATGGTCAATGATAACATTTCGCTGAATGTTGATTCTTTGTTCATTTTAAATCAAGTGAAAATTAGAAATTATTCATGAAACCAAGACTTAAAAAAACCTTTTATTTTTTAGCAGATGCTTTAATTTCATTATGATCATATTATAATTATTAAAACAAAAGCTATACATGTTAACTGTAAGATATTAGTCAGCATTTACAGGTTCCTGTTTTTTGTAAACTGTATATCATCAAGCTAAGCTTGTTATGTCTGTATTCAAGGAATCTTATGATTTATATATATATATATATATGAGTATTTTCTATGGTAATAGTATTACCTTTCAGATTATTTTCCATAACACCAATTCTGTCCTCTATGATGCTAATTCGCTTTGTTAGATTTCCTGGTTTCTCTACTTCTGTAATACATTCATCTTCACATCGTTTGTGCATTTTTTCGGACATTTCTACCTTCAATTTTAAGTCTTTCATTTGCTGTTTAATGTATTCTAATTCCGCATCGCGTAATTTTATTTCACTGTGAAGTTCACTATATTTCATTTCAAATACATATGCAGATCCAAAAATAAATGCTACGGCTATCCCTACAATACAATGTCTAAATGTACTTCCATATAGTCCATCCATTGTAAGACAATAGATCCCAGAGAATCAATTAACAAAGTTTTCAAATATACTCCTAAACGGCTGTACAAGTGTTCTTGCTAAAGCCTGTAGGAATACACAAGGCATTAGATGATGTCCATAAACTATATTAAGATTTCACTCGCATAGTTAGTATCGTAACTTCAATTAAAAGCCTACTTGCATTTTCGGTTAACAGTCTAAAAATATCATAATGGAGAGTAAAGTGGTGGTTTCGGTTTGCGGATCAAAGTTGCTAACATTTTATAATAAAACTGACAACAAACAAGCCTCAATTCAACAAAGATTAATTTTCGCTAATTAGGAAACATTCTCTATAAATAGAATTCTAAATAAAAGATCCGAGGCGATTAATATTCGCGAGTCGCGAAACTTGCCGATATTTCTCGCTCGCGAATAAAAGTTAGCTTATAGTATTGATTTCATAAAAACGTCATTTATGAATTATTTAATCAAAGCTCAATTTATGTGATATTATATAAATAATGCCTGTTTTGGAGGGCAACAGTTGAAATTGATACCCCAAGGAAAACCATTGTCAACCGACTTTTGGAGGGTAACAATTGAGTTTGACACCCTAAGGAAAACCATTGTCAACCGATGCGTCAGCATGCGCTGCTAAGGCTGACGGTAATAGAAGGGATTGTTAACTGCGTCTAAGCCAATCAGATTTTAGTATTTAACATAGAAATATACTAAAAACATATTAGCACTGGTCATTGATTAAAAAACAACTTGTGCAAGTCCTTATACCGTTTATGCCCGATCTCACTGTTTGTTGAAAGTTCTAGAAAGTCTAGAAAATGATATCGAACCCGATGTCAAAAAGTAATTCGAGAGATTATTCATCATAAATGGAATGGACAAGGAAATAAATGTAAAACAATTGGTATCACAGTGAGTTTGTGAATATACATGTATCTTTGTAAGTTGTGCAAATGTCTATGAATAAATGTCGATTTATTGCCATGTTTATTTGCTTAGACATATAGAATGGTACAAATTGATATTTAAATATTTTACTTTAATGCTTTTTAAAAAGTATTCTTTGATGAATACATAGCAATGGATTTGCCAGAAACAGTCTTTAATTTTTTTAACGTATTGATACCTTTAGGAAGGATATGGAGATAACGAACAGTATTCAGTCTCAAAGTCCATAAAACAATTCAAAATGAGAGCAGAGCAAACACGGACCCCCAAAACATCAGAGGTGGGATCAGGTGCCATGGAGGAGTGAGCATTATCTGCCGACTGGTCACACCCGCCGTGTGCTCCTTGTCATGATCAGAAAATGACGGAAAAAATCCGTTGTCAATTCAGATATAAATAATGGACTAACAATTGGTATGAAAAACGTCAGTCAGCATTGACTTAATGATAAATTGTATTTGCTGACAAGGTCATTGTATCGACCATAGAACTTACGAAGGGATGACTTTAAGCGAGACTACTGATATTATTGTTTCATCAACTTGCTTGTCAATAATTTACCTCGCTTTAGAAATTGTTCATAGAAAGAGAATGCTCTTGCGTATCGAATCAACTGAGATATATATACTCCGTATGCAGGTGATGAAGGTATATTGCTGCATAAGTAAGGGAAGTTGACGATAGAAAATTTTAAGTCGTCATGTTTATCATATAGCTTGGTTGTTAGATAAGCATTAGTGTCTTTTTCAAGTAATATATCCAAGTATTAAACAGACGTTTCGGACTCTGTGGTATCTTTTATCTCAAGCTCACCAGGATATATCGTATCGACGTAGGAATGAAAATTACCATTATAAATTGAAAATACGTCGTCGATATATCTAAATGTCGAGTTGAAGGCCACAGCAGCTGTTTTCTTCTTTTAACGCATAACATTTTGCATAAATTCTGCTTAATATGAATATAAAAATAAGTCTGCTTATAACGGAGCGCAATCTGTACCCATGGGAATTCCAATAGATTGTTGGAATACCTGGTCTCCAAAAACACATAGATATTATGTGTGAAATTAGAATCAGTTTTAACAAAATAATTTTGCAAATGACCATAAACGAGGTAAGTGAATTTACGAGTTTCATTTTTATTGAAAAAGCAGCTGATAATGCTATCAAAACGCCTGGATTTTAATTTGTCAAATCAGGCCTTTGTGTGCATATGGGTTGAAAACTAAAGTTTTTTTTCAATAATTTAAAATATTAAAACAGATCACCCGCAGTTTAATAATAGCAATACAATAGATCAACATATTTTAAAATAAAATTTTAAACAAATAAAGCGAAATTATAAATGAGGTACTCTTAAACAAAAAAAAAAAAAAGGTCGACAACATACTGTGTAAATACAGAATTTACTTTAATAATGAATTATACTTCTTGACAATATCATTGTATCGCCCACGGAGCTTACAAAATAATGCCTTTAGCTGATATTATTTTTCATCAACTTGTTTGTCTACAATTTACCTGGTTTTAGAAATTGTTCATATTTCAATTACGAAAAGGAAATTCCTTTGTATAATAAAATATCGCCATCAATTTTTACAACATCATGAACAAAAACACTTACGACATAACTTTGACAGGAGACTAACAGGCAATATCAAAGGAAAATTAATCTAAATGATGAAAACGATTTGAAAAGCAAAAATATTTATTCACAAAAGCCAAACAATGACAAATATTTTTTTTCAGATCTCCAGAACATTTTCTATGACGATGCTTAGGCAGTAAAATATACATGGTTTCTAATGTATCCAAAAACAAAAAAAAAATGTTTAAGCAAATAAAATTAAAAATAAAAATATTTTTACCAAACTTTCCATCCTTTAAAGTTTGACCAGTTGTAGCCATGGGCATAATTTGCCGTAGTTGTACGTATATTGACTTTGTCTCCAGATTTTAGAATAACAGGAATGGTATTAGCACAGTTTTCGTATCCAGGATTGGCTCCATTGTTACAGTTTCCTAAACCCTTTCTTTTTCCGTTTACCAAAAGTTCTGCATCAAATATCTTACGAGCTGCAACCAATGTTGCCCAGGAAAACATATAAAGACCATCAGTGGGCGCGGTGAAGAAACCATTGACTGGATTGTATGCGTCGCCAGTTTGATATAAAACTGTGTCATACACAACATTGATCGGAGTGTTGCGTTCCAGATTTAATGTTTTGCTGATGGCTGCATTAAATACAACGGCTCTTTTGTCTACAGAAGCAAAGTATAATTAAGGTACAATGGTTACAATTGCATTTAATGGAATATTTAAAGATGCAAAAGACAAAATAAATGAAACAATGTTTCTAAATGAATACACTAAAATTACAAAAACGATTATATGAAAGTTTATTATGATGACCGATGGGGAATTTAAAGATGCCAAAGACTGAAATAAAACAATATTTCTGAATACATGATTTTATGTGTAATCTTTTTATTCTCATTATTTTCAAATAGGTATAAGTCGCAGAGAAAACACTTCGCGATTTATGTAAAAAAAAACATGGCTTAGACAAGTTTGAAACATGTTTGGATGATGCGCTATTTGTCATGATCGGAAAATAACGGGAATATCTGTCGACAATTCACTGTTTAAATGCTGACTTAACTATAAGAATGAAAAGGATCAGGCAGAATTTGTCTGAATTTAGCAGAAATTCCATTACAGAACATGTTTAAATGCGTTATTTTTAAAAGTGAAAATATTTTTACCAAACTTTCCATCCTTTTAAGTTTGAACAGCGGTAGCCATCGGCATAATTTGCCGTAGTTGTATGTATATTGACTTCGTCTCCGAATTTTAGAACAACAGGAATGGTATTATCACAGTTTCCGTAACTAGGGTTGGCTTCATTGTTACAGTTTCATAAACCCTTTCTATGGCCGTTAACCAAAAGTTCTGCATCAAATATCTTACGAGCTGCAACCATGAAAACACACCGGCGGGCGATGTGAAGAAACCATTTCGTGGATTGCATGCGTTGCCAGTTTGATATAAAATTGTGTCATACACAACATTGACTGGAGTGTTGCGTTGCAGATTTAATGTATTGCTGATTGCTGATGTTTGTTTGTCCGCAGAAGATGCATATTATAAGATATACTGGTTACCATTTGGAAATTTAAGGAACAAAATTTTTTTTAAATATTATGCATGTGATAGATTAAAGTACCACATAAATGTACATGCATACAATATCTTTCTTACATGAATCTGATATCAAAATTAGTTTTAATCTTAGCGAAAGTGAAGTTTAGGTAATTGAGCTTGAAAAATGACTGCTCATTCCTTCCTGGTCAGAGACCCTGTACGTATATACAGCATGGGTGTTGGGTCATGTGCGGTTCTAGAGGGGGTTTAGGGGGTGGGGGTCAATACAGTACATGGTAAATGATAAAATTAAGCTCAATATTGAATTGTTGATTCTTTCTTCAGTTTGAATCAAGAGAAAATAAGTAATTATTCACGAAACCAAGACTTAAAAAACATGCATTTTTAAGCAGAAGCTTAGGCTTCATAATGATCATATATTATGATTATCAAAAACAAAGGATATTCGAGGGTTGTCCCCAAAAGTCATAGACAGAAAAACAGTTTAGTTTCTCTTTGCTAAATAAAATTTCTTTTCTTGTCATAGTAAAAAGTAACATTTTATGGTCATGCATTTCAAGTTTCATGACGATATAACATATAGGATTTGTGGAAGAGGTTGAGGAGTTGTTATATTTTATAGATCTATACTTTCGTTTAAGATTAATGTTGTTGAAAATTTTCATAATACAATTATTTGGTTAGAAATATGTAACCAATTTCACCATGATGTTAAACCTATTCATTTAGCAGCTTGTTATACACCACCTGAAAGTAGTACCTTTTACCAAAAGGAGATGGTCGACATTTTTTAATATCTGGAAGAATCAGTTTGTAACTTCACTAGCAAAGGGTATGTTTATGCTATGGGTGATTCTAATGCAAGTAGTGGTAATTTAAAGGACTATATCTCAAATGATAAGTTAGAGAATAAAGTATCTAATAATCTTTAATCATTTGCAGACTATAAACGCGATAAAATTTTAACATGTAGACATAATTCAGATACTTTTGTCAATAATTTTGGTAAAAAACTTGTTGATTTATGTAAAAGCACAGGATTACGTATAGTTAACGGCAGGCATGAAAAGGATAAAATGGGAGCATTACTTTCTATGAGTCAAATGGTGTGAGTACAATAGATTATTTATTAACAGATGCATCTAGATTTAATACCATCATAGAGTTCAGTAGTGGTAATTTCAAGATTTTTTTTTATCATTCACCCATTAGTTTCACCATAAAAATAGGCATAGGAATGATAGTATTTATATAAAAAATCACTTAGGTAGAACAGCTGGTAAAACTGTGAGGTGGATAGAAGACAATATTATATAACTTTGTGAAATCCTGTGGTCTGATTGGTCAATACGAAGTAATTATTTTTTAATAACGACCGCTGAAAGCGAATAATGACTCGCACGAGCTGCCTCGTTTTCACTTTCTCTTTAGACAAACATGGAATTTCACAAGTTTGCAAGTTGTAGGTGAGGAAAATTTAAAATATATAGTAAAGAACTCTGAGACTGAGAATACAAAACAATTACAAGGATATCTGTGAACATTTTGCGGGAATACTTAGCACACACAATTTCATGGCTGAATTCGACTTTTCCACTTGGCGAGCAGAGTTTTGACGCTGTTTTCGCGATTACGGAGACTAAAGAAAATAAAGACTAGAGTGCCATGTATTGTATCTTAACGTAAAAGAAATAGGTATTTATATTGTCTCAGTGCATATAATTTCCTCTGCACGTGTAAACGAGTTTGATTCACAATCTGGGGGAGGGGGTACTCTGTGTTATTCGGTGATAGATAGGCCTATTTTGCGTTATTATCATGCTATGGTGGGTTAATATTTATTTCGAAACAAGTTCCTCTTAGTAACATTCAATAAATTCTGAAACATTTACATTCAACTCATTTATGGTTAATACAGTCTCTGTAAACATTAGGAAGATATACATAGTATCAATAAATTTAGGAAAATATTATTTATATAATATAATAAATATGGACTCAATGCACGGTCAATATGCATTTATAATTACCCAGGGTGACAGATATTGACCTCAGATACATGGAGTATATCGACCTCGGGCTAGCGCCCTCGGTCGATATAAACCATGTATCTGAGGTCAATATCTGTCATCCTGGGTCATTATAAATGCATATTTAACTACATTGAGTCCATATTTGTATAATATTACTGATATCAATGCTGTGCTTAGAGATAATGTTGGTGCACTATTTGACTATTTACAAAATGATTTACATAGTATAGAAAATGTAAACGATTGTTTTGAGAACTTCAGGCATACTTTTTGTGAATTACTTTTACCTTAGTGTAAAGTAATAGAAGGTGGAGTCTTCCTGGGAAGTCATAAGGTCAAAAGGTCAGAAAATGATAAACCATGGTTTAATGATAAATGTAAGGTTAGACAGAATACATATAACAGTATGGTATATTGTGGATTACGAAAATTTCCTCTTGAATTGGTCAGGAAAAAAAATCCTTAAATACTGGTTAAAATTAAGAAATAGTTACAATTGCATTCTTCAAGCATGTCTACAAGAAAGGTTAGAGAATTATTATGACTAGATTATAAATATTAAAAATGAATTTCAAAGGTTTGCTTTAGCATAACTATTCAATTGCAATTGCATAAACAGTAACACAATTGATATTTTACAGCAGAGAATGTGCGACGAATTTATCCAAAACATTATGTCAGATTTATATTAATCACCAAAATGTCTCATTTATCAACACCTTGTAGATAATTTTACCCTTCAGTCTTATTTATGTAAACCAATACATCTAAAATATAGCGTAACAATTACCAGATTAAGATTTTCGGCGTATAACCTTATAATTGAACAAGGAAGATATGATGAAACTTTGAGAAATAATAGATCATGTATAGTCTTTGCCAATAAGATGAATTCCATTTTGTGTCAAAGTGTCCACATTATAAAACGTTAAGACAAAAATACATTAAAACCTACTACTCCCGAAGACCAAGTGTCTTCAAATTTGTAAAGTTACTAAGTACATAGAATATAAAAGAATTGTTAATTTAAGAAAATTTTGAAGAACAGTCTCTTTATGAAATTTATAGACTATCAGAAATATTATATGTTTTTTTTTCATGTACGTTGCAT
Organism: Saccostrea glomerata; assembly: GCA_003671525.1. NCBI lineage: Eukaryota > Metazoa > Mollusca > Bivalvia > Ostreida > Ostreidae > Saccostrea > Saccostrea glomerata. Next base: position 249,673 of record PRKT01000566.1, on the reverse strand, counting down.
GTTTATTTCATTATTACATGTGTTAATGTGTGATTGTAAATATTATTTATGAGATGTATGTCTCTCGACTTCAATAAACTGATCTGAACTGATATCTAATAAGAAAATTATGAAAAAATAAAAAAAAATATGTAACTACATGTATATCTGCCAACAAAAGTTAACAAAAGAAATTGAAGTAACTTATTATAAACTATTTCACTATTGTAAACCATTGTCAATTCTTAGCATTTGTAACCCAGACCTTTTTGAAGAGAACTTACATAGACCATGCCTGCATGATGTCCAATCCAATTATGTAAACGACCTTTACATAGTAAAATAATGAATAAATTAAATTAAGACCCCATGGTCATGAAAAAGACTTTACATAAATAAGATTATTAAAACTCCTGTAAAATGTACATTATTGAATTAATTTATGATTTAATTTGTAGATAACAACAATTTTTTGAAGCAATATTGACATATGATTAATTTTCTGTATGATTGACCTAATCAATATTTTAGTACAACATTAATACTTTGACTTAAGTATAAGATGTTTCATGATCCCAGTGCCTGGTCTCGTTGTCATGATTTATTCTAAAATCTGATTTCATCAGTAGTGTTATTCTTTTTTTTTTTTAAAAATCATAACGCAGTATACTCATATATTAGTCATGGGTTTCATGTGGGTGTCATTTGTTTCATGCACTTGTGTCAGATGTTACATGTATCTATAAAGGTCCATGAAATGAACACAAAAATCCCATTTTTTTATGTAACTAAAGAAGGATCTACGAAATCAATGTAATTAATGAAGAATATTGGGTAAACCTCAAACCTAGAAGAGGCTTTCAGTTTCACTCCAGATTATTATTTCTCAAAACAGGAGCACAGAACTGTACAGAGCCAATTTGTTAAAAATAATTATCAAAATAACTATACTGTGTTATAGAAGGATTTTAACGAATTCATTATGGTAAGTAAAATAAACTTAATGATTTTACAATTTTGAAAACAAACTTGAATAAGAAAACTTTATTTATCTTTAGTAAATTTTTGTTTAGGTTTACTTTCAAGAAATTGTTTGTGTGTGTGTGTGTGTGAGGGTGTGTGAGAAAGGGTGTGTGTGTAGATATGTGCACGATACCTGTTGAGATAGTAATTTGAAGGAAAAAGAAAACGGAAAAATGTAATTTTTATTCTGCAGTGATTGTATTCATTACCCCTGCAATTACAAACAAGAAATCCCATTTTATTGATTATTTTATTATTGTATAAATTAATCGTGGGTGTTAATATGAAAAATATTTTTGTATTATTGATTTGTGCGTAACGTTGATTTTTCAAGCAGATGTCTTTAAGAAACGGTATTTTTCTCTCATATATAGAGATAGCCATTACTAGTGAAGTTCACCGGTAATGACAATGTCTCCATATGAGACAAAAATTCTCAAGAGGGACATTAAAGCCGCTTGGTCCGATTCTAATCGCTAAAAATATATATTCGTTTTTCTTCTTGAAAAATAATTGTCCATAAATTGTTTCAACTTTTGTCAAATTATATCCCTTTTTCTTTTAAGAGATATCAAAATTCAAAAGTTAAAAATATAATTTTTGTTAGTCACACAAAAAATAATCCTTTGTTGATCATTGTTGATATCGCGTGAAATCAAACCCGAGCATTTTTTTTCACAACAAAGTACATGTATTACCTGTACACGGACAATATTTTAGCTCCTTTAAAAAATCATTTAAAATATCTGATTTTTCCCCTTATTCTTTAAATATGCATATTAATATAAAAGTTACAATGGATTATATTCAATTAATTTCTTAATTTTAAAAAGATTTATTATGACGAAACAATAGCAACACTAATATTTTTTCTTTTTTGAGAGGGGAGTTCAACTTTTCAGAAACTAATTCGTACAGGTAAATCAATATTTCAAAGCTTTATTTACAAGCTATATTTCCATTGTAATACAAGCTCCAGTGTTAACTGTAATTCTCATCGATCCTTTTATCTTAAGAATAAAACAAAGAAATATTGAGGCTCATATCACATATATTGTTAATCAATAAGAGATGCTGGTGATATTGATGAAGTGTTTATTTTGCGTGATCATACTTTTGCTGACACCAGCTGTGCTTCATGTGGGTAAAGTTTCGCAAAGGCGTATTTTTGAAAGATATCACAGCATTACTTTTTTTTTTTTTTTTTTTTTTTA
>PRKT01000566.1:236046-247435 GCA_003671525.1 Saccostrea glomerata | reverse complement strand
CATTTTATTTCCTTCTATTTCGGGTAATCAATGCCACACTTTCATTTATGATTCAACAAGGTAAAATGTCGTTCATCACTCTACAGTTTTTTTAATGTTCCTTTTGTTGTAAAGAATTAAAGTCAAAATCTGCATAATTTTGCCCTTTCAATTCCTGAAAATCAAACTTCATCATTATGAAGCGAAACTTTGGTCAAATCTTTATTAGGTGTTGGATTTATATAGTCGATTTCGACTTTTGAAAAGAAAATGACACGTGCATGATAATAAACGTCAAAACCGGATATGGTATTGCAAAAAAAAAAAAAAAAATCTCAAAGAAATTGTGGACTTTTCCAAAGGATTTTTTGTAGGTGACAACCTTGAAAAATGATGAAATTTTAAACACAGCTGTTAAATTGATACATGTAGATTCATTATTAATTTTTTGTGATGGTTCACGAGTGGCACAATAAATTAATTGATATATTTAAGGAATCGCTGTCTAATTAGTATAGTATGACAGAGCATCAACGATAGTGGTAAACATGGGATAATTTGCAAAACTGACGAAGCCCGTTATGTATATATTATCCCATGTTTCCCACCATCGTTCATGTCCCTGGTATACTATACTAACTATACAGTGATTCCTTATATTTCAATTTCATTATGAAATAAAATTGTAGATTTATACACTTTCAGAATGTAGACATAGATTTCAATACACAAGGACTCTCATGCCAATTTCAATAGTCCTCATCACCCTCTGACGTCAAACACAAAGGCATCCGCACGAGATTTACATGCATATTTTGCCTTCTTAGTTCCTGACCTATCGAGCTGCCTTATTTACATTCTGGTAGAATTATCAAGAAATAAACTCCGCCCACTTTCAAAGAGTTATCTCAGGGGAAAAATAGAAATAGAAATATGTCAGTACTATGATGCTTGCCTAAAATTGTAAGCTAATTTCCGAAGTACTTTCTTCAGTACGAAGTAGTAATCATACGTGTAGCATATGGGATTAAGCTGCGTATACATCAACCTATAGGCCTGAATCAAGTTTTATAAAATGTTCATATAAGATATGTAGTTATATTATCCCACCCAATTATAATAAGCAATATTATAAATGACCACCAATTCTCAACAGAATATGCCCTGAAAAAGTCGGTGTTTACATAACAGCATGAAAGCAGTATCAATGTAGGTAGAGCACTATACATGTAAACATATATGTATTATATTTTGTATAATGCTAAAGATCATCGAGGAATTTGATTCTGTTTTCTGTTTACGAGTTACCCCTCTTTGAAAAATGTACGTTTTATTGCAGTAACTTTTGTGAGATTCTCTTTTATACTCATTATTAAAATACTTTTGTAATCAACAATATTAAAAAAATTAAACAACCTATAATTCATTAAACTTAAGTAATCATATGATTCGTTTAAGTCTAGAATGTTATGAAATATATTAATTGATTGTAAATGTTTTGCTTCCCAACTTCTTGAGGCACAGAAGGGTTCTGTCTGGGAGGGGGAGCTTGCGATCATCTCTATTTAACATCTGTATTTAACTCCAATTTGTAACTGTCATTGTTGAATGACCTGGTATAAAAAGGGGGTCAATTTTAAATAAACTGTAAACTTGTTGGTTGTGAAGATGTCCGAGGAGCAATTGAGAGGAGCGCATGGAGATTTGGTAATTAATCAATTCCTTGGGTATTCTTAAGGATTTAACAATTGACGCCAAATATTTTTTACCGACATCTCAGGTAAACTTATTAAAGATCAGTTGTTTTCGGTGAAAGTAAATTATGTGTTCTCCATGCTAAAACTTTATATTATATGGTAAATATTCGGTGCAGCTCAGTGTTGGTTCATCGAGCACCGCGAGATGCGAGATGCAGATACTCCAAATAACTTAATGACGTTTAAATAATTTACGTGCAAATTGAAATAATTTCCAAAGTAAAAAGAATAAAAGTTGGGACGCGTAGCTGTTGAAATTTGTTAGCTAACATAATATACTTTAACTGAAGACTTACTATAATAAATGTTTTTTATGTTTTCCTCTACTCGTATATTTTACTCATAGCATTCAAATAACACTTGTTTTCAGTCGATTTAGTTCGATTATACGTATGTTTAGCGAGATGAAACTTTTTCTAGCGTTTCTACAGTCTCGATTAAACCTTTCCTTGTTACAATTATTATCAACCCTGGCCTTATCTTTGTGATACCCAAATGTTTCTTTTGCCGCACTAAAGAACACGTTATACGTATATATCGCCTTTTACAAAATTGATATTTTCCTTTTGTTACATCAGTATTATCACCACCTAAATCATCAAGCCTAGTACTTTCAATGTTATTTACAGCAAGTGTTTCAATATTACCACAGAACTACACCATAATTTTACACCTGAGTGATTTGCAGCTGTGTCATTTGAAATAACATTCTTACAACTAGATAAAGATACTGATAAGGCATTTTGTACATCAGAATATAGGTTACAAAACTCGACAAACATCAAAATCAACTAGTGCTAATTGTAACGGGAACCGTTACAGATGTTCCCCAAACGCTCCCCAGCTCCCTTTATGTGCCATATTCCCTGTAAGCCTAAATAAATAAAACAAACTCTGTGCATTTTTGACTTTAACAACGTTTTCCCAGAAGGATACCAATTATATTCAAATTTTAGCATTGCAACCAAGAACACGCGAATGCATGTGCGTTATGACCATATCATCTTGTCTACACTAGGCCTATCTATATATTTTAATATACTGTATATTAAAGCATTCAGTCCAAACGTAATAAAAATCACTCATTCAAATGTATTTTTAATTTCACTCGTTCCAAATGCATGCACGTGCGTGCACGTGCATGGTGACTATACCTTCTTGTAGGAGTCCCTTACATCTATCTATGTTCTAAATCCCATCCTGTTTGGTTGAAGAACAAGGGAATTCTAGCCATTTCAAGTTTTAGCCAATCAGATTGCAGCACACGTGCATGCGCGTGATTTCATAAAATTTTTTCTATATCATATTGTAGGATATCCTAATTCATGACTATATTTTAAGTTTCAAAGAATTTCTTCGAAAAACAAAGGAGATATAGCCATTTAAAGTTTCAGCCAATCAGATTGCAGCACACGCACATGCGCATGCTTTTATGAAAATTCTTATATATCTTGCTGTAGATCTTCATAATGTAAAACTATGTTCAAAATTTCAAAGGATTATGACGAGAAACAAGAAAGATATTGAGACTTTAGTATCAGCCAATCAGAGCAAAGCGCACGTGCATGCGCGTGAGATCTTGCTATTTTGAACATGCTATCTTGTCTATACTACTAATGTATCATTACATTAAGAGTTTCCAAAAATTTCATCAACAAATAGAAAAGTTACGACAATATCCATTATATTGGTCATTTTACGTGCTGCACGTGCGCGCTCTTGCAAGCACGTGCGCGCAAAATGACCTTCGTTCGGCAACTCTACATAACATGCCTACTAACCCTAAAAAAGTTTCACCGAAGTCGGGTGTATAGTTTACAAGATCACTCGTGGACAAAATTTTCCCAGGAAGAAGAAAAATAATAATAATAAGAAACAGAGTAAAAACAATATGTTCCCCAACTTCGTTTGGGGAACATAATAAACATATCAAAAATATGCACACTGGCTAAAACATAATCTACAGTGCTCCTTTTTTTACAAGTTAAATCTCCCTTTAAATTATCGTTGCCTACACGACTATTTACATGTACGATATACATTTCATTTTACCTACAAAAATCAATCATTTAATGCATATGATTATTTTACCGTCGTGTCTTTAACAGTTCTTTCTAATGGTACATTACATTTTTCAAATATCGTGGATCTTGTTAAAATATAAGTATACATGTTTTCATTACAATTGTTTGGTTCAATACAAATTCATCAGCGGGGAAAAAATCATTCATATTGCCTATTCTGGCATTAAAGTCACCAAACATAAAAAATAATTTGATTCTTTATCAAAGTTGAGATAAACTACAGATAAAACCTAAATGTTTCATCGGTGGGGTAAATTCGTTACATAGTCATTTAGTGACAGGGTATGGGATGATACCTGGTTAGTAAATTTCATACCTGACTCGGCTTCGCCTCTCCAGGTATGAAATTTACTAACCAGGTATCATCCCATGCCCTGTCACTAAAAAACTATGTAACTAGAGCAAAGCTCGTTGCAAAGCAACGAGTAGGTCTTCCGTCCTGTTTGACCGGAAGTAGCTTTCATTTTTAACAAAAATGAGAAATAAAGCCCAAAAATGCTTTGAATCCATTGAAGCTATGTTAATTAATGCAAAAATAAGCCATTTTTTTGCTACTTCCGGTTTAGCCGAAAGTGACGACGACGCATGGAAAATTAATTTTAAAGCTCCCAGAGACATATGTTACCCAAAAACTTGTCAAAAAGGCAAAAATACGCGTTTTTCGACTACTTCCGGTTTGGCCGGGAGTGACGACGCTGGACGTATTTTGACGACTTAATTAGATTAAGCTTGACATTTTCAACAACTTTGCTTCTTTGATGTATAACAAATTCTCAATACTTTTTGAGATATCCGGAAAAAACTTTTGGCCCCTCTAGATCCCTTAATTTAGGGGTCAGTCCTTTTCCCGACATATCATTTGAAAGATCTACTAATTCTGCACAAATTATGTTCTATATATTTTAACAAAATATTTTTAGTTTAGAAGATAAAAAGGAAAATATAAGTAATTTTTGTTCTTTTAAGCGTTCTAATTTTTGACCCCTATATAGCGCCATTTTGAATAGAGAAATCGAAAGACAAAAACCGATGTGCACAACTTCAATCCTTCTATAATCTAAAATCAGTAGAATTTCTGCTCCAGCTTTAGCTGTCTCTGAGCCTTTGTCTGGAAACGGAAGCCTATAAATTTTCGTTTGAAGGGAAATAACTCAAAACCGGAAGTGACTTTTTGAATTTTTAGCCAACATTCTGATAGAGTTTATGAATGTCTATAATCTCTGGAAATTTGAGCGAAATCAATTGAGAAATGAGTGAGATATGAGGCTTCAAATTTGTGGTCTAGGAAGCAGAAGAAAAAAAAAAGAATAATAATCTTTACCAACAGAATCAGTAGAGGGTCTTCCGTTGGAAACGGAAGACCTTAACTAATATTACCTAGTGCACACACATTAGTTTCAAGCTGACCAAAATCATTTCTAATCTTTTTTACATCAGTATCAAGCTTTGAAGAGGATGATTTAAGTTCACTAATTGATGTCTGTTTAGTCTCTAAGGAGCCCATTCTTTTTTCAATTTCATTCAATCGTGTCTCAATCCTTTCATTTTTTATTTTAATATTCGATAGTTTTGAATCGATCTGGGTAAGTAGTGTATGAATGGTTGACAGTGAGATTTCACCCTCATAAGATTGTCCAAAAAGTACAGTACGGCTCTGTGCCAGGATCTCTGAAGTTTCAATCGCAGACAATGCAAATAATGAGTAAAGTACTGTAGTCCAATACTCCAGAATATTGAAATAGCAATAAGATATTGACGCAGAATAGATCAGCAGTTCCTAACTATTGTAGCTATGAAACGTGAGTTGTTCTCATAGCTTCGTACACTCGCTTTACGGGAGAACACCACACACTCACGAAAATAACATTTTCGGAGCATTAAAAAATACAATGCAAAGTGATCAGATAGCTAAATAGATCAGATAACTGTCTTGTGGATTAACACAACAGCTATGCCCTTTTAAAGCTGACATGAACTCTCAAAAAGGCATCATTTTTCATCTTTGTACGACTTACTACATTCCTGTACGCCATATTTCTTCGATTCCGCCATATTTCTTTGAAAAATTTTGGTCACCTGTACCTGCTATATATAGCCTTGTACAATTGTTTCACTTGAGTGATTTTCTAGCCTGGCTGTCGACATGTACACATCTCCGACAGCATAGTTTTTAGAAGTCCATACACTGACCAAATACATGTTTGAAAAGTAAAAATTCAACAAAAACTAGAATTACCGAGAATTAAAATATTTTTGAATGCATTTTCTGCAATATAAAAATACACTAACAAGGAACACATTCATGTACAGCAAAAATCCATGCAGGTCGAGAAAACGCGTCAAACGCAGTGATAAAAACATTTACATGAAAACTGCTATCGCTACAGGGATGTGCACATGTCGAAAGAATTATCTTATTTAACTTTTATTGAAAAATGCATGTCAGAAGCCATGTAATCCATTGCTAACTCAACAGTAAAAGATGCTTGGACACACGTGGTCCATGCCGATCATTTTATTTGGTCAGGGAAAATATCAAAGGTTGATAGCTCAGTTTGGTTGATTGAAAAAAATGCAAATATTTTTTTCAAAAATAAACATTACTCTTGTCTGTAAATGTTGTAAATAATATTTATTATTACATGGTTTAACTTCATCAAATTCATAATAAAGCATGCATTTTTACGAATCATTCACATTTTGAAGATATTTACCTGTGAAAGGAGGGGGGTGTAATAAAACATGCATAACGCACTCTCATAAAAATAATTTAAGAAAAAAGTCTGTAACAGATTGGATTTCGTTATGATCAATTACTATCAAATGAATACTGTGTATTTGCTTTATTAGACCTAATATAATTTGCTATAAAGTTATTTATAATTTTATGTACAATGAAAGAAAAAGTGAGCAAGTTCACACACCCAACGCTCCCCCAAAAGTCGTAGTGTTGAAATTCCCAGAAAAAAATAAAGGAATCGCAATTTCCTTGCAATATGCACATCTATACACATTGTGTACTAAATATCTGCAAAGTTTGACGAAATTGTGTACAGCGGTTTATGAGGAGTTGCGCTGAAAACTGCTCATCGATCTCTAGTATATTCAAGATATGGCGAAAATCTAAATGTAAAAGTGAGGAAATTCCCGAAAAATTATAGAATTCGGAATTTCCTGGTGATATGCAAATCTACACACTGTCTCCTATAAGTATCTGCAAAGTTTGGCAACATTCTGTGCAGTGGTTCATGAGGAGTTTCGCTGACAAAAAAAAAATAAAAAAAAAAAAAACAAAGAAAACAAAAAAGAAAAAAAAATACAGGATTGACTGACTGACGGACGGACCAAAAACATTATACCTCACGCAATTTGTTGCGAGGGGGTACATGTATAATAAACGAGTTTGATTCTGTGGTACAGTGAGAATGAAAATAGAATTTAATGTGAATTAAATTTCTAGACATAAATAATTAACGATTATAAGGCAGAGGATATGTGTAACAGTAAGTGTATGTTTGTGTATGTGGGTATGCAACTATTTATATATTCAGATTAGAATGTGAAATATGTGTGAAACTGTACTGTGAATATGTAACAAAATCCAAAATTTTTTCATGATGATACAACTTGTGGTATTGCACTTCTCCATGTCTAACCTAATACTAGTCATATTACATTATACATCTATAATGGTATTGTAATCAGTGTAATCATATATAATAATTTGTTCATCACCCCCCTAGGGCCCTTGATTGGTGAATAAACATATTCAATTCTATAGGAAGAGAGAGCAATTTCCCCGTGAGAATTTCATATTCTACCTAAAATTAGCTTTTAAAAATTCTCTTGTCTGTTGTCCAGGTCCAGGGTCGACACGTTTGAGAAGGTATTTGAGAAAGTTTCCAATGTCGACATTCCTGTAATTATATATTTCACGTTTATTATACCCCCCGCTTGAAAAGCAAGAGGGTAAATAGTAATCGTTATGTCCGTCCGTCTGTACGTCTGTCCGCCCGTCTGTCTGTTACGCTTTGGGGGTACCCATCTCTTATCTGCAAATCCCCTTATACCACTGAGTGAATTTTAATGAAACTTTCAAAGAATCTTAAGTTTTTTACATATTACCATTATGCACATCCTATTTTACTTTTTGATCCGACACGTATTTTGGGTTTAGCGACAACCGCAAAATATGTACTTTGCCATCATAACCATATGGGATGCGGGGGTATCATTTAGTGAGCTCATTGCTCACAATACCTCTATTTTCTCTTTCAATTTGGGCGTTTAGGTTACTTTCTTGTCCAAAGTAAAATTATAATTCAATTTATTATGTTTTGACATCCCGCCTGAAAAAAATCGTTGATCTGTCTTAAGGCTTAATATATGGTACTGCACAAAGTGTGTAGAATTTAATACCTATTGTTGCCCTAACAGGTGGTTAGAGAGAGAGTTCAATATACAAAAGAGTATATAAAAATTATCCGTATTCAACCAGGTTTAAAGTATCCCTACCCTAGCTTTTAAAATTATCTCCCAAATACTCCTACAGAAATTATTTCTATATAAAAACATAGCTATACTGTCAGGCAGGGATACTGAAATCTCGAAAAACTTCCTGTAACAGCATAATTATAAAACAGTTACGTTCCCCAAAATGCACATAATTTGTGGTCGGAGTGACACATTTTATAAAAATCTCAGAAGTGAATACGGCATAAATGTCTTGTCTTCCAAATAACGGTCATGTCAATTATTTTTGCAAGCCCCCCCCCCCCCAAGCATAAAAAAACTCCAATGCCTAAATATCAGTCTGAAAAGGGGATTGCTTTTATCCGTGTGTGTGTTAAAGAACGTATAGATGTACACATAATTTGTATTATTATCAGCAGTTTGATCAACCATTGCATTTGACATCGCGTTAGAAAATGTACATGGCGAAAATAGGACGTTTTTCTTTCTTTATTCGTTTAGTATTATCATAAGCTGTATATGTGAACTCCAGTACCACCCATTGAAAAAAGTGTATATTAATTGCACACAAAAATGTGCGTGTTTTCATTTTTTATCAGCAAAAGTTTTGAACATATTTACTACTTCCACAAGAAAACTGCATTCAGAAGTCATACACAAATCACAAATATTTAAAACCGCAGAAAATGCCCTTTATACGGTAGTTATGATGAGCAAGGAATCCTTTTCCAGAATTATGAATTTCAAGGACCCTGGCTCATGTGTACCATCGAGGGGTGGGGACTCTAATTAAAAACTTTAAGTAAATCAATGCTTTGAAATCTGTTCTTTGGTATATATCAAAACTTTTATGATGAGCAATGCTGCTTTTTTTCAAAAATGCGAATGCCATGGTCTCTAGTTCAAAACACGAACAAAATTAAATTGCTGGAAAGTTGTTAAATGAAGTTTAGATGACCTAATTACACCCCCGCTCCGAAGGAGAGGGGGGTATACTGTTTTACCCTTGTGTGTCTGTCCGTCTGTCCGTCCGACTGTCTGTCTGTCTGTCCGTCTGTCTGTCTGTCTGTCTGTGTGTCCGTCCGAAACAAATTTCCGTCGCAGTTTTCTCAGCAACTACTCCTCGTAGATGCTTGAAATTTTAACACAATCTTTTCTGAGGCATGCCATATGGTGGGATACATTTTCGTTGAAATCCGATGTCAACTTCCTGTTTGTCTGTGCGTCTGTCCATTTCATACATAACAAATTTTCGTCGCAGTTTTCTCAGCAACTACTCATCGTAGATGCTTGAAATTTTAAAACAATCTTCTCTGAGGCATGCCATATGGTGGGATACATTTTCATTCAAATCCCATGTCAACTTCCTGTTTGTCTGTGTGTCTGTCCATTTCATACATAACAAATTTTCGTTGCAGTTTTCTCAGCAACTACTCCTCATAGATGCTTTAAATTTTAACACAATCTTTTCTGAGGCATGCCATATGGTTGGATACATTTTCGTTCAAATCCGATGTCAACTTCCTGTTTGTCTGTGCGTCTGTCCATTTCATACATAACAAATTTTTGTCGCAGTTTTCTCAGCAACTACTCATCATAGATGCTTAAAATTTTAACTGAATCTTCTCTGAGGAATGCCATATGGTGGGATACATTTTCGTTCAAATCCGATGTCAACTTCCTGTTTGTCTGTGCGTCTGTCCATTTCATACATAACAAATTTTCGTCGCAGTTTTCTCAGCAACTACTCATCATAGATGCTTGAAATTTAAACACAATCTTCTCTGAGGCATGCAATATGGTGGGATATATTTTCGCTAATCTCGGATATCAATATCCTGTTTGTCTGTGCGTCTGTCCGTTTCATACATTACAAATCTTTGTCGCAGTTTTCTCATTTGCTATTTATAGCGGATGCTTGAAATTTTATTACACTCTTTGTTGAGGCATGCCATATGGTGGGATTTATTTTGATATGAATCTGATGTCAACTTCATATTTTTCTGTGCATCTGCCTGTAATTGAACTTGTGTATTTTAACATGATAGTGCTTATTTACATCAGAGCGGGGGTATTACTAGTGAGCATTGGCTCACAGATTTCTTGTTGTACCTATCAAGTCCATGTATGGAAGGGAATTACCGCCAAAAGTCTATGTATCTTGCTTTTATTCTTATTATGCCTACTTCTTTATGCTTTGTTATTATTGTAATTATATGTCACTTTATTGTTTTCATATTAGTCTTTATTACATTTCACTTTGACTTTTATTTTCTTCATTTTGTCTTTACTTCTATGTTGCTTTATTCTTGTAAATTCATTCTTCTTTCTTTTTAAACTTACACAGTTTCTTTAATAAATTATTAGCATTATCTCTACTACGAATGTTAATTCAATCACGCTAACAATGAAGCATATTCAATGAAGACGAATGGAAGTTGTCAAACCGTCAAAATTTAGTGCGGCATTATAACACTAGGTACATGTAGCGTGGTGTTCGCTACGAGTGTTGGTAAAACAAGTTTAGCTTTAAAAAAAAGCTTAGAGAGTCAGCCAGTGGATTTTTCTTCTCTGTGATAATGTTTTGAAGAATACATGTACAACGGTACTGGAAAAAAATGCATTATACCGGTATTGCATGTTTTGTATCTTAATTAAAAGACAGATATAATGTAATAAATATTTAAGTTCAATTTCACAACACATAATTCCATGAAATTATAAACCAATGTCATCGGATCTAAAGGAGTTAAATTTATGGGGATGGGAGACATGGCAGTTTTAACAATCCCGCGACCACCAAGCAGAACCTCGTAAGCTTTACTATCACCCTGTTAGAGTTTGTCATGTTAATTGCAGGTAGAATCACTCAGTGCAATACTGTGTTTAGACAACAAAGACACCCTTGCCCCTGCGATAAAGTAACAGCCATACCAAACCCTTAATTAAGAATATCAATAAAGGGCCACTTAAATACATGTAACCAGTACGTACATTTTCTAGTACTTTTAGATTAGAAAAATTTCATTCAAATAGGTAACATGTAAGCTTTGTTTAGCCTACAGGCACGTAGCATCGATTTTGAAAGTGGGGGGG
>PRKT01000566.1:162856-227693 GCA_003671525.1 Saccostrea glomerata | reverse complement strand
CAGCCCCCCCCCCCCCCTGCCCCCCGGTTGCTACGTGCCTGCCTCTGGTCACCTTAATGATCTTTAACATAAGGGGACCTCTGCAACCTATTGGTGTTTGTAAAAGGTGACCTCTGCCCACCCACCCCCATTTATGTACAATATAAGGTGACTTTTAGTCCGCCTTTTGATGTACAATTTAAGGTGACCTCTGGTCCCCTATTAATGTACATATAAGGTAACCTCTGGTTTCCATATTGATATGCATATAAGGTGACCTCTAGATCTGCCCCCCCCCCTATTGATGTACAAAATTGGGTGCCTCTTGTACCCTTTATGATGTACATATAGGGTGACGGTTTGTCCCCAATTAATGTACATATAAGGTGACCTCTTGACCAACTACTAAAGTACAAACTGTGGTGACCTCTGGTCCCCTAATAATGTACATATAAGATGACCTCTATTCCCATATTGATGTACATATAAGATGACTTCCGATGACACTATTGTACATTATATTAGGTGACCTCTGGACCCCATATCAATATACAGTATAAAATTACCTATGGTCTCCCTATTTATGTACATTTAAGGTTACCTCTGGTCCCCCTATTTTTGTAAAATATAAAGTGACTTCTGAGCCTCTATTGATGTACATTTAAGGTTACCTTTGGTCCCCTGTTGATGTATATTTAAGGTGACCTCTGGTCCCTAATTTAGACCATAAAGTGACCTCGGGTCATATAAACTTTTTGTTTACTCTGGTGTTTGTATTAAGATTATGGAAACAAGCGGTAGCCTTATATTGAACATCAATAAGGATATCTTAAGTCTTAAAATGTAGTATATGAATGAGACAAAGGTACTCATTTGTTGTATATTACTAGGATGCCACGGAAATTTTTAATTTCAAATTTATGGTATGTGTACATATTATACAGATTTATATTTATATTTATATAAAATAATAATTATTTCAATTTTTTAATGGACCCACCCCCTTGTTAGAGAGCTACGAATGCAGAGACTGGAAGTCGCTTAATCTGATTTATTGTTAAGAAGATCAGAGGTTAAGAACTGTTTTTAATAGATACTATAACCTTACATGGAATAATAAAAACACAAGGGAAACCACTGATCACCTTATGTAATCTATAGCTTTAAAACTTAAATATATCAGTATAAATATAACTTGCTGCACCCCAAGTCCCCACCCCCTGTATCTTTCCTAGTACCAATCAAATAGTTAATCCTTGAATAAAAATACATTTTCCGTTTTTGTTTCACACTGAGGGTGTATGCATGTGTGCGTGATGTATAATAAAGTAAACATGTTTAAATATTTTACCTTGCATGATAAGTATGCTTCCTGAAAGCAAACAGACAAATAAGGAATCACTGTATGAGAGTTATAAAATATTTAGTTGTAATAGGGCAACACATGTTTCAAAGCTGGCCATAATAATTTGAATTTACAGCACGCACTTTTGTACTTAAGATATAGAATTTCAGTCAAATGTTACCTATGATAATTCTATAAATAAAATATTTTCTATGACACAATCAAATTTACTCTGGAATCGACAAAGGTATGTACATGTATAAGTTATTATATTACAAGTTAATAAAAGCTATTACTTGAATAGAGAAAAATCTTCAAAGGTTTCAATAAAAAAATTAACCACAAAGATACAATTCCTTCAATTTAGTATAACTAAAAGTAAATGATGGGAAAGTAGTTCTTCTTTAAAAAATAATAATTTTCTAAAAGGTTGGATCTGTCCCATTTCTGTCTTGTTTTTATGTTTAAAATAACATGTATTTTTATATAACTCATTCTTCAGTACTGAGTTCAGATGTGTGACCAAAGGGTTATTTTTTTTTAAAAATAATCAATTTCATAATTTATGTATATTAATTGAGTCAGTACCCTTCCTGCTTCTGAAAAAAATTGATGGGAAGATAATCTGAAGTCTTAAAGAGGAGATAGGTGTCCAAATGTACAAGTATGTCTGAAATTTTATGTACGTAACTTAGTGTCTACAGTGACTGTTTTTTAAATCAATAAGCTATTCTTTTCTGGTGAATCCTTTTTGAAGTATATAAACACTAGTTTGCATGTTTTATTGCATGACTTATTTCTACCTTATTCCATTATAATTAGAAAATATATCCAAGATTACCAATGGACACCGTTACTTACATAAGCACTAAACAAGTAATATGTTACTAGAATTTAACAAGTTGTTAAAATATGAAAATATTGTAATCAAAAAGGTATGATGAAATCATGTTTAATTTTATATTAAATGGAATTTATTTAAAAAGTCACAATTTTTATTTCTAGTTTCAAAACAGGAGAAATTATGTAAGTAACATGGACACCTAACTCCGAATCAGGCTTTAAAAACGAACAAAACAATAACAAGACAATCGAACACTTGTCTTTAATACTTTTAATATTTCATTTCAAAGCTTAATAATAGACTAGTTTTCAACGAGAATTAATGCAGACAAGTAAATTGTCAGATGGAATGCTAAATATCCTAGGTCTTCTATTTTGAGTCTTGGATCTTTGTGTCATTGTTTCGAACATAATTCAGTCATTTCTTGTAAATCTGAAAGAAAAAAATATATAAAAAACAAAATACAACATGATGTAATCAACACATATGCTGTTTAATTATATTTATTATATATCCTTGATAAAACCAGAAAGAAGGCAATTAAAGTACAAATTATGTCACTACTTCAAGTTTTCGTGTCTCTGTTATGAACGTAATTGCATAAATGATATGGCAATATTAAAACAAATATTCAAAAAGTATTCATCCTTTGATAAGAGCAGAACAAAACTAACAAATATAGAATAAAATATAGTACAATATAACTTTATCATTAATAGATTATACAAATAATGCAAAAACACATGTTCGTAACAAAAGACGCGAATCAAAAGTCAAATGTTAAACCAAAAGTACTCGACTCGGACAGATTTATGCATTTTGTATGGTCATAAGCGACATATTTCAGTTTCTGATTAATGGCTATATGGTATAGAAATACAATGACAGTATTTATGTGTTAAAAATTCACTAAAATTGATACAATATGAAAATACTTACCGAATCTATTATGTACGTAACTTCTGTCTTCCACGTGGACACAATGAGCATCGCCATGTTTTTTTGCAGACAGCTGCGCAACCTTTCTACTTTCGTTTTTAATTTATAATTATACCACTGCTACGGACTTCCTGAGCCAAACTTATGATTCAATGGCTGTTATTTTAGCAATCATACTGAAAGCTATTATGTTCGTAACGGTCAAGACACCAAACATTTTACAATCAGAGATCATTTTAAAATTACAAAAAGAACTGAGTTATGTTCATGAAGCATATTGTTAAAAATAATTTATCACACATACTCATTAATTAAACACAGAAATTGAACTTGACAATTTTTTTAATGCTTGTAGAGAGGTGTTAAAAAGTTCAATGCATATGGACACCATGCGTTACGAACATAAACCACAAATTTTTAAGTTCAGAAAAAAATAATTAGGATAATTTTAGCATGTTTGACAAAATTAATATATTATTTCATTTATATGCTAAGATAATGTACACATATATCATGCCAAATGATTTTATTTTTAAATAAAACAACATCTTTATGCCTATTCGAAAATTATGTCACATTTTCTGCAAATGAAATCCCGTAAATGCAATACAACAATGATCAAACTTTTTTTATTCCTCAACTCACATCCATAAAACTATTTATACTATATCCTTACACAAGTATCCAAACATATCAATATCAATCTATCTGCCTCCACTTTATTTATTTGAAAATAATGGAGAAAAGAAATATATTTTAAAAATTCACCAGTATTGAAGAATGAGTTATATACTCTCCTTTATCAGTTTTTATTGATATTAAAATGAATTTTTTGAAAAATGCATGTGTATAAATTATTTAGGTGGTGAAGTCAACTTGTGTAAATCTATAAAGATTTCTTGTTATCAGATCATACTATGAGTATCATTTTAAAAGAATTGTAAACTGTACACAATGTTCGAACTTTCCTAACGTCGTACTGATGACAAGTTATTCGGCAAAATAAATATCATTAATTAATATAATTAGTAGAGAAAGAAAGATTTGTTCAGCATCTGTCTATGCCTAACAAATTGTAGACCATTGTGGCAACGCACTTTGAAAAAATTACGCACTTTGAAAAAAATTTTCAAAGTGCGTAATTTTTGGGACCAAATCAACGCACTTTGAAAAAATTTTTCAAAGTGCGTTAAATTTGGGACCAAATCAACGCACTTTGAAAAAATTTTTCAAAGTGCGTTAAGAGTCTACATCAATATATTTTACCATGGAGACACTTAACGCACTTTGAAAAAAAAATCATATTTTATTCATGGAAAGATTTTATTTGTTATTTTTCTTTCAAAAAACTAAGCCTAACCCTAACCTCAAAAATGAATTGATTTACTCCCGTCAAAAAGAGGAGAAGAAGGGTATAAGATCCCTAAGTCCAAATCTTTATCTTTCCAATACATAGGTGTCGGTAACAAACGGGGTAGGATGTATATATCTTTCCAAAATAAGAGGGGGGCTTAGCCCCCCTCCCCTCCCCTGGCCCTTCGCCCAGTCTCGATGTCTATGCTATACTCAAAGCATTCATATAATTATGTATTTACCTAACTGGTATGACTTTGAAAACTTTCAATAATAAATGAGTTACTCAAAACAGATGAAAACTATAATTTTTTAAGTACAGTAAAACGTATGAGAGAGAAAGAATTTCATAGTTTTGAACAATCAAATTGGCCCCTTTTTATTATGATAAGTTGCTTGAAGCTGTCCTCTGTTTGTGCCCCCTATACACCTTTAACATCTACTTATCAAAGACTAGAATTTAAAAAAAAGAGAAGAAATGAATAAATGAACTTAAACAATCGTCACTTTTTTTTTTCAAGACCCTTTAATTTTCCCTTTTATTTTATCAAAACTTTAAATATTTAAAACGTCACTATCTCAGGTCCTACAGTGACTTTATCATAAAAAAAGTTATTAAACCAGAATCTGTTATTCATCATACCGATTATTTGAAGGAATATTGATCAATCTTTACATTTTTTCAAAGTGCGTTAATATGATCGATATTAACGCACTTTGAAAAAAAAAAAATTTTTTCAAAGTGCGTTAGCTTGGTCCCAAATTTTAACGCACTTTGAAAACATTTTTCAAAGTGCGTAATTTTTCAAAGTGCGTTGTAACAGACCATATACAGGAAAAAAGTGAATTTAGTCTTTAATGTGATATCAATATTCTTTTCACTTTTACTATTCATTCAGGTGATCTTCAAAAGGTTACTTAAATTTTCAAATGGCAATGTCATATTTTTTAATTAATTAGTAGATTAGTTTATTAGTTTGAATAGGAACATTCACAAGTATATTGAACCTATGTAAACAAAAACATGACAAGAGTCAAAACTAAGAATTGTGAGCTCTGTATCTTGCTTATTTTAACTCTTTGATTAAAACTCAAAGTCTCGTTAATCATTAGAAACGCATTACTTAAAATTAATCATTGTAAACTATAAATATAGAATTACAAAAGTTGATCAAATTCGTGACCAAGCCCCTTCAATCTTCGATCAGGCGGTTTACTAAAGAAAGATGCAAAATGCTCCTCTAACGTTTAAAACTGATTGAAGACTGATTTTTTAACTAATGTAAGATAAGAATTTAACAGATATACATGACAGACTCTCAACGAGTGTAAATTCGGAACTACCCTCTGAATGCATGTTGATTAATAGGCAATATTTTATTGGACGTCATTTTACGCTTTGATTTTTTTTTTCAAAAAGCATTTTTCTCTTTTCTAACTGCATATATGTAGTTACGTTTTTTTTTCATGAATTATGCTCCTTTTATATTTCAGTTCCGCAGGATGAAAGCAATTATTTTAACACTGTTAGTGGGACTATTTTTGAACGGCTGTGCAGGATGTCATCCTATATTAAGAAGCAGTCGTTGCCTCTGCAGTTGTCATGATCTGTTAACAGGTTGCCTGGCGAGATGTGACAGTATGTCAAAGCGTTCTACGTGCCGGAGTTTTTGTTTATCATTATATATAACCTGCAATAATAACTGCCTGCCTTTTCCAGGCTGAGTGTTCATAAACAGAAAATCTGTTCAAAGAACTTAATGGTTTTAAACATCAATACCAAATTATATGAATCTTGGACATAAGATTTAAAGACTTTGAATAAAATCTTTACAATTCAAATGGGTTTATTTTCTACCTTTTTGGTATTTCTCTTTGTCAAAATTAACTCATCTTCGCTAGCCAAGGGTTTCTGATACGCTCCTCTCCTCATGAACCCTTGGCATACGTTGAAGTCAAAAGACCGCAGCACAGTTAAGGTTACAAATGGAAATATCGGCATTTTTAAAGATGAAAAATACATACTTCATTAGGATGAGCTAATCTTTTTAGGAATTCACTGATATAAAAAAAAAATGTAATATGGTTTAAATCTACATGTTAGGGACATTAAGATTTTTTATTCAGACTTGTCATTTGATGTCGACGTCACATGATTTTGCTGGTCAACTACATTAAATATAGCTATAATTTTTTATTTGCAAGATTTCAAGAGGTTCGCAGCACTTTTCAAATATATTAATGCTTCTTGAGTTTATGTATAAAATTTTGACAAGATACATTGAGGGTATGCCCTTGCAATAAATCGATTTATTAGGGCCCTTCTATTACTTTTTCAATGAATCTGCATACAAACACACGACAGTATCGCTTGTCTGATAAATGCACGTACAGTTTATGAAAAAAATACTAAAATAAACATCACATCCAATTTAATGGCTTTTTATTTTACCGCAAATAATATTTTATTTGAGAACAAAAGACATTTTTCATTACAAGTACAAAATGTGACTTGATCAGCCTCTGACTGTGTAAAAACTGTGTCATTTTTGCGAGATGACGTCACATTGACAAGTGCATTGTGATCGATGCATCGTTTATATACTGTTGTGTGTGATTTAACAAACGACAAAACTGCATGTAATAGTAAGTTTGTATGTAGTATACAGCTATCCAGCTGTTTGATATAGAAAATAATTTCATTTTGTGGTATTTTGAAGACATTATATTATGCGTGACGTCATAGAAAACATTTCCCGTACAAATTAGGCCCCGCCTCCTTACTGTAACCTTAACTGTGCTGCAACGGGATTGTTTTCCGTCTCGTGATCTCGAATCTATCAGGTACGCACAGATTGCGTCATCGCCATAAATAAAGACACGTGTTAAAAAAAAATGAAATCAAAGTTATTTTAGAATAATTAAGAAGCAATAATTGAGCTGTGTTTATTCATTGTTTATAGAACAAATCTAAAGCTTCAATATAGATTCTTCATCATATATTAAGAAGATATTGGATGACACCATGGCTATTCATAGAATTGAATGTTATCTTACGGATCGTTGTTTACTTGCTTTTTTCATTTCCGAGATTAAAGAGTGAAGATGTATCCCGAACGCAAATATCGTCATTTACAAAAAAACAATTGCTGATTGGTCGACCTGGGTGTACTGAAATCCAATCAGAACTCTGGAAAAAAAATCCCTATTTCTATGAACACCGTAGGCCAAGGGTTTATGGGGAGAGTAGCGTATCAGAAACCCTTGGCTAGCGAAGATGAAATTAATCTAGAGCTGGATATTTCAGTTTAAACAGGGCTAATTACACTCAAAATCTGCAGACCTTAAAAAAACTTTTAGATTTCGACAGTTGATGAATATTGTTGAGCTCTTTTTTCGCAATTCAGAGATGAGTACTTAAAATTTCCTAGCTAGTTTTGATGAGCAAATTAAAAAAAGGGGGGGGTTTTCTAACATTTAATACATTTACACAATATGGCCACGCCTTAGGATCTGAACCCCTTACACAAAGTCCATGAATTTCGTTCAAAAATATAGGGAATGAATTGACAATAATTCCTTTGCGTTCTTAAATAAAATAAAACGCAAAAGTACACGGAGTAGAGTCTTCAACAGCGCCGTAACAAAACTTGAACAATAGCTATTGTGCAATAGCAAACAACATAGTAGTGACAAATTGATGTGAATAACAATGTAAAAATTAGCATTTGCGAAAATTGCGAAAGACTAAATAAATGATATAATATTTCGGAATCCATGTATTACGATTACAAAAACGCATATGTCTAATTTTAGTATGATGATAATTTTTAAATAGGTACGTAGCAGAGAAAACATTAACCGATAAGGTAACAAAAACCAAGCCTAGGCACGTTGGAAGCATGCTTAGATAAAAGGGGCACTGTCATGCAAAAATTCCCCTACAAGGAAAAAAAATCACAAGCATGTTTAATTGTCGGTGCACACGCTTAAAGTAGCTATGTTTTATATGGTAAACTATATATATGCAAATTATTGGGGAAATCTCCCCTTCCTCTGGCCACACTTTTGCGTCCTGATATTGGCATATTATTTAAATATTATTTAAAAATTTATCTGAGAATTCAATATTTTTTTTTGGTTAGAAACACATTCATCTAATATTTAAAGGTACAACAACTACTAAGATACTAGTAACACAAACCTTTGGTGGTGTCACTGCAAACGGTGGCCACGGTTAAAGTCAAATTACGAAGGTCTTTCTGTATCTTTATAATCTCCGTTGAAGTCTGATCGCCAGTATTGTTAAATTTCAAATACTGATCACGTTCGTTATTTTCCTTCTCCATTTCTTGTACTTTGGCTTCCATTTTCTCCATCTGTTTTTTCATTGTTATCATATCATCCACCAAGGAATACATTTGTCTGGTAAGTGATAATCTTATTGTTGTTTCTTGATTCAACTGTTGTCTCAAATTGTTCCTTTCTTGGTCCGATGATTGGTTGAAACAAACAACCGTCACTGGATTTTCAGATTTCTTATCTGTTGTAAGAGAGTGCGCTGTTGCTGTGGCAAGCAGTACGGAGAACCAAAGCGCAATCATTACTCCTATTTTTAAAATTTGAAACAAATAGTTGACAAAGAAAAACGTTTTTTTTTCCTCTCGTTTATGAGGCTCTTCTTTAAACATAATATAGCTAGACTATATATACAATAACTTCCGATGTCGCTCCTCCCATAAGTGAAGATTGGTGATTTTGAAGAAAACTATTTACCACAGAAGGAGCTGCAATGAAGAGTACTCAACTCGGTTTAAGTTCATACATGAATAGTGAACATAAAATCATTATGCGAAACATTTTATACATTAAATGCCTTCGGAAAAGGGATTAGTAGATTACGTAACATTGCATTCTATGTATGTGCTAATGTCTGCCGTCTCACCCATATGAAGGGTTGCATGCTTTCTCTAAAAACAAATAAACTTTTATCAAAAACATTTGAAAATATCATTTTTAGTCAAGTTTACACTAGTAATATAAATACTATTCGCCGCATAGAGTTTTAATTCTCATTCGAAATGACACCAAAATATTATTTGAAATGTAAAAAATTTATAAGATTATAAAAGTGTGTTGAAGAGAGGGAAATTTTAGATACAATAAAAGATTTACTAAAAAGATTTACAATTTTTTTTTATATTTTAGAAATTTCTTATTTGCAATATTCACAATAAAAATATGTCAAAATATGTTCCAATCTAAGCATCCTTATTTTGTTTGTTTGTGTATGTTATATTTTTTGTATCATTAAAAGCAACAACTGCTTGAATTGATGAATAATTTCTCAAAATTCTACCCTTATACATTTCACGGGAATATCGATGTACACTTAAAAAACCATTTTCTATCTCTTGACATTTAGTTTTCAGCAATTTTTCCTCTTTGTATAGGCCCCTTAAATTTGTTTTTTTTTTTAATTTCCCTCATCACGTAACTGTGCTTTTAAAAGATCAGCATTTCTTGGGGGCCTTTGTCTGACCATAACGTTTCAACTTTTGATATTTTTTTCAGATTTTATTTTGTTTATCCCTTTGTACAGATTCTCTTCGTCTTATACAGAGTCTAAATCATTCATTGACTTTATTTTTATGACTTGCTTGTGACATATATTTTGATTACTCCAATATTTTAGAGAGTTTCTCAGGATGTTTCCGAATAAAACACAAAATTGCATTTTTATCTTCTGCCCCGTGACATTTTTTCAACGTCATTGTATTTTTCATTTTTCACTGAGGACTATGTCCTGAAGTTAATTTCTTTTCATCGAAGCCAAATATTTAGCTATGATTTGGAATATGAAACGAGTAATAATTCTTGATTTGAACGTCTCTGATTTCTTTTTGGGTTTTTGCTCTATTTTACAAGGAGTATGACTACAGATATTATTTAGTGTATTATCGTTTTTAAGTAACTAGATTTTGACCTGCACTGCGATCCGATTTTTGCATTCTTTAAATCTGGATATGTTTAAAACAAATTGTGATATTTGAAAAAAAATAACACAAATTATTTTAATTTATATAATTTCATGAGTGAAAATCGTCCATTTAAAAATTTTAAAAAGTGACAATTTAAAAGTACTACATGTAAATCTCGGTTATAGCGAAGTCCTTTGGACCTATGGATTTATTTCGCTATATTCATAATTCGTTATATCTGTATAACGAATTCCTATAACCATTATAGCGAATTCGCAATATGCATGCTTTCCTTCAATTATTACTACTAAATATGTTAGGGAAGCAAATATTACTAATCATATCTTCAATAACTAAGGTCTTTTATGAAATTGAATTTTATATTCAAATGCTAAAGGGAAATAAGGTTACATTTGCTTATTATTTTTTAAAATAATCTCTGAGAGTTCGTTATAAAAAATGTAAATATCATTATAACTATTTTCAACGGGACTCAAAATTAGTTCGCTATATCCGTAAATTCGTTATATCAGAGTTCGTTATAACAAAAAAATTTTACAAAGATTTGTTAATAATTTTTCTGGGGACCAACAAAAACTTCGCTTTATCCGTGAATTCGCTATATCCGTGTTCGTACAAAACGAGTTTTACTGTAAATCGTTAAAGCCCTACATCAGGAATAATTGAAAACTATGCACATGAATCTGCACACTACTCGGGACTTCACTTTCAATGATTGCAAATATAAATAAAAAAAATTAAATGAGGGAGACATATGAATTTTAAATCTGGCTGGTAGCCATACATTTCTACGCTTCTAAGAGCATGCACTCTTAAAATGTTCTAAGATCATTTCTTACGTGTATAAATCTTTTTCAAATACAAAATGTGTTTTAAAGAAAACTTTGCAATGTTAAACATGTTTAATGAATTTATGTTAAGATCGAAAAATAAATACTTTATCGAACTTTCCACCATTTTATTGATTGATTGATTGTATATTGTATATTGTTTATCATACACAACGATAAACGGAGTGTTGCGATTTACAGTTAATGATCTCCCAAGGGCTGCATTGAATACAACAGTTTTATTTTCTGTAACAGATTTACAAAAATAGATTTAGGATTATTCTAGGAAAGGCAAAAGCAGTACTCGGATCAATTAATTTTCGAACGCTACAACATCAGTAAATATATATATTTTAAACAAGGTGTGATTGTGAAACACTATGAACCAATGGCAACAAAGTTCGAAAAAACTATATTAGCATATAGCTATAGGGCGCAGTCAATGCTAAAATGTCATTGACTTTGGTGCCATTTGTACGAAAGCCCAGAAGGCTCATTCGAGATTCGAGTTTCAAAGTACGAGATTCGAAATACGAGTTTCGAGATTCAAGATCCAAACTAACCAAGCAGAAGCGAGTTTCAAAGTACGAGATTCGAAATTCGAGATTCGAAATTCAAGATCCAAACTAGCCAATCAAAAGCGGGTTCAACATTTGATTACTCCCCTTTATTCTGTTTTTACTATGAAGAAATCGTTTAAAATAATTATAACAAATGGGTCATTCGAATTTCGAATCTCGTATTTTGAATCTCGAATCTCGAATGAGCCTTCTGGGCTTTCGTACATTTGAGAGAATTAAACTAGTGGAATATATATTTTAAATACGAAGTCTGTATCTCCCAGAAATTAGAAGTTATGGCGAAGGTTAAAAAAACCTATACATCGATCTCCTTTAAAAGAAAAGCTTCACATAAAGATTTACAAAATGATCAAATTCTAAAACTAAAATTTTTTTCTTTGCCAAATGATAGTTCACAGCTTAAGATACCGTATTTAAAAAAGTTATATCTTGTGTTTAAGTTGTGGTTTATTTGTTGACCCCCAGCCTCCTAAAATATGTATTTAGAAATAATTGTGTACCATTTACAGGTTTTTCGTAAGCGTCTGAAGAATTAAGGATTGCATATGGGAGGGATACCCCCACTCCACCTACTCCAAAACACTCTTTAGAACCGTTTTGTATACACGTATATATAAATGGGTTTTATTTTGGGTGGTACTGTTGCATTCCCGAATTTATCTCTACGCATCTGCATATGCATTTATTAGTTTTAATGGAAAATAACGAATTCCTTTTGTTTTAAACAGGATGTTACAATTCCAACTCTGAAGTGCATAGAAAACATTTCTTCCAGGGTCTATCAATAGGAAAGTAGTTTCTTAATTAAGTTCTTATAATAATCAGCAATTTTATTTTTATTTTATGGGGTTGGGTAGGTGGGTGTCAAAACCAAGACGAAATTCCTTGAAAAGTAAAAAACAATAAGTTTGCATAAAACATTATTGGATTGCACGATCGTTGCATATAACTGTAACTTTTGTATTTAAATGTATATACAATTTATTGTCAAGATGATCTGAAGGGTGGAGATTAAAGAAATCCTTTACCTTCACTCACCAACCATACCTTAGACGATCGACGTGTACGGACCGGTGACAAGAATGTTGACAAATGTATTTGTCAAAAGATATTGCCTAAACTCTTTACTTTCAGTTTCTAAAATATTTAACTATTAAAAATACAAGGATTATTGGTTTTTTTAATGCTTTCCAGCATTTAAAATTCACTTATTTAGTTTACTATTAGAATTACAACTAATTGTATATGGTAAATGGTTATTTTAAGGATACACCAAAGGCTTTTTTCAAGATTTTTGTCGATATTGAGATTTTTGGCTAAGAAAACAATCCTAATCACTGCTTTATAATGCATAAAAAATTCTTGCTGAGTATTAAATAGTTTTCTTATTATTAAACAATAATCAAACATAAATACTAACACATGTGAATGTGCCGTTATTGAAGCTTCTGATTTGGTCTGTAACTGCCTGCTTCTGAAAGAAGCAATAAATCACTGTGACCACTTGGTAATTCTTCACTAGCCACACAGAGGTTATCAGTAATTAAACTACAGGGACTCTAGATTTAGGGAAGAAGATCTAACAGGTCACTAATGAGCATGAAATAGGAGGTGGAGCTTAGCTCTTGTTATTTTGCCGGGAAATCTTTCTAATTCAGAATTGAACCTATTTTACTTCATTAAAAGCACCTAAATAAAGAATAGAACCTCATTTTCTTGTGAATATGCATAGGAAATATGGATAAGCTGAATCTCCAAGGTGTCATATATTTCTAGCTTTGGCAGAATTTGTTGTGTAAAGGGTTTTTGTCCTCTACTGTAAAGTAAGATCAGACAGTTGGTGGTATTATTTCAAAGGATTCAGCTCCCTTATTTATGGACCAATTTCTCTGAAAACTGGCCAGAATGCGTCTCAAATGTGTGTTCATAAAACCGTATCTCAGACTTTTGATATCTTGCTTAGTTCTAGAATTATTGGGGGAAATGTATAATAAATTGGTAACATTGAAAGACAAATGGATGTAAATTTTGAATACGAAAATTTATCAAAAATCTGAGATACAGTTTTAAAGTTTAATTTTTAATCTACCTTGAGGCAAATTTTGACTCTAAGAGGCGGAATACAAAAAAGTTGAATCATAAGATATAAATGCACTAATATTTACATTAAAATATTAATATTTTTTTAATAAGATAAAAATGAAAATTTAATTTAAGAACCTCAAATAGTAACTTTAAAATGCTTTCAAATGAGATATACTTTTAATATGTTATCTTTGTTCATGAAAGAATTAAATTCTGTCCTATGGAAACCTTTGGTGTATCCTTAAAAGAAATTGAAAATACGTTTCAAAACACCTTACAGCCACATTTTAATCACACCTACTATTTTAATAAACCTATACTAACTTCCCTAGAAAATAAGCTTTTTAATGCAGTGACGAGTAGACCCTGGCCTTACTATCCATGCATATTTATAGAGTAGGTAATTCCATGAATATGAGCGACAATTTAGTTCTATTCTAAAAATTTTTCATTACAAATATCCATATTTTAATCAGAAAGTTTGTACACAAAATTTTCAGTCCTTTTTCTTCATTTCAGAGTAATCTTGATGTCATATTTTCTAATTTCTATATCTACACGTATTTATGATCCTTTTCTTTAAAGGTCGTAGAAAAAAATTAAATTTACATAACAAATTATTTCAAAATTGCATAAATTCATTGATTGCAATTGTGTGTTGGTTTTCGTCGATTCGACCAAATTCAGCGGGAGCTGACTTATAACATTTGCATACATGTTTGAATTATAGATCAGTCAATATTATACAAAGTGTCCGTGTATTAATTTAGTTTTTTAACTCAATAAATTAGTTTATTGTGTTAGAAAACAGAATGCGTAATTCATAATTATATTTGTTTTAATATTTGGGATACTTCTATAGAGTTTGCAACATGGTTTTGGTATTGAAATCTTTGTCATCAACTTTTAATCATTTTAATATCTATTGGAATCATTGTTCAAAGCGCCATTGAAATCAGTTGTTCAATCACTTTTGAAATCTGTATGTTAATGACTATTGAAATATTTTTTTTTCAAAAGTATAAACGTTATTTCAACACTGATTGCAACCTATGCTTGTTATTGAAATGCACTCTCAACCACTATTGATATAATTTTTTCAATAGTGGTCGTATTTCAATAGTGGTTGGATACTATGTTTGTTATTGAAATGCAGTCTCAACTACTTTTGAAATAATTATTTCAATAGCGGTCGTATTTCAATAGTGGTTGCATACAATTTTTGTTATTGCAATGCATTCTCAACCACTATTGAAATAATTATTTCAATAGTGGTCGTCGTTATTTCAATAGTGCCATGGTTGCAATAATAGGGAATTTAGATGCAAAATTCAAGGAGAACTGAAAAAGGTGAAAACATTTCTCACTTCTAAGTATAATGCACCTGTAAACAAAGCTGGAGTATTTAAGGAACTTTTCGACTTCTGGTTAAAAAAGCACTCAGAGGACCAAAGTGTTGAGGAGTATCAAATATAATTTCCATTGACATATATGCATTCTGCAAGTCAGGAAGAAGGATTTTAATCGGAAAATGTTGTTTGTGCAGATTTATCACTTCTTAATATATGTAAACTTTGTGAAGCTCATACAAAAAACTGTTGTGGAAAATTCAGATTTTTAAAGAAAACAATGAAAGGACATGTTCTATCTTTGCGCCTTCAATGAACCAAGGGAAAAATTCACAGTTATTACTGGTCATCCTTACAATATCTACCAAAATTTTAATGAGGAATATCTGGTCAACCACAGAATAATACTACCATCTCATTACACAAGGTTTTCCATATTCCATTGGAATTTGAATAGTGTGCATCAATTGGGTCAGAAGGAAACAATTTTTTTTAAGCGTATAAAAATTCTATCGAGGCTGAATATAAAAATTCCATCCAAGACAATCTATATGAAGAAATTGGGAGTTATGAAGACTTGAATGACAAATTACAAATAATGAAATTTCAAAAAGGTTGACCACCTAGGTTGTAAAGGTCTTAATTACAATGTTTATTTTTTCGATGCCCAATACCTCTAAAACTGTCATATTGTGGTATAAATACATATACTGTGTAGATAATATTAACCGCAGATAATTATTATTGGTTAAAAAAAAATAGCAACTTTAAGATTGCTGCTTTGTTTCATCTGATGTTTTGTCATCATTTTTTTTCTCATAATATTCATGCATGAACGTCTTCGAACATATAAGCGAGACATATGCCATTCGTCAGCGTCATTGCTTACAAAATTGAAAACGGTGACGTCGTTACAGTCATTTCAGCGTTTTTTCAAATTATAACAACCCTATAATATTTGGCAGGAATAACCATTCACCAGCCCTTTGAGACGACATAGACTGCACCGCATTATCTTTAGGCGTTCTACAATTCATGCTTGACATTGCCTTAAATATACTTCTAAGTGGCGATTTGAATTCAACGCATCGAAATCATCAATTCTGTCATTCCTTGCGAGAACCCCAAAACAGCCCGTAGAAGTATACATTTACTTTAGACAATCCAAAATTTAATACGGAATGGTTATGAACATTTGGATATACCCATCAGCTCTAAGACTAAATCCAAATTTTAAACTTCTCACGTATGCTCCAAAGGATGGAAATCCTTCTACGCTTTTTTTTTCGACTTGGATATATCTCCAATTAATCCTCCGACGAAGGCTCACCTATACCGATCAGTGATGTTACCATCTGTTCTCTACGGAGGTGAAACCTTGAAGCACATGACTAAAGAAGACGTAAGACGTCTTAACACTTTCCAACATAGAATCTGCCAGCAGATCTTTAACCTTCCGAAACTTTCCAGATCGGACATCTGCGAACACTACGTGAACATTCTACCACTAGGAAACTCCTCTTCTTAGGAAGACTTTTCCGGATGAACCCAGACTTCCTCCCTAAAAAGATGCTTACCTCACGCCTGTTTTTCTTTCTGTACCATCTAAGTGAGACACAGATGGTCTTTATTGCTGACGTCCTACATCTTATCCAGATCTTCCAAATTTCAGACTTCCAAAATACTTGGCTTTGATAGATCACTCTCGTCAAAATTTTCACTTCCGTGGAAATCGATTGTACGATCATCTGTCTACAATTACCAAACTATTCAACGAATCGAACGGACAGAACACGGTCCGGACTGTTTTTGCTTAAATACTGTTTTCTGTACATTCAGTCCAAATCTTATGTGCCAATACATCAATTCTTTCAGTGAAATTCAAAACCCAAAATTTATCTTTAAACTCATAGCTTCCAAACACCTACAGATCCGGATAGCCCGTTTGTTATGTGGACGCATTATTATCGATGTATTCTCACATGCTACAATGTACCATCTCATGTCCGGCACTAACAACCCAGCACTCCAACTTGTGGAACTTCTTGTCCAGATCTTTTACCATACACCTGGGAGCAGAACTCAACGGCCTACCAGAGAACGACCTTTTCCTAATAATCTTAGAAAAACAAACACGGACAATCCTTACCCAGACGGATCTTAGGAAACTGAATTCAAAACATATATATAGTGACATCTTGTACAGTCTATAACAGGCTCTCTGGGTAGCTTAATTTCATAGCTCCCAACAATTGGTTGTTTAAATTTTTTTCTTATTCAAAATGTATGTAAATATTTTTAAACGTTAGATTAATTCATTTCTTCTCATTACATTTATGTACATATATATCTCCACTTTTTTGTAATCTATTTATTGTATGTTTGATTTTAATAATTGTAACTGAGGAAATAAAAGATGAACGAAATGAACGAATTAATGAAATCTCCAGCGTCATGCATTGTTCACAGAATCGGAAAACAGTGGCCATTTCAGCGTTTTTCCAAATGATTGTCGTGAAATTACATTTTCAGACCAGTAGGCATTTTAGATTATGTTAATTTTATTTTAAAATCACAATATTTGGGAAAAGTGTGCTGTCGCACTTGTGATTACGTGAAATTAAAAAGCTGCACGAAAGTCATTTGCACATTCGAATTAGACTCGGCCTCATGAAGTTTCAATTTTTCATCAGTACAATATACATGTAAAGATTTATAATTATTAACTAAATATGTACTCCCCATTCATATCATTTGATGTATGCAATGTTTTACACTACTAGATCCTCATGGTTTTTCCTGAATAGAAATTGATAGCAATGCTTCACACTCTCATTACCCGCCTAAGCAATTGTGGTTTAAGATACCTCATGAACAGAATGAAAGGAAACGCAGTTGAAAATTAACTGATAAAGATAACGTATTGTTGAGCAGTTAAATTTTGTTGGTATCGTTTTTATCTTTATATTCAAAAGTCCACTCATTTTTGCAAAGAAAACTTAATTTGTAATGTACACGTGACTGATTAATTTTCACACATCTTGGTAATTCAAAAATGTGTATTTTTAATATAAAAGGAAAACTTGATGCTAGTAGTTAATACGTAATGGGCAACTAAAGTACAAATTTAAGAGTAACAACTAAAGGTAATTTATTAAAAAAAGTTCATATTATACTAGTCTAAAATTATTTCGAAATAAAACTTTACGGATTTGAATATGTACAAAACATTTACTTATTGAATCTGAAATTAAACTGAATATGGTTTATTAAATACTTGTCATGAACAGCAGGTTTTCTTTTTACAAAGTAAAAAGTCAAATCAAATCACAGTCTCTGCAAAAATACTTTTTAAGTATAGAAAATATTTTGAGATTTTGAAAGCGTTATGTATAGGTGTAACTGTTGTATATAATGGCATATTAAAGATTCAAAGTCTGCGTTGGCCTGTATTTGATAGATAACATAAAAGTACTTAAGAAGCAAAGTGTTTTATGCATCTAAGCTATTTTGATAAGCTCTATAAAATTATCTTCTAAAATCACGTAAAATACTTTGAAAAGTGCAGGAAATCCTGATTACAGAGTGTCAATTCGAATATATTCCTCTTTATAATTTACATATATGATATCTTCGACTTGTACCAATCATTTCATTTTGCTCCTGGACCTGAAAGGTTTTCTTTTAATCGTTCTCATAGTTTTTGAACAATGATGTTTTCACAATGTACATATCTGTGGATATTATTTGCCGTAGTATATTCCCACTCACCACTGACAGAAAAGAAGACAAAAGATGGTATTATAAAATCCTCGTGCCAACCAAATGAAATTCTCATCAATAATCTGCAGAACCAGATTAACCAAGAAACATTGATAAGGATATCATTACTGAAACAAGTTTATTCACTGGTCGGTGACATGATAAACTTGAAAAATGAAATGGCAGCCATGAAAACCAACGCAGGAGAAATTAGAAGAAGTACCGATGACCTTTGGCATCAAGATAATAATATGTTGAATGAAATAGCACAGATGAAGCAGAACTATACCAAAACGTCTGAAATGATAATAAATGAGCAACATAAGCATGAAAAAATAATGAGTGAAATAAAACAGGAGATGAAAATTAACCAAAACGACACTTCGGAAAGGATAGTAAACTTCCAACGTGAATATGAAAAGATTTTTAGTGATTTAGAACAGATGATGAAATTTAACCATAATGACACATCTGAAAGAATAGTAAACATACAGCATGAATTACTTAATGTTAATAATTCTATAGGACTTCTCCATAATTATACTGACGAAATCAATGCTAAGTACGGCATACAAGGTATGTACAGCTGTCTATTACATAATAATTATATATTTGACTTTATTTAGAGCATTGTTTGTAAATAACTAAATTTTTAACTGCGCCACGATCCGATTTTTGAAGTTTTTAATTTTGAATAAGTTTAAAATAACTCAAAATATTTTTAAAATTTCTAAGACAAATCATTGCAATTTATTGTTAAAGTATATCTACCAAATTTGGACAATACATGGCGTATAATATAAAAAGATTTGACGGAAGTCTACGAACTTTCCGAACAACCCTCGTATAGATAACATCTTTATTGAATAACTTTAAGCTATATGGCTCATCCGTATTAGCAAAATAAGCATGCAATTGTGAACATATGGCGAGAGTGCGCGGGGTGAAACCCTCAGTATCTTATCTCTCTGACTTCCCATCACAGCATTTACAATTTCAATTAATATATTTAAACTCTCCATTAATTGAATGAAAAAATAACTTTACATAATATAAATAAAATCAATTTTTCATAAATGTATACAGGATTATTTGTGCTCTTTTCCACTTGCAGTAAATTTTGCCCCGTTTTAAATTCGTTCAACCATGAGTAGGACGAAAAGTGTGCAAATAAAACTCAGGCGATATTTTTCTCTGTTTACAGTGCTTCTTAATCTCATTGCATGATTAATGTATTTCCCTGGTCCAACTTGGACATCTAACCCTATTTAGGTTAAAATTGCACTGCACATTAGGTAGCCAGTGAATTATAATAGGGCAATGTATTAATTTTCAATCAACCTAAATTACGAACTAGAAAGTAAGGAAAGAAAACATAGGTGAAACTATACTTAAGGCAAGCACGGCCAGCTTTGTTTATTAAACAATCAGCACCCCTTTAAATTAGATTCATTAAGACAATTAGATCAACATTATTATTTTGCAACCTGTATTTAGTGAATATTATTGAATATTTTTTTTTTCACTAAAATTTATGTTAGAAAACTTTAATTTTCACCTCTTAGAATTTCCGCACATGTATACATCTGGACAAGACTTCATTGCTTACAATTTTAAATGTCTGTTTCATCTTAAAAAATAACTTCAGTTTAATGATTTAAACTTTTATGAATATCTATTAATTCAATGACAACGACATTTTCCTTAACATCACGTCAAACTCCTATGTTAAACAAGGCGAAAGCTCTGTTATTAAAAGTATCTAGCCGAACGTGTTCAAATTTCTAAACTCTGAACATATCACTGACCACGTACTGATAACACTAGTGCGTAGGTTTTGCTTTCACGTATTTCAGCTTTTACCATTCTGGGTTATAGTATTCATGTTTTTCATTAAAACAACCGAATTTCAGTGTTTTAAAGTTTTATGGATAAAGTTTACTTTGTGAATTGTCAAGGATATGCGTCAATCAAATAAACACCGAAATTCATAATTGTAGTAATTTCCGGATAAAGATGTTACTAAGCACGTGTGAAAGGAATCCGGTTCTTATTTGATAAACTTAACATATAAATTTATGATTCACAAATGTCTATCGAAATGATGTGTTTCATGATTGTAAACAATACAGCAAGTTGTTTGTAATAGTGTGAATATGCATACAAGACATTTAAAATACATTATTTATGGACATTAAAACTTTGTTCTCTGCCGGGTGGATCTATATATATTTTTTTTTTTCATAGAAATTGAATTGAAGTCTATTTTTATTGATTTTTAAACTGCTTTATTTATTTTTATTTTTCTTTTCTTTAAATTTTGAGAAGAATAATTGCATATTCCCAAAACGGATGTATACTTGTTTAAAACGTGTTTTGAAATATCTATATAGTCAACCATGATAAAATGTTTGGGTTTTTTTGTTTGTTAACCTGAAGTATAATTCTAACTAATTTTAAAGAAAAAATGACATCTAAACCAAATAGTATTTTGGGAATTGTTCAGTATTTCTGAAGGCCGTGGGCAGATTCAACACAAATTTCTAAATGTTTTCTAGGGTAACTCTTCAAAACTTCTCTAGGCACTAGGAAATATTTTTGAACTTCGTAGGTCTTAATCTAAATATGATATGTTTTTATGCATTCCTAAATAAAATACGAATCGTACTTTTCCATGTTAAATTGAGGTCGTCTAAATTTAAGATGTATGTACTCCGAGACAGGTTGTATGAAAGTAAGCCTGCAAAGGCATGTGTTTAATTATTTTTTAGGTAGGTTTCTGGGTTATTAGATAATTCTTATGTTATTTAATTAAAAAATATTAAGTTTGACAGAATTTTTGGACAATCTGGACCTACGTTAATATATTTCGATGTGATGCTCTAACCACTTATAAGTAATTATATTATTTAGAAAATTTGAGCTTTTAATATGTGTCCAGGCGTCTTTAATTTTTTGATTAATTTGTAAAAACGAAGATGAGGAAATAATGTCATGTTTTGTTGAGTAAACTCTCAAAATAGAAATACACAGTTTCATTCTTGTAGAAAGATTTAATCATTTTTTTGTCTTAGAAGTTCATTGTTGCTATAAAAAGCTTATGTTTTGAGCAAATTGGGGTTTGAGAGTTTCAGATTTTTTTCTGAATACTTAATGTTTTAGCTCACCTGAGCCGAAGGTTCAAGTGAGCTTTTCTGATCAAAATTTGTCCGTTGCCCGTCGTCGTCGTTTTTCACATCTCCTTCTCAAAAACTACTGGGCAAATTTCAACCAAACTTCCCACAAAGTATCTTAAGGTAAAGGGGATTCAAGTTGTACAAATAAAGGACCACGCCATCGTCTAAGGGGAGATAATTATGAATTAGTGAAAAATTAATTGCATTTTTTAAAAAATCTTCTTCTAAAGAACTAGTGGCCCAGGAAAGATTAGACTCATGTGGAAGCATCTTCAGGTAGCGTAGATTCAAGTTTGATCAAATCATGACAACCGGGGATAGGGTGGGGCCACAATGGCTGATCAAAGTTTTACATAGGAGGATATCGGAAAATTCTTTAAAAATCTTCTCAAGAACCACTGGGCCAGGAAAGATGAAACTCATGTGGAATCATCCTCAGGAAGTTTAGATTCAAGTTCGTACAAATCATGACCCCCGGGGGTACCATAACAAAAAAACTGTTGTTAACTGTAGTTTACTATAGTTAACTATAGTTTACTATAGTTAATTATAGTAAATCAAAGTTTTCCCCGAAGTTTTTCAAAGTGTCAAAGTTTTTTGCCAAAAATTTTCAAAGTGCCAAAGTTTTCGATAAAGTTTTTCAAAGTAAAGTTATTACTTTAATAAATCAAAGTTTTCAAAGTGTCAAAGATAATACTATATTATGAAGGTATTCTCAAGTAGTATTAAAATTCAAGCCCCCCCCCCCTTCAGTAAACTTTTCAGTTCTGATTGATTCCCATTTGCTCAGGTGAGCAATGTGGTCCTGGGCCTCTTGTTAGGTAATTGATTGAATTATTGCAGTCGGAAAATGGCGTGATTGCAAGGAAATTCTTATGCAGAGTTCCATCAGGAAAGGAAGTGATGGCGTGTACACCATATATCCAGACAAGATGGATGCTACAAAGGTCTACTGTGACATGTCCACGGATGGAGGGGGTTGGACGGTATACTGACTATATATTCATTATAAAAGATGTTTTCAAATGTATTGTTCCAGTTTCAAAAGGACATGTCTTTCAGGGGGAAGTTTGTTTGACGATTCCCAAAGTCCACTGATTAATATTTGTGTCACACTTAATTTGCACTGCACTTGTTAAAAATCAATAAAAAGTATCAGATTCCTGAATTCTAAAAACTTTGAGGATTCTACGAAAAACCGTTTTTTCTGTTAACTGTATTTTTAATTTATCTAAAAAAACCTCTAAACATTGTCAGGTTGTTCTTTGATATATGTTAAAGAACCACCCAGACCTTCAAATGTCATCTTGATAATGTAAGCAATTTTAAAAAATGTTATTTTGCATATCCATACTTTTTGAAGATGAACGTAAGTACACGATTTCAACGTCCATTGGTTAGTTGGTGATTTTTGTTCAACCTGTAATATTGCATGGGATTCTGAAGAATTCACACAAGTAATATTTACCTCAGTGGTTTGGCGTGGCGTGTCAAATATATATTTAACATTCTAAGATGATTATAGCTGTTCACCAAGAATGTTTCTGGTATCAAGTGTGAATACACAACAGAGAATGATTTGAATAATTCTCACCACTTGCACTTGCTCACTTGATCTGTCGTACGCAATGGCTGTCGTGTCATGGATGTAACTCAAGTATAATTATATATATCATGGCTCAAAATCATTTAAAGCAACGAAAACTCTAACAAACTTTTTGATCATCCCTTTTACAGAGCGTATTTTTATTTGACTCGTATTTTGTTAAAAAAAAAGAATGCAATATTATTTCTATCTGTCAGTCTGTCAGTCATTAACAAAAACTTTCATACTGGTTATACAACGAAGTGCATTGAAGAGGAAAAATTCTCTGTTTGAACTTTCTTTACAATGTTGATTGTTACATAGTGAAACGCCTATTTTTTTTAGAAAGGAAAACAACGATTGAATGGTCCATTCGAATACCTTTAGAACAGGTATTTTAGTGACCATAAATATGGTCGCCAATATAAGTGATAGTCGAAATAAACACCGAGTAAATTCGTGTTCGACTGATACATGTGTTACGGTAACGTAAGTAAATATGATAAATTCATAATCATGTACATATTATCTATTTGTGAAAAGCATGATTTATAGGAGCTTGCTCTCTAACTCTTTCTTTTAATTTAATAAAAAGCTCCATTTCAGTGCAATTGATGTTCTAGTCGCAGAAAATGTGTGTCCTAAGTATACTTTGATTTTAGACCTAATTATTTTTCAAAAGATTTAAATAAGAGAAATTAGGACTGTCAAATTTCACATGAGCATATCTAACTGGGATGTCTTTTTGAATATACCGTGAATTTTACCTCATGACACTGACCTTTCAAAAATTTTAACTTTAAATACGACGGACAAAAGGTTATCAAACTAGTTCACTTCAGCTTTCAGCTAAGTTGAGCTAATGATATTTGTATTGTACTACAAATTACACTAGTTAGAAATTTCTCAACCAGTGGTCTTGGAAATAAGATTGTGAAAGGGTTTTCAATATAAAATTAAGAAATTGCCACAAAGACTTGTTCAAACACTGCTGATTTTTATTCATAGAAATGTTGAGGGTAACAGCACGTCCATTTATACACCAATAAAATTTATATTAGTTGTACAGAAAGCTTCTTTACTACAAAAGTATTAATACTTGTATTTAACTTCTAATCTTAGTGTGTATATATCGGTCGATATCTACAACTCCTCCTTTTTTACGATTTGATAGGACAGATACTTTGGGTTTCCCATGGCAAAGAAAATACTTTGCCACAATACTCATATGGAATGGTGTATATTCTATTGAACTCCGTGATTACAGAACCTCTAGTTATTGTAGTAAATCAGGACAGTATGATTACCACGGTATCCTACATGTGAACACATTCTTTCAAATCTACTTATCTTAATTAACAATGCCAGTATATACATGTATTTGCTGATTGATTATCACTGAAATTATTGATTAAACTATAAATGAATAAATGTTTCGGACTATATTGATTAACGAATAACCCTTAATATTATCAATAAGAAAATTTAAACAATTTTATGAGAATTTTGATTCAGTAAAGATGGCTTCTA
Source organism: Saccostrea glomerata (assembly GCA_003671525.1). Taxonomy (NCBI): domain Eukaryota; kingdom Metazoa; phylum Mollusca; class Bivalvia; order Ostreida; family Ostreidae; genus Saccostrea; species Saccostrea glomerata. The sequence goes on along the minus strand of PRKT01000566.1, from coordinate 202,333 downwards.
ATTTATTAGGTCATACAGAGAAGAATCGACGGAAAAACAAATTTTCATCGAGAATGGAACGACTACAAACAAGGATTCGGCGATGCTAGCAAGGAATATTGGCTAGGTAAATTGATATAATTTTAAATATTGTATTCTGCCTTCCTCTGAAATCTTTTGATGCATCGCTTTTTATTATAAATATTTTTGTTAGCATTTCTGTCTAATGAGTAGAGTATGCCAGGGTATCAAAGCTAGTTGGAAACGTGGGATATTATGCATAACTTATCTTACGTTTCCAACTTTCATTGATTTCTCTAGCATATTATATTAATTAGACAGTGATTCCTTATATTTCCATTTCATTGTGAAATAAAATTGTAAATTTAGATTTTAAAAATATAGTCTAATAGATGTAAATAAAACGAGGCCTCCCATTTCAATTTCCATAGTCCCCGCCCAATGACGCCAAACACAAAGACGGAAGCACGTGATTTACAAATGTATGCGTATTTGGCCTCCTTAGCTTCTTACCTATTTCTTTGCAAAATTTTCATTCCGGTAGAATTACCAAGAAATCAAGTCTACTAACTTTCAAAGAGTTTTCACAAAGAAACCAAATAGAAATGGAAATATCAACTGATAACAAGTTTTATTGATATTTGTCAAGGAAAATACCCGTAAAGTGTAGTCAAGATAAAAAGGAAAAATATGATAGTAGTAACTTTGACTTTTAAAATATATTTTTAGGCTGTAAATAGAAAAACAAAATCAACAATGTGACAGAAAGTAACTCACTAAATCTTACATCTCACATCATTTGATTAATTCATGAAGTTAACTAAACACCTTGCTGGCTATTAGAATCTGATATGGTGAAGTGTATGCTTAAGTGTAAAATAATAGCTGATTTGCCTAAAATTTGATGCATTTGTAGATGAAAGGTAAAACGACTACTTTACTTTTCTCCGACAAAAGAATGGTACATTTCTTTAAAATTTTCAATCGTTTACATCACATATATGCATATACATTTTTCTAAAAAATTCGAAATACTCACTGGCTGTTGTTTCACAGATTAATTTTATGCGCTTTGTTTGTTAACCTGAAAGTAATAACGATTAAACAAAATCTAATAGAAAAACTTTTGTGGTAAAAGGAAACGATGTAATCCATGCAGTAACAAGTGGAAGAAACCAGGAATTACGAATAGACATGGAAAAGTTCACCGGTTCTATGGTGTATGCGCAGTACTCTAATTTCTCTGTAGGGAGCGAAGCAAACAAATATCAACTGTTTATCCATGGATACACCGGAAATGCTGGTAGGTGACAATACATGTTCAATTTTTATGAATACATATTATTTTTTTTTGTTATTATTCAAGAAAATGTAGAAAGATTGAACTTGCAAATCATTCAGTGAATCAGTTAAGTCGACATTTTCAGGAGACATGATGATATCAGCTCATAACCTAAATGGATCGTATTTTACAACAATGGACCGTGATAATGACAAACGTTCATGCTGTAATTGTGCTGTCACGTAATACACTGGTGCATGGTGGTTCAACGGCTGTGGATATTCCGATCTCAACGGTGTCATCAAAACGTCAAATCAGAATCACCCTTCTGGTCTTTGTTGGGGAACTAATTATGAAAACATGAAATCTTCCAAAATGATGATACGATCCAAGAATTAAAAATAAAATCTAATATAACAAACATCTTGTTCAATATTGTTATTTTTTCTTTTGAAAACCAGACAACATCGTTTTAAAAACACAAAACCCAGATGCTGTTCTGAGACATTAATAACAGCACATTGCCATCAAATGTACTCTCCTTTATACCTGAGTATCAAGCAATGAAAACAGTATAGATGGTTTGTTCCCAATTAGGCAAAATTATGAATTTCCTATTCCGATCTAGCAAGAATTGATATTTTCACACCTGATTATTCATATATAGGATCTCCAATGATTTGTAGTTGGATATGATTTTTATTCAAATAGTTCTGTGGGTCTTTTTTATCCCCGAGCCAAGGCAAGGGGATAAAAACACAACGAGTTGGATAAAAGTCATATCCAACTACAATTCATGTGAAATTCTTTTTATCCCATGACTTGTATAATACTTCACAACCAATGTTTTTTTTAACTGTTTTTATATATATATAGGTCTCCACTTCATTTAACTTCATCATGCTTACGCAAAACCATTATGACGTCACAGTGAGATTCTTTTTATCCCATGTTTTATACACCATAATATATGTTTAATACTGTTTTTAAGCGCTAAAGAAGAAATAAAAATTAAAATACAGATGCTTACAGGCATATTGATAGAAATTCGCATACTTGTTTTTATAAAAAAAAAAACAATTTATTGCTTATGCGACATATTGAAGAAAGTGACAACGATACGTAGGTAATTCTTGCAATGGACAATTAAATTGTTTTTTATTCACTGACACTTTTAGTGAACGTTTGAATTTTTAAAATACTAGTATTGATGGATTAAACAACAGCTTTCCTTTTCACACTTTTTTAAATATCAATATTGCATGAAAAATATTTGCCAAATACTCAGTATATATTCGTTTATACATATCGTGCAAGACTCTTTTTTAAATAATTGTCATGTACCATCTAATTATTCGAACATTTGATTGTATGAAAAGTCAATAATGTACATTTCTTAAATATCTATCATCTTGTTTTCTTGTCTTTCTTCCTGTGAGAGAAATAGTTCATAATATTAATAAACAGATGTACTCAGTATCTGTCTCAAAATAAAGAATGAACAGTGATCGGTCTCAAAAGAAAAACGGATCCTTGAAAGTTCCGGTGCCTAGGAGAAGTAAGCATCCCCAGTGACAGGTCACACCTGCTGACCCGCAGGAGCCCACGAAACTGAAGCTCTCTGAAATTAATTTACAAATTCTTTGCTCGTACATCCGTTTTTCTCAGACTAGCCAGCTAAAGATCTATGTACAGTACTCCAAATCAATTAATCTAAAGAATTTGAATTATCATTTTATTTTCTTTTTGAGTTGTTTGCTATAGTATCCTTTACAGTTACCTAATTTCAAAATCAATAGCGCATGAAAGACAATTAAAGTTGCAACATCAACATAATTTTTTTTTCGTTCTTAGCAGGTTTGAACGCCACCAAGGGAGACAATTAGGGAGAATTTTTTGAAATTGAACTTCCTGTCTTTCAAACTGAAAATCTCAGGTTGATATTTTGAAACATACATTTGTGACATCAGTCTGGGATGTTGTAATTGCTTTTACCATTTTACACAAAATTCAGTGTGTTTGCTTCTTCGCTGATGACATTGGACAAAGATATGCATGCTTACTTTATTATCATCATTCAATGCATTATATGTTATTGTACACTGTACATATTCGATGAAAGCATGCTAACCGCTTTTCAGTACTTTCAGTACTTTGATTATAAAGGACTCCACTTCATTCTACTTCATCACTCTAACGCAAAACCCATTGTGACGTCACGTCTGTGGGATACAAAAACGATATCATATGAGCTATATCAAAGGGATAAAGGGTTTAACATGGGATTAATAATCATATCAATATTATTATATCCCTGCTTGAAAAGTGGGAGGGTAAACCGTAATCGTTATGTCCGTCCGTCCGTCTGTCTGTTACGCTTTGGGGTACCCATCTCTTATCCGCAACTCCTCTTATACCACTGAGTGAAATTTAATGAAACATTTACAGAATCTTTATCATATATTATATTACCATTGTGACCTCCTATTTTACATTTTGATCCGACACGTATTTTAGGATTCCCAAAACATGGACATTGCCATTATATTCTTACCTATTACGTGAGATATGGCGGCTTCTGAGTAATATTAGATACCACACGAGTTATTCCTATTTACACGTTGCCGTAAAACAATATAGAGCAAAACATGAACATTATGGGAGGCGGGAGTATCATTAAGTGATCTCATTGCTCAGTTCCTCTAGCTTTTTTCACTTTTTTGGGTCACAAGTTACAAATGAAAGGCCCACGGGCCTTACAGGTTACCTGAGTATCATATGACAATTTTCCAAAAAATTGATTGGATTCGTGTTTTTTTTAAACCAAAGCCACGAAATTCACAATTAAGAAAAAGCAACGGTTGTTTATAATAAATATACACTTAGCATGCTTGCTTTGATTATCTAATTCCAAGGGGTTGACCAGCGTAATGACGACAAAATGTATTTCCACATTATAACCACCGACTGTGCACCCCACTCTACAGGAACCACTGACCCTCTGGCAACATATTTCAAAATTTTGGAAATTTTATAAAAAATCTCACAGAGTCTGACACATCTGCTTCATACTTGGATATTGTACTTCAAAAAGAAATTAATGGTAAGCTTACCACTTATGATAAACGTGATGATTTTAACTTTTCTTTCGTCAACTTCCCTTACTTACTAGTATGTAGCAATATACCTTCATCACCTGCATAAGGAGTTAATAAATCTCAGTTGATTCGATACGCAAGAGAATTTTCTACGTACGAACAATTTCAAAAACGAGGTAAATTATTGACAAACAAATTGATGAAACAAGAATATCAGCTGTCTCGTTCAAAGTCATTATTTCGTAAGCTCTACGGTCGATTCAATGACCTTGTCAGCAAATACAGTTTTTTATTGAGCAAAATGCTGAATGGCGTTTTTCATATACTAATTGTTAGTCTACAAGTATTTGTTTTGCACTGAATTGACAATGGATTTTTCCGTTATTTCCCGATTATGACAAGGAGCACACGGCACCAATCGGCATGGGATACTCACTGTTCCATGTCACCTGGTGCCAGCTCTGATGTGTTGGAGGTCCTTCTTTGCTCTGCTCCAATTTTGCATTGTTTATGGTCTTTGATATTGAATACTGTTCGTTAACTCCATATCCTTCATCATAAATTATATTTCATCACAAAGGGTTGAATAATAGTAAAGATCAGATCAGAGTCCCCCCTACCCCCTCCCCCTACCCAGTATCCTACCCAGGGGCCCTGAAATAGAAAAAAATGAAAGAGGCACATTTCTTCATCAAAAATATATACATGTACTTAGATCATTGGTAAAATACCCAGAAGCAAAGGAAAGGATTATCAAAGAATTCCTGTATTTTTACTATTTAATCATCAGAGCGCCGCCCGAAACCAGAACTCCTAACCAAAGGTCCTGAAAATTCCCAAATTGGGAAGATACATCCTTTCTCATCATAACTATGTTCATAGTTTATTGGTTTAAGGTAGGATTCTTCTCTGGTTTTTGACTAGATGAAACATTCAAAGTACACTTGCTTATATGTCTTATATATTGAGGTGTAAGTAATTCAAAAGACCATATTTTTCTTTCCTCATCACAATTGTACGTCTTTAAATAGAAATGGTAAACTGCGTTTGAAAACATGCAGGGACTATATTTTTTGCGGAATGGTGGCGTATGAAAATATCTTCTTTTCTGCCTCTCAAAATTATAATAGAACAATGAATTTAGTTATAATTTTTACACAATCAAAGACTTGTAGAAATTTTCAAATGTAAGTTAAATTAATAATGAGGGACTAAACTTTCAAAATATATCAAATTAATATGATTTTCCAAACAAACTAGAATTTTGTTAGCTTTTAAACACTCCTATCAAAGTGCAGATTTGAGCCAAAAATCCATAAAAAGTATTTTTTCTCTCTTAGTAAATGATCAAAACTTTTTGTTTTTGTATCATTTTGTACATTTATAAGACTACTTTATTATAGGTGAAAATAAGAAAAAGTTAAATATAGGAAGCATATGAAAACAACTAACATATCCTAAAAAATTAAGAAAAACAGAGAAAATTCGGATTAGCCATGATCCAATTAAGTTAAATTATTTATGTAAATTTGGTAATATCATGCTATAGACTCGATATATTAATATGTTTTTATGCAAAAAGAACAATCTTTAAACTTTTGAAATAGAAGTAGGTATCACATGATTAGCAACAGTATTTTTTATTTTTAATGTCAAGGAAAAAGATAATGACCTTGACCTGACCTTGCCTCTAATATAAAATGGTCAAATTTAATTTCACTGATATTATCACTTACTGATATTGTCTTCTTGATTCTGTGAAAATTTCATTAATTTTTAAATTTTAGAAATATGAGAAGAATCCTACCTTAATACCCAGGAGCAGAGGAGAAGAATTTCATGTAATTTATGCAATTTCACTATATAATCAATAAAGCCCCTCCCTTACACAGGAACCCTTGACCCAGGGGCCATAGAATTTACAATTTTGGACGAGGTAGCCTTATTCAACATAACTTGATACTTAGTTTGTTAATTTTATTATTTAATACCCAGAAGCAGAGAAGAAGATTTTTTAAGAATAAGTCTTTTCCGTATGTATTCAAAAGCCCCCCCCCCCCCTTCAATCACCAGAAACCATGACCCAGTGGCCTTAAATTCACAATTTTGGAAGAGACATTCTTCATTTATCATAACTATGTACTTGGTTTATTCATTTAATACCCAGGAGAAGAGAAGAAGATTTTCAAAGAATTGATGTATTTTTACTATGTAATCAACAGCCCCCCAACACCAGAACCCCCGATGAAGGGGTCATGAAATTCACAATTTTGGAAGAGAATTCTTTTTTATTATAACTATGTACTTCGTTTATTTTTTCAATATCTGAAAAAAAGAAGAAGACTTTCAAAGAATTTATGCATTTCACTATGTAATCGATGGAACCCCGCCTTTCCACCAGTACCCCTGACCCATGGGGCCATAAAATTCACAATTTTGGAAGAGACATACTAGTCTTTCATAACTATGTTCTTGGTAATTTATTTAATACCCAGGAATAGAGAAAAGATTTTCAAAGAATTAATGCAGTTTCACTATATATTCAATAGAACCTCGCCCCTACACAAGAACCCCTGACCCAGGGGCCATGAAATTTACAATTTCGGAATAGGCAGCCTTATTCAACAAAACTATGTACTTGGTTTGCTTATTTCTTATGCACAGGAGCAGAGGAGAATATTTTCAAAGAAATACTCTTTTTTCACTAAATATTCTAGTTAGCCAAGCCCTAGCACTAGAACCCCTTACCTGGGGTCAAAAATTTCACAAATGTGGAAGAGGTCTCATTGATAATTACAATCACGACAACAGTATGACTGTCTGATGTCCAGAAGTAAAAAAGAGGATTTTTGAAGATTATATTGATTTAAGTGGTTTTGGTCCCGTCCCTCAAGCCCCAGGTGGGCAGGGACCATGAAATTTACCATCTTTGTTTCCCTTCACCCATAGCTGCTTTGTGCCAAAATTTGTTGAAATTGGTTCAGCGATTGCAGAGGAGAAGCTGAAAATGTTTAAATGTCAACACACGACGAACAAAGGACGATTCACAACGCACGAGGACGGACGAAAACGGATACATGTAGCAATAGGTGGTCCCCTGAGGCTACTCAGGTGACCTAAAAACAGAAAAGGTAATGTAAGGATGATTTTTTTTTTATGATTTAACAATACTAGTATATTATTTAATTCGTTCATCAAGTTCGATTAATATGTTTTTGTTTGCTTTTTTTTAATATAAACAATTGAATTTATTAAAATTATTATATGATTAATGCCATAAAAAATGGAAAAGTGAAAAGAAAAAGAATTAATATTAATTTATTTTGCAGAAAGTTAAGAAATTTTTTATTTTATAATATTGATATAGTATACAAGTAATCTGATTTATATAGCCTTTCGAAATTACCGTTATAGAGTCCAAAATTCGAATTAAATTTGTTTTGTACAAAAAAGAATTTTAGTCTTAGATCTAGGATTTAAGAGAAATGTCCGTCCAGGCTTTTAGAAAAGCTTGTAAATAATCAGCATTTTATGCATCTGAGAAGGAATCATTCCCGCGTAGCATGAGATATACATCTATCTTAAACAAATTTATGAATAACAAAGTTGTTCATCAAAAATAGAAATTGTTTAACACTTTACAACTTACAAAATTGTTATCCAAAATATACTGAATCCTCACTTCATAGAAATATAACGTTACCATTTCCCCGCAAGCACTCTCTAGCGGGGTACAAGTTTCTCTAAAGTTTAGCGTAAATAAAATCATGACGTAATATTTTAATTAGAAAATAATTTTTCTTATTTTATGAGATTAAGCAAGTATAAAATAGTTGGAATTTGGCATTAAATTGAAGATTTAATGAAATTTTTAAAGTGCGTGAAAATGCGTGATTGCGAGGAAATGGTAAATGCGTGATTTTGCGTCAGAAATAGGAAATGGTATATGCGTTAAAATGCGTGACTGTGGGGAAGGGAGTTAATTGGTGTGAATGTTTTTTTAAATCAACCACAGTATTTGTAATATTTGAAAAATTTACACTTTTATTTACTTAATAATCATTGATATGTCATCGTATTCAATACTTTTTGTCATTTATTTCAAATTTTGTTTTCATTATTAGTATTTATTGTCTTATGTCACTTCAATCACTGATTTCGGTATATTGATTCAAGATTTAACAATCAAATTCAAAGAATTGGTCCCCTGCTTTCGGTATTTTGTCTTAGTGGATTGGATACCATTATTTATGGCATATTGTTAAATATGTACGTCCTATCATATGTCATGCAAAAGTCTGTAATCAACAAAATTTTGAAAATTAGGTCAAACACGAAGGTCAATGTCAAAGAGTAGAACATAGCATATGCTCTATATCTTCTCAAAAGTAATATGGAAAGATAATAATTTTTTAAAGTAGGTCGAACTTCAAGGTCACGGACTCAAAAATCATAATTTATATAGAAAGGATTTTTCACAGGTAATACACGTGAAATATGAAAGACCCATTTCTCAACATTTAAAAGTTATGACCAAAGTTAAAAATTTTTAATAGTAAGTCTAATTTTAAGGTCAAGTTTACGGTGTAAAACATCATTACCCCCCCCCCCCCCCGCTTGAAAAGCGGGAGGGTACATAGTAATCGTTATGTCCGTCTGTCCGACCGTCCGTCTGTACTAGCTGTACGTCCGTCCGACCGTCCGTTCGTCTGTTACGCTTTGGGGTACCGGTCACTGAGTGAAATTTAATGAAACTTTCACAGAATCCTTATTACATATTGCCATTGTGTATTTCATTTTTTTGATCCGACAAATATTTTGGGTTTCCCGGCCAACCGCAAAACATGGACTTTGCCATTATGATCATATAGGAGGTGGGAGGTATGATTTAGTGAGCTCATTGCTCACAGTACCTCTAGTATTTATATATTTCAAAGGCCATGTCATTGATAATATACATGTGCAATATAAAAGCCTTACCTTTTATTTTTCAAAAGTCATGGTCAATTTAATGTTAACATTTTTGATAAGTAGTTCAAACTTCAAGGTTACGGGTCATAAATCATAGTATATTTAGATAGGTCATGTCACAGGTAATACACAGATGAAATATGAAAGTCCTACCTCTTCTCATTCAAAAGTTATGACCAATATTAAAGTTTTTGTAACAAACGCATGGGCAGACGAATGAGGTTAAATGTTTTATTATTAATGATTATTACATGTATTATGGAATGATTTATACGGTAAGTGGAAAGGTCTTCCTTCAGAGACACGCGTTACACGGATAGATTATCATCTGCTTCACCACGAAGCGGCTTCATCTGGTCATGATGCACATTTTGGTTGCTCGACTTTTTCATTTGTGTACCAATTAAATCAGACACGGTATGTCACACTATGTTGGGTCCATTCCAATGAAACCGAAATTTAGGACATCTTCCTTTGGTCCTTGACTTTGATGCGATCCATGCATGTTGTCCTGGGGTGTACTGAGTTCTGGTTTGCATCCCATCCGCTAGTATCATTTTAGGTCTCCTGAGTCTCTCAGTTTTACTACGTGTTTTTGTCTGTCCGTCGTCTTGCCTTAACATTTTAACTTTTTCTATTTCTTCTCTGAATCCGCTCAACCTATTTCAAACAATTTATTAGTATTAGCGCTGGAAACTATTGAGTTTATTGTGAAAATGCATTATGTCTTTCGCAGCAAGGATAAGGTTGCCCGTTAAATATCAAACTGTTCAAATTGTAGTAACTTCTCTGAGCTACCCAGATATGACGTCATAATGGAATATGACGTCAAGTCACTGCATACTTGAGCTAACATGACGGGGAAAGTGTCATGATTTTTACATAGCATGTAGATTTATTTCGGGGAGTTTTTGTTTAATTCAAGTGTTAGGATTGCTTTTTAAGCTCGAATGCGCTGTTATGATGTTGAACATTTGAAATTTAAATATCCCTATTCCTTTCACCTGTCCATATGCAAATATTCAATCAATAGCGAAAAATTATGTGTGAAACGCTCCCCTTATACGTCCGTAGACAGAGTTAAAATTGGTGAATCGTGTTTATATTGAACTGGCACAAGTAATAAACAAGGACAAATTGAAGATATTCTATGTGAATCTATAAGAGAAGTAAGTCCTCTAACTGAATTTTGCTGGGGTATTGTGTGTAGTTTATCCATTTTTTTTTATAAATTGCGATAAAGAGTGTAAAATAATCCTTCTTATGTTGGTACATGTAGTTGAATTTCTCTAAAACATTTCCTTAACGATTAAAAATTAAACCTGCCCCAAGCACTTTCTATGTCCCAGAGATCACAATGAATTGATCTATGTAACAAACTTTTCACAATATTTTTGTTTTTCACTTGTGCCGAAGCGATTTTTGTGCAACAATTATGAATGTCATAAATCTACGTCACGTGATCAACACAGTCATGTGGCATTACAAAAATGCTTTAAAAAAGAAACTGATTAAACTATTATATCAAATTGACTGTAAATTCAAACACGGATTACATATTAAAATTAAAATATATCTCATAATAAAATGTCCATTTTTTAGGCATTTTAAGCCTTCTGGCAGCCTAATCATAACTGCGTTGAAAATCTTCTCCTCTACTCCTGGGTAAAATAAAATGCATAGTTACGATAAGGATGGTTGTCCTTTCTAAAATTGTGAATTTCTTGACCCTTGGGTCAGAGGTTCTGGTGTAAGGGTGGAACTCTAATGATCATACTATATTTAAAATACACAATTCTTTAGAAATATTCTCCTTTGCTCCTGGCTTTTAAACCAATAAAACTATGTACATAATTATGATGAAGACGGGTGCCTCTTCCAAATTTTAGAATGTCATGGCCCCTGGTCTGGTGTTAGGGTTGGGCTTCATTGATTATGTTATGAAAAATAATGCATTAATTCTTCCAAAATCTTCTCCTCTGATTCTGGGTATTATATATGCCAGTGTTCTAATTGAATAGTAATGATGAGTTTTCGAATGTTGATTTTCAAGGCCCCTGCGTAAGGGGTTCTGGTGTTAGGTGGAACTCTTATGATAATATAGTGAAAATGCACAATTCTTTGAAATCTTCACTTCTACTTCTTGGTATAATACCGATGATCTAATTATATAGTAATAATGAGGAAATGTTTCTCTTCCAAAATGATGAATTTCTTGGGCCCTGTGTCAGGGGTTCCATAAAGGGAGGGAGAGCTCTACTTATCATATACTGAATATGAATTAATGCTTTGAAATGCGCTCTTTGATATTTATCAACCATTTGTGTTGAGCAAAAGTGCCTTTTTGAAAAATTGTGAACTATTAATTACTAGTAATCAAAGTAAGCATATTTATAGTGTATAGGCATAAGTAGAAATGGTACCTCCTTCAAAATTGTGGATTTAATGGCCTCTGGTTTAAAACACGAAATTTAATTGTTCGAAAGTTGTTGCATGATACTCTAGTGATCTATAAGGTCAGCAGGTCTCTTGTTCTTCTTGTTTCTTCATGGATGAAGTTGGGTTTCATCTCATCGACGAACTTATGGTAGCTTTCATGAACAGTTTCAATAGGATTGTTACCATACACAACGTCAACTGGCAGTTTTAATTCTCTCGAGAATTTTTTACACTCTAATGGAGACGACACCACTTGCCGGTGAAGCGCTGCAAATTTGACATTACTTGGCACTTAGGTCCATTGAGCAGTGGGGACATTTCTGTGCCAGTACCTAATATTAATGAGACACAGGGCCTCCGTTTATATGGTCTTATCCGAAGGACCGGTCTCCATGTCCAACAGTGGAATTCGAGTCCGAAAAGTAGGCCTTTCAACTAATTTTTTCAAGTTTCACATATGGTAAAACCATTTCAGAGATTGATTTATAGGTACGTGAAATTATCACTTTCTCATGCTATCTAGTCCAAAGTAATCTATGAGGGCTTAATTATAATTGTTCAAGATTATGTTATAATTAATGTAATTAATTGTTTTTTCTATAAACCATTTACTATTTGCTTGTACAAGGACAAGTATTTTTCTGAACACAATCCCTGTAAATTTTCAAGATGGGCAAATGAATTTTGTATTATGTGCAATATGTAATTAAAAAAGAAAATAAACCTGCTTATGCGCAGTAATACGTGTTGTTAATCCTTTATCTGAAGAACCTACACATAATGTATGCATTATGTAAGTAATTGGCTTATATAAATAGGGGAAATATCAGCAAATACAGGCATGTTTTCGTTATAAGTAAATCGTGGGGTTCTCTAATTTCTCCATCACAGGTTTATTAATAACAATTGCCGTAATGTTGTTTGCAAATGTGCATACACTAGCGGCCGTTTTTCTACACAAGGAATAAAAGAATATCTCATCTACAAAGGTATAAGATACTTGGGGAGAAGTTTTTCGTGGCCAGGTAAATTATTATCATCAAAAGCTGCAACTTGTTCAAAAAGTTAAACAACTTATATATGATGTTCAGACATTGAAAAATGAGTGACTGAAGAAAGAAAATGTAAATATTCTGAGGAATTTTGGAAATTTTTCCGAAGGTAATAATATCTTTACATTTAAAAATAAATCATTTTGCAGATCATTTCTGTCGGCTGGATTGTTCTTTTCTGTTTTCTCCATAGGTAGAAATGCTTAAATCAAATTTTTCTATGTCTCCACAAATTAAAATGACAAAGTTCTGATTTTTTTTTTTTTTTAAAAACTTATATTTCTGAAATTAACGTAACTTTTCCCATCATTTTTTTTTGTTTTTGAGAATAAGCATAAATGCACAATTAATTGATGTTTACTTTTTTAAGATTATATATTCAACACATCGGTAAATAAGCAACTTTCAATTTTAAAGAGAATTCATATTATACCATATATAAAAATGATTACTCAGTAAAAACATCGAGAAGTGACAGTTGTTACTAACCTTGGAAATGGATATAATGAAAGGACTGGAACATTCATCGCCCCAACATCTGGTGTCTTTGCGTTTTCTTGGACATTGCACGCAGCTGGGAAACATATATCTGGGGAATCTGGTCAATACGGAGAGATGGGAGCCGTTTTAAAACAAAATGGTATAATAAGAGGTTCCGTCAATGCAGATACAGAGACAAAATATAACGAAGGTGCTGGTACCGGGTTTGTGATTTTGAATCTCGCTGCTGGAGACGAAGTAAAGATTGTGTCTAATTTTGGTCAAGGGTCTATGTACAGTAATGATAAAACTGGTCGTACATCATTTTCTGGATTTCTGATTCACCATTAATTCCCGAAACTTAAATTGGAATTACTACTGAAATGTTTAGGAAATGAAATGATGAAGAACTAGTATTAATGATATACTCAGTATACACAATTATTTTTATTAACCATTTGACAGTATGAGTATACTGACTTAATAAGCATGGTGCTAGTTTCCAGTGCGGCTGTTTGGAGCTTGTTTATACATAGTCCAAGACATTCACTTCCCAACTCTGCTAACGTTATTTTTAAATTACACGTGTTCTTATCTTTGTGTCTTAAGCAATGAGGAAATAAATTCATAGAAAGATTAATATGTAAATTTCAATTTCTGCATGATATCTTTATTGATGATTAAGTTGTCATTTCGTAAGTTCTATGGTCGATATAATGACATTGTCAGCAACAACAATCTATCACTGAGTCAAATTCTAACTGACATTTTTCATACGAAATGTCAGTCCATTATTTATACACTGAATTGACGACGGATTTTTCCGTTATTTCCCGATCATTACAAGGTGAACACGGCGGGTGTGACCGGTCGTCATGGAATGCTCACTCCTCCAATGCACCTCTTCCTACCTCTGATGTTTTGGAGGTAGGTCCGTGTTTATTCTGTTCCTATTTTGTATTGTTTTTATAATTTATTAATGTTTATGATTTATTGTTGTATTTACTTTATTTTTTTCTCTTTTTTTCAATTTACCGGGTGATAGAAAATCAAATAAAAATGTAATTTCATCTTAATTATTGCTATGCGATAAACTGAAAAAATTACAACATGTCAAGTCTAGATCAAAAGAGTTTAAATTCTTATTCTGTGCCAAAACTAATTATACACAGACCATCTTGATTTGAATTGAATCTAAAATTAAGAACACATGAGGACAATTTTAAAATCACTAAAAGTTTGAAAGTACTACCATTAGCGGGAAATTCAACACCGTTGACATGGATTGTAGAAAACTACGATTCTGTTATATTTTAGGCATAAAATAGGTATATACTGAAAAAGGTTTCAGGAACTTGATATCGTTTAACAAAATACAGAAAGTCCAGTTCCTGGGAAACAAAGAGCACATTGTTTTCATCGTGCAATTCAGAAATAATATATATATATAAATGTTGTACTGAAGAGAATTAAAGACAGGGAAAATTTTTTATAATGCCTTGCTGTTTGAATTTACGATCTTCAGATCCAGTGTGTTTGAAACTGAATGTTTTTTGTTCGGTGTTTAATTTTAGAACAAAGAGCCATCAGTGAATTGCAATACTGAACTCACTAAATTATACCCTCGCCTCTCATTTGATTATACTGTGTTATAAAGAATCTGAGAAAATATTATTATACTATTATTATTATAGTATTATATCATTTAAATTTATTTAGTGGTATAAGAGGAGTTTTAGATAAGAAATTGGTACCCTTCAATATTACAGGAAGAATGGCAGTGCCCGGTCTCAAAATTAGAAATCAATTTCAAGAAACAAAGCCAACACCAAAAAATGTCATCAATCAAAAATCAATTGTGATGAAACAAGGATATTTATCTCTGTAATTAGTTGTGATATTAATATACAATGCTTATCTATTATAAAATACTTCTTATTTTAATTGTACTTTTACTTGTCCTTTTCGAATTTGACCCAACCATAACGCTACAGTTTCTGCAGCTAGCAACGCACAAGCATGCAAAGAGAAGAAAGTAGAAAAGAAGCAATTTTAATACACAGAAACCTTTCTGCCATGTTAACAAGAGGCCATTATCTCTTCTCCAATACAATTAAAAATTAGATCTTCCATCCGCTCCCCTATTTTTGATATGTCGCGAGGAAAATCGCAGGGCGGTTGGAGGATCTAATTTTAAATAGATTGGTATATTCTCCGTCAGTAGAGAAGATGCTTCTTCACTACACAACTTATGTTACGGTGAGTATCTCTACCGTCCTTTCGGGTATTTAGGCACAACGATAAGTGTTTACATTCCGGAATTATGTATGAGATATAAATAGCTATAAGGGCTGAATAACACAGTGTCATAAACTAGACCGTCATGTTCATTTCATAGGTAAGAGATATATGGAGAGAGAGAGAGAGAGAGAGAGAGAGAGAGAGAGAGAGAGAGAGAGAGAGAGAGAGAGAGAGAGAGAGAGAGAGAGAGAGAGAGAGCTATTTATTTTACAAATTGTTCAGTCATTGTATATATATACATGTATGCAAATCGTAAGTGTCATTTACATCTAGAATATAAAAACTAGATTTTGGCCCAACTGGACTAAATTTATCATTATTATTCACCTGGTTGTATCTATATTTTTTTAAGTCTGTGGTTTGTTTTTTATCTTCTGTAAATTTTTCATAATTATGATCTTTTTCCCATTTTTCATACATTTATTTATATCAGCCAGATGGGAACAACGCATCATTGGGTTAATTAAAGGGATTTTATCAGTGAATGTCTGAGGTAGAAGATCATATCCTGGGCTTTATTGTTGTTATCATGATTTTATGGCACGTTGAAATAACGCGTTCCAAATATCCTCGTGTTGTGTGAAATCAATACCTACTCTTATTGATTTTTACCAGATATAATTCTACGGCATTGGTGGTTTCAAAATGAATGGGAGTTGGAACTGTCCCTTTGTCTTTGTAGAGAGAGAGAATTATTATATTAAACGTCTTATATTTTGAATATTAAGTACTGCTCAATCATTGTCCTCGAAGGCAAATTATAGTATGTGTTGCAGAGGTATGTTTGTTTGTTTTGGTTTGTCAACTATTTTGGATGTTGTCCCTTTGAAAATCGTTGCGTATGGCTTAAAATATCTGAGGTATGATTCTATTCACAAGTTTTTGGGAACTGACTTGGAACATCCCTTCCCCATCTGAATTTCTAAAATGTTTTGCAATATGGAATTGATTTCTAAAATTTGTTTTCAAACAGATTACATTCAGTAAAGCAATGGCAATCTGCAAGAAAAGTGATAAATACTCACTGCTTCCAGAACCAGAGTTCATCACTTTCAGTCTTGATCATGTCAAAGGGCTACGTAGATTCGCCTGCCTTAATGATAAACAAATCTGGATATGTGATATGGAAGTACAGGTCATGAAACTTTACGATACACAGGGTTCTCTGCAATGTTCGGTACAGACAGAAAAAGGAACCTCCCCGTTTGACATTGCAGTGACAAGTGGCGGTGAAGTAGTTTATACTGATGTAAATCAGAAGACAGTGTACATGATGAAAAATTCACAAATAGAGGAAATTATTAGACTGAAAAACTGGACACCCCTTAATGTGTGTAGTTCGTCATCTGGAGATCTCCTGGTCACAATGAGTAGTGCAAACTTTAAGGAATTCAAAATCAATCGTTACCGGGGAACTACAGAGATTCAGTCCATTCAGTTTGATGATGAGGGAAAATCTCTTTACTCTCCCGGTTACCTTAAATACATTTGTGAAAATAGAAACCAGGATGTATGTGTGGCCGATTGCAGAGAACATGCCTTAGTGGTTGTCAATCAGGCAGGTAAACTACGTTTCAGGTACACTGGAAATCAAACTACATCGAAAGGATCATTTGATCCTTATGGAATAGCTACAGACAGCCAGGGAAATATTCTTGCAGCAGATTGTAACAATCACTGCATCCATATTCTGAATCAGGACGGAAAATTCCTGCGTTATATTGATAATTGTGAACTACGAACCCCACGTGAACTATGTGTGGACCCCAAAGACAATCTTTTAGTGACTGAGTACTACACGGGTGATGTAACTAATATACTAAAGAAGATAAAATATAACCCAAATGTAGACAATTCAAAGGGCGACAGGTAAATATAAATGTTTGCCCTTTTTTAACATCTAAGTATATACATGTACCTCCTCGATCAATGTAAATAAATTGTCTCTGTACATCAAAGATTGATAATATTGTAAAAATGCAAAAATTCACAGATAAAGAAAGAGAAAGAGAGACTAATAACGATTTTGTCTTAAGGCACCTTCTTGTCACCGGAAAAAAAGATTAAGAATTGGTCAATAGACATATTGCTTTATGAGCAAAGTTTCGTGTACAGTGTATAAAGTATTTCTTATACAATTCAAACCTTCTTTGAATGTAAAATCTTCCAAATATAACTCATACAATTTAAAATGTTTTAATGCATTAATGTGAACACGTATAGTAACTATAAGTTTATCTAACTTTCCATCCTTTGAAGCTTGACCTATGATATCCATAGATATAATTTGCATGTTCTGTACGAATATTGACTTCATCTCCAGTTTTTAAAACAACAGAAATTGTATTTGCACAGTTTTCGTAGCCAGGACTTAGCTCATTATTACAGTTTCCTAAACCCTTTCTAATACCGTTCACCAAAAGCTCTGTGTCACATATCTTATGACCTACAACCATAGTTGTCCACGAAAAGACATAAAGTCCACCAGAGGGCGCCGTGAAGAAACCATTCCGTGGGTTGTACACGTTGCCAGTTTGATATAAAACTGTGTCATAAACAACATTGACTGGAGTATTCCGTTGCAGATCTAATGATTTGCTGATGGCTGTATTAAATACAACTGGTCCCTTGTCTGCGGAAGATACACATTATAAGATATATTTGTAACTACTTGGAAAGGAACAAAAATTGAAGAAAAAAAATCATATGCATTTGATAGATAAAAAAAACACATACATGTATACAATATCTTTGTAACAGAAATCTGATATTAAAATTAATTCTATAATTTACATTCGCTGTATTTTTCTAGTAAGCCTACAGTGAAACTTATTTAAATACCATCTTAGTGTATACTCAGGCGTATAAATATAGAAGGAGAAACGTGCTCTAACGTGACGTCACAATGAGGCTACAGAGACGTTAAAAAATGCAACGAAATTGGGCAGCGAGAAATTCAAATATTGAGTATTTTTTATGCTTTAAGACATGGAAAATGTAAAAAAAGAAATTTTTTTTAAGTTTAGTGTGAATTATTGGTTTGTGAATTAATATATATATATATGGTCATATCATAATTAAAGATATACATCTGAACTGTTAGATAGTGCTCAGTATTCACAGTTTCCTTTTCCTGCAAACTGTATATCGACAAACTTATCGTGTTTTGTCTGTATTCAAAGAATCTTGTTATTTATATAAGAACATTTTATATGGTTATAACGTTATACCTTCCTGATTATTTTCCACAGCACCCAGTCTGCTCTCTATTATGCTTATTCGCTTTGTTAGATTTCCTGTTTCTTTTTCTTCTGCCAACCATTTGTCTTCACATCGTTTGTACATTTTTTCGAACATTTCTACTTTCGATTTTAAGTCTTTTGTTTGCTGTTTAATGAATGCTAACTCCGCATCGCGTATTTTTATTTCACTGTGAAGTTCACTGTATCTCATCTCCAGTACATATGCACATCCAAAAATAAATGCTAGAGATATTCCTACAATGCAATGTCTTAATGTGCCTCCAAGTTGTCCATCCATTGTCAGAAAATGGCTCCAAGAATGTTTAAAAGTCCTTTTGACAAGCCATACTTGTTGTTGGGATACAGATCATATTAAATGCTTATTGTAACCAGCTCAGTCATGTGTAGCACAAACGTTTAAATGGTTAAGATCATTTTCCTAATAGAACTGTATGAGGCAAATCGCTTTTTTAAAACATATCAATTAGGTGATAAAGTTAAAGTTTTCTCCAATGTAACCCTGAGAGTACATGTACGGTATAAATATGTGCAGTATAGTGCGCCAGTGTATATGACACTTAACCTTCACTAATTCTAACAAACTTCAATCCCTTTAAGTTAACAGACGAACAGACAGACGTAGACTTAATGTGATTAGAAAATAAATCTTTCATTTATTGCTCTGCCATATACCTGGACTCTCCTTCTGTCAGGGGTGAAAAATTAATTGCACACATCGATGTAGTTACATGTATGAGACTTTATCTTTCAAAGAATAATGATTCATTGCTTATATTTACATTTTTAAAACCTCTGCTTTTACTGCGAATGTGATTTATATTTCAAAATTTCTATACTTTCCTACGTACAAAATATTGTTAATTACTATAGGAAAGTAGATGACAGTAATATAGTTTACGGTCATCAAAACATGTCGGCCGAACCAATCGGTTGAAATTTTTCGACGGTGATTGCAAAAAATTATTCAATAAATCTGAATAATTCAAGATATTGATTTAGCAAACATCGATGTTATCTACACGTCAGTATATTCCTTTTTTACCCAAAGAAGAGAAAATGAAAGATAAAAGCCTTTGAAATTTTGCAGCATAATGACCGTAACAAACAAGAAGGAATAGAAGATGACCGTTAAACAATTAAATAGATGACCATATATATATATATATATTTTTTTTTTTATATAAAATCATGAAAGATGTATTCTATATCTTTTTTAAAAAAGAAAACAGACAGCACAATTACTGTAAATTCCTTATTGTTCATTCGTACTTATCATCTCGAATTGGCTTTTCAACATCAAATCGCGAGAATAATAACTCGCAAATGGACGGTTGGTCCAGAGATTTTACATAGATTTCAGCATCATAGAAATAAAGGCGAGTAATTTTATTTCGCGTGTGGTGCTTCTCGCGAAATTACGCGATTATTCATTCCACGCATATATTAAGGAATCTACA
This sequence comes from Saccostrea glomerata, assembly GCA_003671525.1. Taxonomy (NCBI): domain Eukaryota; kingdom Metazoa; phylum Mollusca; class Bivalvia; order Ostreida; family Ostreidae; genus Saccostrea; species Saccostrea glomerata. The sequence continues at coordinate 181,990 of PRKT01000566.1, read as the reverse complement.
GTATTAGTAGGTTGAGCTTTAGTGTACATAACTTTGCCATAGAAAAAAGGGAGATATTTTACTATACCCACAGATGAAAGAATTATACCCACATATGAAAGAATTTGCAATATTTGTAACACAGGGGAGATTGAAGATGAATTTCATTTTCTATTCAGCTGCCATAAATAAAATAATCATAAGGAACTTAATGAATTTTTTCATGGAAAAATATCAATTATTTTTTATACTTAAAAAAATAAGCTTTGCTTTGATAGCCATTGCTCAGAAGTACTGAAAATAACAACCTCATTTGTTAAAAAAATGTATTACCTCTAGAAAATATTGCAAAACATAATTATTATACAATTGATGGTATGATTTAATTATGACTATGTATAACCTTACATTCTACACCAGAATACATGTATTGTTTAAACAAATGAACAATTGATGATATCTTTAATATGCCTTTGCCAATTATTGTAATTGTGTTTGTGCCAATAAATAATTGTATTTGTATTTAAAATCAATTCAGGTTCTATAACACCCCTGTTACTATGCGATCGGCAACTGGGGAAGGGGGCTCCCCCTTTACTTCCAAACATAACCTTTTTTTTTTATTGAAAAAGATAATTGAAAAAACGACCTCTTCAAACTTTTAGTTGCTAATGTAGTTACCCCCTCCGCTTCCAAGAAGTAGGGTTTTCGAGTTAAGGAATTTTTTGCGTGACTTGTCAAGATTGGGGGAGGGAGGAGTTGACTCCCCCTTTTAAAAACGATGCTAAAAAGATTTTAATTGAATACGTTTAATAGAGTAAACTATCATTAATTGAATCACAGGAATTGATTAACGTCCTCTCTGACATATATTTTAAAAACTAAACATATTACCACCATTTTCCCAAAATTTTCAACATTCAAATTAAAAAAAAACAAAACAAAAATGGGGTACAAGCATAAAGTAGCTCTTTTCTAAAATATACTATAAATCGGCAAAATCTATAGTATACTATATTGGCAACATATTATTATGTAAACGTAAACAAAGATATAACTCCATTCATGTATATATATGTTGTAACTTGCTTCTACAAGTTACAACAGGAAAGATTGATTGATTGTCTATTGTTTAACGTCCCTCTCTAGAATTTTTCACTAATATGGAGACGCAACCACTTGCCAGTGGAGAGCTGCAAATTTTGTCCATTACTCGGCACTCAGGGCCATTGGGCAGGGAGAGATCTTTTTCGTGCCAGCACCTACTGCGACACGAGACCTCGGTTTATATGTCTCATCCGGATGACCGATCTCCACGTACTTCCCACAGTGGGATTCGAACCTGTGACGTAAGGAACGAGTCCTTAATACTTCGCAACTTTAGAGCAGATACTCAAACCACTGCGCCACGCGGACTTTCTGTATTATTAAAGTGATGAACCATTAATTAATTCAGCGAAATTCAGAAAATTTGATTGCCCCCACTGTTGCAGTTATGAGATTATATCTTTAAAAAGTGATTCATTTCAGATATTAACATTTTAGCTCATACTACCTTACAATGCAAATGTTTTTATATTTTAAAATCCCTGTACTATCGTTTGGGCAAGTTACAGTTAATGGAAGAGCCAATGCAACAGTTTCACTTCAAATTGAGCGTGATATTTGATTTTTGCTAATGATATTACACTTCCATGACGTTCAACGTTTGTGATGTCAAAATTAAACGTATTCTTTAACCTTTTGACCCCATGTCCGTGTAATTAGGAAATAACAATCTTAAAAACCGTTGCTTATGGCTTGAAATTCTATGCACAATTTTTTGTAGACCGACCTGGAACACCTCCACACCCATCTGATTTCTGAAATTCTAAAATGTTCCATGATATGGAATAGATTTTCTAACATGTCCTTAAACAGATTACATGCAATAAAGCAATGGAAATTTGCAAGAAAAGTGATAAGTTCTTACTGCTTCCTGGACCAGAGTTCATCACTTTCAGTCTTGATCACGTCAAAGGGCTACACAGATTTATGATAAACAAATCTGGACCTGTGATATGGAAGTACAGGTCATGAAACTTTACGATACACAGGGTTCACTGCAATGTACTTACTTTACTTACTTTACTGACGAAAATCACAAAACAGTGTACATGTTTACTTTGTCATCGGACAAAGTATTGTTCAAGACACATATTGCTTTATAAGCAACTGTACGGTGCATATCGCCTTAATATATACATGTACATAAGCGACACACTATCAAAACTTCTCTTTAAAACTGTTAGCAAGTATAAATTAAAGGTGAAAAAAAATAACTGGGGGAGACATAAGAAATTTTTAATAAGAGTGTAGTCATATAAATCCATGCTTCTGAGAACATACATGAACATACTTTAAATGTTCAAAGTATTACTTATACAATGTTAACATTCTTCAAATGTAAAAATATTCAAAATATTACTTATACGAGGTAAAATTTTTCAATGCATTGATGTTAACACAGAAAATACTCAGCACTAGTTTAACCAAACTTTCCACCCTTTGAAGCTTGACCTATGATATCCATAGATATAATTTGCCGCAGTTGTACGTATATTGACTTCATCTCCAGATTTTAAAACAACAGGAATTGTATTAGCACAGTTTTCGAAGCCAGGACTTAATTCATTATTACAGTTTCCTAAACCCTTTGTTTCACCGTTCACCAAAAGTTCTGTGTCACATATCTTATGAGAATCAACCATAGTTGTCCACGAAAACACATAAAGACCAGCAGAGGGTGCCGTGAAGAAACCATTCCGTGGGTTATACACGTTGCCAGTTTGATATAAAACGGTGTCATAGACAAGATTGACTGGAGTATTCCGTTCGAGTTGCAGCACTGGTTTGCTGATGGCTGCATTGAATACAACTGCTTGTTTGTCTGCAGAAGATGCATATATATAAAATACATGGTTACTGTCTTGAAATATAAGCGATATTTGGGCGAGGGTAAGAAAACGTGATAGAGGGCGAGGCTTGCCGAGCCCTCTTACGTTTTCGACCCCAGCCCAAATATCTCTTATATTTCAAGACAGTTATCATGTATTTGTTTATCCTGCAACAAAATTTTACATTTGAGCGTCCAAAACAACCTAATTTCGACAGATTTAGGCACATCTCTGCAGTTGAAACTATGACGCCATGGCGTAAATATTGCAGTATACGTGACGTCACAATGCTTTTAGAACGTCGGAATACATGCACGAGGCTTTATTAGGGCAGTGACCGGATAAAGTTTTGGTTTATTAGGTTACCTTTATTAGGTCAATGCAAGGGGTAGTTGCAGGATAAAATAAGATATATTGGTTACCACTTGGAAATTAAAGGATCAATTTATAAAAGGAGTATAGGTATTAATCTTGACAAATGACAGTTCGTTATTTCCTTGTAACAGACCCGTATATATTATGCTTATATGCGGCATAGGTGGTGGGACTGGGTGGAGGCACAGGAATTTCGAGACCTTACTCCTCAGACCATCTTTCGTTTTATGCTATACAATTAAATGCCAAAGCTATATTTTACGGTTGTAATCCTAAATTTTATTATTTTTCTATTTAAACTTATAATGCAGATTAAGTAAAAATAAATTCAAGAATGCATCAGTAACATAGAAAATAAAAGGGGTATCGCCGTCCGTATCTACATGTATCCTCTTAACAAATCTAACATAGACTCTGTAAATGGTATATACATGCACGTAAATGATTTCTAAATGCCCCGATAAGAAATTGTTCAAAATACTGAATCGTAATTATAATGATTGCATGGTCAATTATAACATTTAGCTGAATGTTGATTCTTTGTTCATTTTGAATCAAGTGAAAATTAGAAATTATTCATGAAACCAAGACTTTAAAAAACCTTTCATTTTTAAGCAGAAGCTTTAGCTTCATTATGATCATATCATAATTATTAAAACAAAAGATATACATGTGAACTGTAAGATATTATTCAACATTTACAGGTTCCTGTTTCTTGTAAACTGTATATCATCAAACTAAGCTTGTTATGTTTGTATTCAAAGAATCTTGTGATTTATATAAGAACATTTTGTATGGTTATAATATTACCTTCCAAATTATTTTCCACAACATCAATTCTGTTCTCTATGATGCTAATTCGCTTTGTTAGATTTCCGGGTTCCTCTACTTCTGTAATACATTCATCTTCACATCGTTTGTGTATTTTTTCGGACATTTCTACTTTCAATTTTAAGTCTTTCATTTGCTGTTTAATGTATTCTAATTCCGCATCGCGTAATTTTATTTCACTGTGAAGTTCACTATATTTCATTTCAAGTACATATGCAGATCCAAAAATAAATGCTACAGCTATCCCTACAATACAATGTCTAAATGTACTTCCATATTGTCCATCCATTGTAAGAAAATAGCTCCCAGAATCAATAAACAAATTTTGCAAATAAACTCCGAAACGGCTGTACAAGTGTTCTTAATAAAGACTGTTGGAATACACAAGGCATTAAATGATGTCCGTAAAGTATTCTCGATTCAAAGATTTCACTCGCATAGTAAGTATCGTAAATTTAATTAAGAGTCTACTTTCATTTTCGGTTAACAATCTAAAAATATAATAAAGAGTAAAGTGGTGGTTTCGGTTTGCGTATCAAAGTTTCTAACATTATAATAAAACTGACAACAAACAAGCGGCTATTCAGCAACGATTAATTTTCGCCAATGAGGAAACATTCTCTATGAATAGAATTGTCAACAAAAGGTTCGTGGCGATTAATATTCGCGAGTCGCGAAACTTGCTGATATTTCTCGCTCGCGAATAAAAGTTGGTTTATAGTATTGATTTCATAAAAACGTCATTTATGAATTATTTAATCAAGGCTCAATTTAAATGATATTATATAAATGGTGCCTGGTTTGGAGGGTAACAGTTGAGTTTGACACCCTAAGGAAAACCATTGTCAACCGACGCGTCAGCATGTGCTGCTAAGGCTGAGGGTAATAGAACGGATTGTTAACTGCGTCTAAGCCAATCAGATTTTAGTATTTAACATAAAAGTATACTAAACAAAATATTAGCACCTGTCATTGATTAAAAAACAAATTATGCAAGTCCTTATACCGTTTATGCCCGATCTCACTGTTTGTTGAAAGTTCTAGTAAGTCTAGAAAATGGTATCGAACCCGATGTCAAAAAAGAATTCGAGACGATTATACATCTTGAATGGAATGGACATGGAAATAAATGTAAAGGAATTGGTGCAAATGTCTATAAATAAATGTCGATTTATTGACACGTTTATTTGTTTAGACATATAAAATGGTACAATTTGATAGCTAAATATTTTCCTTTAATGCTTTTCAAAAAGTATTCTTTGATGAATACATATCTGTGGATTTGCTAGAAACAGTCTTTAATTTTTAAAACTTATTTATACCTTTAGGAGGGATATGGAGATTACGAACAGTATTCAGTATCAAAGTCCATAAACTAATACAAAATAAGAGCAGAGCAAACACGGACCCCCAAAACATCAGAGTTGGGATCAGGTGCCATGGAGGGGTGAGCATCCCCTGCCGACCGATCACATCCGCCGTGTTCTCCTTGTCATGATCAGGAAATAACGGAAAAAATCCGTCGTCAATTCAGTTTATAAATAATGGACTAACAATTGGTATGAAAAACGTCAGTCAGCATTTGACTTAAATATATATACTCCCTATGCAGGTGATGAAGGTATATTGCTGCATGAGTAAGGGAAGTTGACGATAGAAAAGTTAAAGTCATAACGTTTATCATATAACTTGGTTGTTAGATTACCATAAGTGTCTTTTCAAGTAATATATCCAAGTATGAAACAGAAGTGTCGGACTCTGTGGTATCTTTTATATCAAGCTCACCAGGATATATCGTATCGACGTAGGAATGGAAATTTCTATTATTAATTGACAATACGTCGTCGATATATCTAAATGTCGAGTTGAAGGCCAGCGCAAGTGTTTTCTTCTTTTCACGTATAAGTTTAAGCATAAATTCTGCTTCATATGAATATAAAAATAAGTCTGCTAATAACGGAACGCAATTTCTACCCATGGGAATTCCAATAGATTGTTGGAATATCTGGTCTCCAAAAACCACATAGATATTGTCAATCAGAAACTCAAGTATCTTCTTGATGTCAACTTCAGAGTACTTATGAGTGCAATCAGAATCTGTTTTAACAAAATAATTTTTGCAAATGACCAATGACGAGGTAAGTAAATTTGCGAGTTCCATTTTTATTGAAGAAGCAGCTGTCAATGATATCAAAAAGCCTGGATATTTTAATTTGTTAAATTAGGCCTTTGTGTACATATGGGTTGAAAACTAAAGCTCTTTTTTCAATAATTTAAAATATTTAAACAGATCACCCGCATTATAAAAATAGCAATAATATAGATCAGCATATTATAAGATAAAATTTCAAACAAGTAAAGCGAAAATATGAATGAGGTACTTTTAAACAAAAAAAAAAAGGTCGACAACATACTATGTAAATAATGAAAAAAAGTCATGCAGAATTTACTTTAATGATGAATTATACTTCTTGACAATATCATTGTATCATCCACGGATCTTACAAAATAATGCCTTTAGCTGATATTATTTTTCATTAACTTGTTTGTCTACAATTTACCTGGTTTTAGAAATTGTTCATATGTCAATTACGAAAAGGAAATTCCTTAGTGCAATAAAATATCGCCATCAATTCTTACAACAGCATTAACAAAAACACTTATGACATAACTTGGACAGGAGACTAACAGGCAATATCAAAGGGAAATTAATCTAAATGATGAAAACACGATTTGAAAAACAAAAATATTTATTTCACAAAATCCACACAATGAGAAATATTTTTTTCTGATCTCCAGGACATTTTCTATGACGATGCTGAGGCAGTAAAATATACATGGTTCTAATGTATCTAAAAACAGAAGTATCAAAATTGAAAATATTTTCACCAAACTTTCCATCCTTTAAAGTTTGACCAATGACTTCCATGCGCATAATTTGCCGTAGTTGTACGTATATTGACTTTGTCTCCAGATTTTAGAACAACAGGAATGGTATTTGCACAGTTTTCGTATCCAGGGTTGGCTTCATTGTTACAGTTTCCTAAACCCTTTCTTTTTCCATTAACCAAAAGTTCTGCATCAAATATCTTACGAGCTGCAACCAATGTTGCCCAAGAAAACATATAAAGACCATCAGTGGGCGCGGTGAAGAAACCATTTACTGGATTGTATGCGTTGCCAATTTGATATATAACTGTGTCATACACAACATTGACCGGTGTGTTGCGTTCCAGAATTAATGTTTTGCTGATGGCTGCATTAAAAACAACGGCTGTTTTGTCTGTAAAAGATGCAAAGTATAATTAAGGTACAATGGATACAATTGAAATTGATGGAACATTTTAAGATGCGAAAGACAAAGTAAATGAAACAATGCTTCTGGATGAAAACACTAAAATAAAAAAAAAAAACGATTATGTGTAAGTTTATTATGATGACCGATGGGGAATTTAAAGATGCCAAGGACTGAAATAAAACAATATTTCTGAATGGATAGTTTTATGTGTAATCTTGGCATATTATATTTATACTCAAGAAAAAATTCTCAGAGATTTTGTGAAGAATTATTCGTTAAAATATAATCTTTCAATATTTAAAGGTTAAACAACAGTAAGGTAGAATTAATACAAACCCAAGGAAGTGTCACTGCACACGGTCTCCACAGTTAAAGTCAAATTAAGAAGATCTCTCTGTATCTGACTTATCTGCGTTGAAGTCTGATCGCCACTATTGTTCAACTTCAAATACTGATCACGTTCGTTATTTGTTTTCTCCATTTCTTGTGCTTTGGCTTCCATTTTCGCCATCTGTTTTTTTATTGTTATCATATCATCCACCAAGGAATACATTTGTCTGGTAAGCGATAACCTTATTGTAGTTTCCTGAATCAACTGTTGTCTCAAATTGTTCATTTCTTTGTCCGAAGTCTGGTTGATACAAACCACTGATGTTTGAATTTCAGATTTCGTATCCGTTGTAAGAGAGTGCGCTGTTGCTGTGGCAAGCAGTATGGAGAACCAATGGGGAATCATTACTGCTATTTTAGATTTCGAAATAGCCAATAATACACTAAGAAATATTCTTCTCCGTTATGAAGCTCTTCTTTAAATATGATATAGTTATATTATTCATACAATTATATCCGATTTCTTTCCTTCCATAAGTGAAGACTGTTAATTTATAGAAAGCTATTTACCACAGAAGGAGCGGCAATAAAAACTACTTAAAAGTACTTAAAACGGTTTAAGTACCTACATGATTAGTGATTATAAATGCATTTGTGAAAGAAAGCATCCTTGTTTGTTTTAAATTAACTGAAATGCTACCGGAAAAGGTATTGAATTCAACTTTTCAAGAGCATCATCGTGCACGAAAACGTATAAAGTATTATGTAGCTGTGGAACCACACGGATTAATAATGAAATACCCTCGAATATGTATATGCAATGAATTAAGATAAATAAATGAACAGTATTCAATCTCAGATGTCCATTAAACACTACAATTTTTGGACAAAAGCTAACACAAACTTTTAAAATATCAGATGTTGGATCAGGTTTCATGGAGGAGTAAGCATTCCCTGCTGACCGGTCACACCCGCCGTGTATATGTATAGTTTACTTGATGAACAATTCAAAAATAAAAACCATTCTTTCCTAGATTCCCATTTTAGGTCACCTGAGTAAACTAAGGTAACCTACTGCTATCCGATTTCGTCCGTCGTCGTCCGTCGATCGTCGTGCGTTAACATTTAAACATTTTCAGCTTCTTCTCTCAAACCGCTGAACCAATTTCAACCAATTTTGGCATATAGCATTTATGGATGAGGGGAAACAAACATTATGAATTTCGTGGTCCCTGCCCCTCTGGTACTGGGTGGTGGGGCCAAAACCACTAAAATTAGAGCAATCTTTAAAAATCTTCTTCTTTACTCCTGGACATCAAGCAGTCAACTCTTGGTATGATTGTAATCAGCATTGAGTCCTCTACCAAAATTGTGAAATTCATGGCCCCAGGGTTAGGTGTTCTGATGTTAGGGCGGGGCTCTATTGATTATATAGTGAAAATGCATTAAATCTTTGAAAATCTTCTTCTCTGCTCCTGGGTATTAAATAAACTAATTAAGTTCATAGTTATGATGAACAAGAGTGCCCCTACCAAAATTGTGAATTTCATGGCCCCAGGGTCAGGGGTTCTGGTGTTAGGGTGGGGCTCTATTGATTATATAGTGAAAATGGATTATTTCTTTGAAAATCTTCTTCTCTGCTCCTAGGTATTAGATGAAATAACTAAGTACATAGTTATGATGAGCAAGAGGGCCTCTGCCAAAATTGTGAATTTTATGGCCCCAAGGTCAGGGGTTCTGGTGTTAAGGCGGGGTTCTATTGATTTAATAGTGAAAATGCATTTATTCTTTGAAAAGCTTCTTCTTTGCTTCCGAGTATTAAATAAACTAATTAAGGACATAATTATGATGAGCAAGAATACTTCTAACAAAATTGTGAATTCTATGGCCCCATGGTCAAGGGTTATGGTTTTAGGGTGTTGCTCTATAATGATTATATACAGTGGACCTTCATATATCCGGACGCCAGATATCCGGATGCTTCACTATCCGGACGATTTTTCATCGGAACAAAATTTTTAAATCTTATTTTATCTTATTTAAGTGGTGATTCAGATATCCGGATGCTTCACTATCCGGACAAATTGACTGGGAACCAAAGCGTCCGGATAAATGAGGGTCCACTGTAGTGAAAATACATTACATCTTTGAAAATCTTTTTCTCTACTCCTGGGTAATAAGCAGATAAACTATTTATATCGTTCTGATGTGCAAGGACTCTTCTTCCAGAATTGTGAATTTCAAGGCCCCTGGGTCAGGGACAGCAAAGGGGGGGGGGGGGGCTCTACTTATATACTGAAAATGAATTGTTTGAAATCTGCTCCTTGGTATTAATCAAACACTTTTGATAAGCAAGTGTGCCTTTTCAAAAATTGTGCAATGTGTAGACCTAGGGTCAGGGTTCATGTGTGGTAGGAGCACTCCTGATTATTACTGAATATTACTGATTAGTTGACATAAAGTAAACAAACTAAACAATTGCTAAGTGTATAGTTATGATTAGCCATGGTGCCTCTTTCTAAATTGTGAATGCCATAGCATCTAACTTAAAACATGAACCAAATTCAATCATTTGAAAGTTGTTGCATGATGCTCATGTGAACTTTAAGGCCCATGGATCTTTGTTGATCTAATTTAGGTTGAGTAATACATCAACATATAAAATATCTATCATAAATTGAGCTTTTTAGTGCGAAACGTTCCACACTTTATGTGTATTGAATTCATTGCTTTTAGTCAAGCTTTTTAAACGTTGTTACATTTTATTCATTAATATTATTTTACTTATATGTAACATCAAGTTATCGTCAACCAAGCTCTGAGGTCTGTCTACTTGGCCAAAGACCAGGCAGTACTAGAAATTGTGTTATATCCAAAACCATTTTTTTCCTCGTCATCAATCATGATATAAGATTGCCTGTGCAATCTACATGTGTGACAAATATACGGAGAATGTAACGGGATTTTTTTCACGAAGAGAAACATTCTTTTATGAAATATTCAATGTCTTAGTGACATAATATCAAAAAAAATTTTTGGCAAGGAAATAAACTTTGGGAACCATAATGAAAAAAGATTTCATCTCCCTATATATCATTTTTAAAATTACTAAAAAAGCATCCATTTGCTGCAATAATTATACTAAATTCACAAATAACACAGTTTTCATTAAAGTTTATGCAAAGTTATATCTTAAAAAGCTGTAATAACAAACAAATACTCTATAGTTAAAATCGAATGTAAGAGAGAAAAAGATGTGAGTATATATGGGAGGAAAAAATGGTTGATAGTTCTATGAGAGAAAAAAAGTCATAAATACGCAAAGAGAATGTCGTAAGTACGAAAGAAAATGTAATTACATTTGTATCATGCAATAAGATTAAAAAGTCTTGCAACAACTTTATTTACGATACGGAAGTCGTTATTATGAATTAAGAAAATTGTCGTACCTAAGAAATGAAAATTTCTTATTAAAACAAAATATCACCTTCAATTTTTACAGGAACAAAAACAACATAACATGAACTAAGGACAAATGGACCAATACCAACCTTCAACGATAAGTAAAACGTTTTATATAATCTGAATAATGAAAACAAGATTTGAAAAACATTCATTGTACAAATGCCAAATAATGATTACTGTTATATTAAGTAAGATATTCTCACTATATAACTCTATATAGACGATTAGTAGATGATTGAAATGTTAGTCCACCCGAAAAATATTGACCGTCAATATTTTTTAACTATTGACTGGCTGGGAATAATGCATAGAGAATTTTCCAACCTTTTCTGTCAAAATCATTTTATCGGAAGATTTCTAAAAAGTGACATAATTAAACCTTCATGACTCCAAAAACAATGTGACGTCACAATAGGCTCGTCGTTTAAGTCAAATAAACAATATGACATCACAATCCGAGTCGAGCATTAAACACTATGCATCCCGTCTAAATGAAACAAAAAAGCGTGAGATGTCAACGGCGATGTCATTGATAGTTTTATCTCTAACCAGGAAAACAGTAGCAATGGAAAATACTTTAGAAAATTTTGAACTGGACTTTTTGAACGACATCGATGACCAGTACCTGATGAATGTGTTGGAGCAGCCCATCATGAACATTAAACCCCGTCGTCAAAACTTCATCACTAATTGCAGTGTTACGATAAACTACAATTACAGTTAGGGTTGAGTAGACAGACGTTAATTGCTACCTTAAAAAATTGCACTTTTTTCATAAAAGTAAACGGACAATTTTTTTACGTCTCATTTTGCCATGTTTCCTCGCAATAAAAAACCCCTTAATTCTGTACTGTATTTCATATAACAAAACCGTTATTAACCGTGTTTTCGGGCAACATTGATTATTTTAGCCCCTTCGAAGCGAAAATATTGTCCTCTGCTTCGCGTCGGGCAATATTTCGTTCCTCGGGGGCTAACATAATCAATGTTGCCCTCAACCCCAGTCAATATTTGTATAATATTTTTCTGATCCTCAGAACTTTTTTCACTTTAAATGCTCAGTCAGTAAAATACACATGTAATATATACAAAACCAGAACATGTTTAAATGCGTTGTTGTTAAAATTATATTGAAAACGTTTAGACAAACTTTCCATCCTTTGAAGCTCGACCAGTGGTATCCATGGATATTATTTGCGGCAGTTGTACGTATATTGACTTCGTTTCCAGATTTTAGAACAACAGGAACAATATTGGCACAGTTTTCAATTCCGGGATTGTTGTTTTATTATTACAGTTTCCTAGACCCTTTGTTCTTGCTAACTGGCTTCCCCTTCCCTTGCAGTTGTATGTTGTTTCATTTAACATTTAATGTTCATATTTCCATCGCGGCAAAAAAATTGCCAGAAGTAAACTTTAAACTTTTAATTTTTGTGTCATCTTTACATACAAGTTCTGTAATAAACTCTTGAATGTTCAGCTAGCAAAATATTGTCTTTGCTACGTAAAACATGTTTTAAATGCATTACATGCATTGTTAGGACAGACATTTTAATTTTAACACACTTTCCACCCTTTGAAGCTTGACCAGTGATACCCATGGGCATAGTTTGCGTTAATTGTACGAATATTGACTTGGTCCCCCGTTTTTAAAATAACAGGAATGGTATTTGCACAATTTTCATTGCCAGGATTGTTTACATTGTTACAATTTCCTTAACCCTTTCGCTGACCGTTAACCAAAAGTTCTGCATCAAATATCTTACGAGCTGAAACCATGGTTGCCCAAGAAAATACATAAAGTCCATCAGAGGGCGTTGTGAAGAAACCATTTCGTGGATTGTAAGCGTTGCCAGTTTGATATAAAACTGTGTCATACACAACATTGATTGGGTTGTCCTGTCGCAAATTTAGCGGTTTGCTGATGACTGCATTAAACACAACGGATTGTTTATCTGCAGAAAATGCAGAGAATAAGGTTCAAAGATTACCATAGACAGATAAATTACAGAACTAGAAGGTTATTAACTATGTAAATGAATGTAACAGTATTTTTGGAAGTATACATTTAAAATTTTTATAATTGTAGAGAAAAAAGAGTCAACAATTTATGAAAGATGAATTCTCATAGGACTGGTTTATTCATAAATTTATTCTTCACGGAGCTTCGATTCTATAATTCTTTAAATTTGACATTTTTAAATTATAAGTGACAGTTTTCAGAATAAAACTATAAAATATATTTAAGATCATACAAACCCTTATCAGTGCCATTGAAAACAGCGTTCAAGACTGAAGTCAAATTAAGGAGATTTTTCTGAATTTTTCTAGTTTGAGCTGACGTGTCATCAGTAATATTGTTCTTCAAAGTCTGATCTAGTTCCTCCTGCAGCCTTTGATTTGCAATTTGAAGATCATATTCTTTCTTTCCATTTCTTCTATTTTGGTTTCCATTTTCGCCATCTGTTTTTTCATTGTTATCATATCATCCACCAAGGAATACACATGTCTCGTAAGCGATAACCTAACCGTAGTTTCTTGATTCAACTGCTGTCTCAAATTGTTCATTTCTTGGTCTGATGACTGGTTGGCTAAGACAACTATCACTGGATCCTTAGATGTCTGGTCTGTTGTAAGGGATAGAGATGTTTTTGCGCCAGGAAAAATACAGAACCACAACGAAAGCAATGCTGCCATTTGGAATTTGAAATCATCAAATATCAATGAAACCGATGTATTACAAAGGACAAATGATGTCTGTCATTACCTCAGTGGTTTTTATGTACGATATAATTACATGTTTCAAATACCGGATACATCTTAAACAAATTAACTTCATTCCAAAGAATGAACTCTGTGGTTGCAGGAAAATAACACTCTGAGAAAAGTGGTGTATTAATAGAACAAATCTTGGTTATTAAATAGGTGGTTTTTATGTACGATATAATTACATGTTTTTAATACCGGATGCATCTTTAATCAATTTACTCCCTTACAGAGATTAAACTCCTTGGTTGTAGCAAAATAACACACTGAGAGAAAAATGGGAAAATAAAGAGTACTTTAAATTATACGAGGGTTGTCCCAGAAAAAGCGAACATTTTCAATATCTTTTGTTTCACTAAGACTATAAGACGTTAAAAATTTTCATGCATCATTATTTTTATTATACGTCTATAAATTTGAATAAAATATCTCTATAAATAATATTTTTCTCTCAGGTGAACGGATCTAACAAATCAGCTGTCAGAGCATCACTGACGACGTCAAAACGTAATTCGTAGTGCTTGTATTATTTGTTCCTGACGTGTGTCTCTAATAAAATTCATTAAAGCATACATTCGGCACTGTATCTAATTTTCTTTTAGTTACCAGGTTATACATATACAAATACTAGAGTAACCGAAAGATTGTGGGTTCATTCTTTTCATAGACAATTTCACAATCCCGATCATAAGCCTAACTGATCGTATTGTTTATTATCATGCTTCCTGTCAGTTTGTCTCTATATAACCCATACCCTTCTATTCTCGCATAGTGGTCAAAGGATTTATATAACGTAAACATACTATGCCGAAAAAGTGCACGGCTTTATTTACCGAATAAAATTCTTCAATGCACACACCATGTATCGAACTCACGACCATGAGATTGTCAGTCCGATGCCTTATCGATTACGCCACAGCGACGATCACTGATTGATAGAATTTTATAAAATATATAAACTTAATTTATACATTTGACACAAGAAGGATAAAATAGACAAATGTTATTTGAAAACGGTTAAAATATTATAAGGAACCTTGTATCATGGATGTGGTATTTTCCCTTTGAAGTTGTCTAAATGTTAAATCCAGTTAAAATGAAAGGGGGTGGAGCTTAAGTATGCGTTAACTTCAAATGTGATAACTTGTTATTGCACACTTTTAAAATAAAGACAAGGTGCTAAAAAACAATTTATTTTTTTTCACAAACCAACAAAAAAAAGGTTGACACATGTACTGTCATGTATGATTTAAACCAAATTTTTCTTGCATTAAGCCATGTCACAAGCATTTGTCTCAAAAATTGAACGAAATTTTACAGTTTTCAAACTGAAACTTGTTGGTCAAATCCGTCATTGCCCTGTTGTCAATTTGTTTTGACGAATTGCTGCTAGAGGCCATAGACTCCAAACTCTCACAGACTCCAAACAGATTGAGGTTCAGTGCATTCGCGCCTGTCGGGTTATTGTCAAAGTGGTTCATACCATCAATGAGTTCCTCTTCTTTTTCAATGACATCACATATCTGTGATAGAGTGAAATCATCCTCGGTTATTGCTAAAAAGTCAATCTCATCAAAACTGATGGTGACGATTTTGTCGTCCATTTTCTCTCGCTGTTTTTCTGGAAATGTCGTCTGCACACGAGTTGCGCTATACCACAATGCTTTGCGACGGTGGGCGGAGTTTATCAAGAAAATTCTAGACTTTTCTAGATATTAACTTATTTCCGCTGCACTAAGCTGAATAGGAATGTAGGCGGAGTTATCCATGATACAAGTTATTTATAGCGAGCGAAGCGAGCTCAATAGACTAACGTGTAAGAACAGAGGAAATTCGGATTGAAATCTGTACATACGTTAGCTAAATTTCTCTGTGCAACATTCCCAGAATTCCTGCCCTACCCAATGTCCTTTGCGCGAATATTGCCGAATAAATAAATAAATAATAACGTAATGCATATATCAGGCTTTCGGTTTGTAGAAATCTTTCAAAGAAACAAGAAATAACTCTGCAATGTTTTTCGACAAAAATTGCACTAGTTCTATAGTTTCAAACAGACGCTCGGCTGTCTCCGTAAGCTCCGACGAGCTTTGTGACGTCGCATGACGTCACAGCTAGTCGAGAAATCTCGTGCGGCTTGACGTTCGAAATGGCTGATCTCAAGTGTTTTTGATGGTACGACTGCGCTCGCCCCAACGGTCACACCGTAAAACATTTTAGAACAGTTACTCGTAATAACTTAATTTATCGTACATCCACATTGGCCGAGACTCGTTGCTGCGCAACTCGTCCCGCCCTAATGCGGATGTACGACAAATTAAGTTATTACTCGTTAACTGTTCTCTAAATATCACTTAGATTAAATGTGTACAACAAAGTTTCAAACTAATTACATACAGATCGTTAGATGAACTGATTTCATAGGGTCATTAAAACGCTTTTTTATATTACGCTTGATTGAAGGATGTAAAAGAAAATTATCAATGAGAATCGACGTCTGCAAACAAACCAGTCTTACAAACAATACAGAAAATAAAGATGAGTTGCTTTGGGACAGAAAATCCTGACTAATTTAGAGAAAATACTAGTAACCAAAATAACTAAGCATGCTACTAATTTTAGCATGAAGATTTTGAATGAGTTCTTGCAAGTGCTCTGTGTAAGCACCGCTATTTTCAGGAAAAAGTGAAATGGATTGCCGCATAAATAATTACAACAGTCAGCATAATAATAACAATAGTGTTGCATTATGCATGTACTATGCCTAAATAGTAGGCAGGGTTTGACACATAGTGCACTCGCCTCCGGCTCGTGCACCATGTGTCAAACCCTGCCTACTATTTAGGCATAGTACATGCATAATGCAACACTATTATATAAATAGCGATCTTCACGTACGCCTATGACGTCCTGCTCCTGTCTTTTTAGTTCGTCTTCATTTTTCTCTTCTATTTGATAACCAGTCCCGTCAACCTCAAACCCCTTCAACAAGAGATAAACCTGTTTCTATACTTATGTTTATCTTTTTATCATTAACATCTCTTTTCCCTTTGTACAGGAGTCATACCCCGCTCAACATAGTGTTGCTTGATTATTTGGTGCTCCACAATACCAACAACGTCACCTTTTTAAACTGTCAATTAAATGTCTAATTTAGCGTGCTTTAGCACATATTTGTCATTAATGATGTTAAATAAATGTTTTTTTACACACGAGTACACCAAAATATAGATTATTTTTAGAAGTAATTTTTTTATTTTCATTATATCTCGTATAGCCTGATAATGAAGAAAACTTCATTAACGATGCTATTTGTAAAAGTCAAAAAATTGTCGTGCGATGACTGCCGATATTTAACACCCTTTAAATGCTGTTTTATATACTAGCGGAAAAGAAACTCTGCCTTATTACATATATACCACCATTGCACCATTCTTCTCTAGCAATACGATAACGTTGAAGCTGTACTGGGCACACAACTGGACGTCTTTGTCTGACGTTGCACTCGCGCAGACGATTACGCACAGTTCTTGGACTGATTGGTCGAAGTCCAGGAATGCTTCTAGCAGTCACACTTGCTGTCCGAAACCAATTTCTCAGGTGCACGAGTCTAATCTAGTTGTCCTGTCGACGCGACGTCACACGAGGACGTCCAGAACGTGGTCGATCCCGAGTACAAGTGTTACAAGATTGTTGAAAACATGTCCATAATGATTGGATGGTGTTCCGATGAACTCAAAGTGTCTTGCAACGATATTTTGTGCAATTTCATCTTGAAGCACCCCAACAGCAATATTACGTTGGTGTTCGCTGAGTCGTGGCATGACAAACGGATAAATTTTGTCACAACTAAAGTGCTTTTCTTAACGAATAGAGTCCAAATAAACCTTAAACAGTTTTTTCTCCAAACAATTTTAGCCAGTTAAACTTGTGCGCACGAACACGTCAATATAAACAACTTGTGCTCACAAACCAAGAAAAGCCCGTGCATCAGATTCGGGATCTATCCGAAATTGTTAAAAAAAATCATCTTTATCGATTGTTTACATTTTTCTAAAATAAGCAATAAATATAGAAAACAAATACTAAATTTTATAATGCACAGTTTCTTTTTTCCGCTAGTAAACTTATGTGACATCATAGGTCTATAATATTTTGTCAAAACTAGTTTTAATTGTAACGGGGACCGTTACAGATGTTCCCCAAACGCTCCCCAAATCCCTTTTTTGTGCCATTTTCATGTAAGACATTTTTAAAATATGATCAGTACCAAAGGATTTCATATAAGAATTATGAAAGCTACAATGATACCGACTCTATGTTATTTAACTCATTGCACGCGCACGCACGTGCATGCAAATGCAAGATGTTCATGACATGTTGTCTAAACCATAAACATTTCTTAATGTCGTTAGAATCAAAAAGAAAAATCATAAAAATATAAATGTTACCGTTTTTCAAAATATTGGTCATTTTGCGTATTGTGCGCGTGCACGTGCATGCATGTGTGTCCTTGCATTCAATTCTGATAGTAGCATAATGTAGTAATCTATCATACCTATCCATATTCTAAATTTCATCGCGTTCTGTTGAGAACCAAGAAAGTTATAGGCATTTAAAGTTTCAGCCAATCAGATTGCAGCACATGTGCATGCACATGCTTTTATGATAACTATTATATATCATGCTGTAGATCTTTATAATGTATGACTATGTTCAAAATTTCAAAGGATTTTGTCAAAAAACAAGAAAGATATTGAAACTTTAGTTTCAGCCAATCAGAGCGAAGCGCACGTGCATGCGCGTGAGATCTTGCTATTTTGACCAAGTCATCATCTCTTTACTACTAATATATCCTCACATTATGAGTTTCAAAGCATTTCATCAAAAAATAGAAAACTTGCGGCTATATCTATTATATTGATCATTTCACGTGTATCACGTGCGCGCTCTTGCAAGCACGTGCGCACAAAATGACCTTGATTCCGCAATTCTACATAACATGTCTACTGACCCTAAAAAGGTTTTACCTATATTGGACGAACAGTTTACAAGATCATTCCCGGACAAAAAAGTACCCAGGAAGAAGAAGAAGAAGAAGAAGAAGAAGAAGAAGAAGAAGAAGAAGAAGAAGAAGAAGAAGAAGAAGAAGAA
>PRKT01000566.1:144551-162744 GCA_003671525.1 Saccostrea glomerata | reverse complement strand
CCATTAGATAAAGCTTGATATTTTGAACAACTTTGCTTCTTTGATGCATAACAAATTCTCAATACTTTTTGAGATATCTGGAAAAAACTTTTGGCCCCTCTAGATCCCTTAATTTAGGGGTCAGCCCTTTTTTCGACATATCATTTGAAAGATCTAATTCTGCACAAATTATGTTCTATGTATTTTAACAAAATATTTTTAGTTTAGAAGATAAAAAGAAAAATATGAGTAATTTTTGGTTCTTTTAAGCGTTCTAATTTTTTATCCCGATTTAGCGCCATTTTGAATACAGAAATCGAAAAACAAAAACCGATGTGCACAACTTCAATCCTTCTATTATCTAAAATCAGTAGAATTTCTGCTCCAGGTTTAGCCTTCTCTGAGCCTTTGTCTGGAAACGAAAACCTATAAATTTTCCTTTAAAGGGAAATAACTCAAAACTGGAAGTGACTTTTTGAAATTTTAGACATTATTCTGATAGAGTTTATTAACGTCTATAATGTCTGAAAATTTGAGCAAAATCCGTTGAGAATAAGCGAGATATGAGGCCTCAAAGTTGCGGTCTAGGAAGCAGAAGAAAAAAAAGAATAATAATCTTTACCAACAGAATCAGTAGAAGGTCTTCCGTTGGAAACGGAAGACCTTAACAATATGTTCCCCAACTTCGTTTGGGGAACATAATAACAACATTATCATTTTCCAACAGCAATATATAAACGGTGCCTGTTTTGGAGGGTAACAGTTGAAATTGACACCCCAAGGAAAACCATTGTCAACCGACGCGTCAGCGGAGGTTGACAATGGTTTTCCTTGGGGTGTCAATTTCAACTGTTACCCTCTAAAACAGGCACCATTTATTTTATTATACTGAATGCCTTCTTGCTTTAGGATTTCAGAAAAAAAAATCGTCGATCGTCTTTACGTTCATGTTTAGAAAGCTTTCAAACTCCACGCTACTTCGAAAAAGATTTACTGACCTCGCTATTGTTTATTTGATACTCTAAGAATCCTTTATCATCTAAAGTTTCGTTATTTCTGCACTCGCAAGCATGTTTCGTCCGTCGTTTGTTGTTTTCAAGTAAGCTACATGTACATCGGACGCACGCTTTTATTGACGTCAAGTTTATTCCGGTTCTTTCAAACGTACAACTGACGTTTTGAGAATTCTACGGTGAACCGTACGCGCATAATTTCCACGCATGTGACATTACCGTTGTGTTACCTGTTGTCACGTGTGTTGCTAAGGCTGAGGGTAATAGAACGGATTGTTAACTGCGTCTAAACCAATCAGATTTTAGTATTTAACATGAAAGTATAATAAAAGTAATTGGTATTGATTGAATGGTATTTTAAATATTCAAAAAGTTCGCGTTTTCTAGGAAAACCCTGGAAGTAATACCTATATAAACAGAAAGTCTTGGTTTGTTATATGAAACTGAGTCTACTTGGAATTGTTTTAAACACATTTTAGTAGGTATGTCACCTCATATGTTTCTTGTAATCATTGGTAGATTCTTTTGTTCTGATCTTTTGAACAAAGTCTGGGTGTACAAAGTCATAAACATCATCGAGATTATGCTATGTTTAATCTCTCTCTCTCTCTCTCTCTCTCTCTCTCTCTCTCTCTCTCTCTCTCTCTCTCTCTTGTTTGAATAGAGAACGATATTGATTCCTTGGCGTGCATGCTTTAATATGCTGCAACTCGGGATGAACAAATACGTGGAATGGAGGAGTATCCACAAACACCTATCTGGATTTAATTTTATTCACCCATTAGAGAACACCAAACACGCAACCAACGAACGTATCTCGACGATATTAACCGTATTACTAGTTTATGAATACCATCACTCGTTTTATATTTATTTTGTTATTATTTCAAAGGCGGATCCAGCACTGTGCGCACCCTCACCCATTTGATTTTTTTTTTAATTTTGTTTGTATTATCTTAAAATCAACAGGATAGCACATCTAATTTGTTATAGAGTTACTCAGTTTCCGGGGGCTTCGCTCCAGGATCGCGCCCAGTTTACAAACCTTAAACGATAGTTAACAATCCGTTAACAATAGTTTTCATCTGTAAAGCTATATTTAACGGTTGGTAGCTATAGTTTACGAATGCAAATCTACAGTGTAACTTTATCTGTCTATAATAACACGTTAACAATTTATAGATTTTGTAAACATAGATTCACCTCTGTAAGCTATAATTTACAATCGTGAACTATAGTTAAGAGTTGTTAATCATAGTTTCAGAAATCCTGAAACTATATTTATCAGATCGTGAACTATAGTTAAGAGTTGTAAACCATAGTTTACAAATCGTGAAACTGTATTTATCAGATAACCTCTGTTTTGCAACCGAAAATAATTGTTTTCGGTGTTAAGTATAGTTTACGGTTCTGAAACATAGATAATCGCAATAATTATGGTTTACAGATGTAAAATTTAAATTAACGTTCAACTTGTTTACTATAGTTTACAGTCCGCAAACTATAGTTTACAACCGATAAACCTAGTTGTTCGACTGTGAAACTATGTTTAGCTCATAACATTATTCTCAGAAAAAGTGAGCCCCCTCCTTCTGCATACTACAGGAACATTTTAACATTTTTCAATATTGATATTTACGCATACTTCTAAAAGTTAGTTACTTCTGAAGATGGTCCAAAAATGGTATAGATAAAGTTCGCTGGAATCTTCCGTGCATGTTACTTGTGGATGTTCGGAGCCCTTATAGATTTAGACGGTGCGAAGGTACACGGAGGAAAGCAAATACTCGAAAATCTACAGATCTGGCGAGCAGAAAGGACAGCGATTTTTTTTTTATTTTTGAAATGATTACAGAAAAGCTATTCTTTCTCTCTCTCTCTCTCTCTCTCTCTCTCTCTCTCTCTCTCTCTCTCTCTCTCTCTCTCTCTATATATATATATATATATATATATATATACAAAAATAGGGGGGATGGTCAAACCCCCGGAACCCCCCTCTTGTCTGCCAATGCTTTAATATTAAAAATATATGGTTCAATTTTCATTTATTATAAGTTAATTAAAAGGAATCAATAAATACACACCTGATCATATGCATATAATTATATCATATTGGTCGATGGAACACCAAAGTGATCATACTTATCAAAATGACAAATAATTCTTATTTTTCTATAAGTGTGATTCGTACGTATGTTTCGTCAGTTACACAGGTAATCAGAAAGTAAACAAGTTTACCGTTCGTAAAGCAGATATTCCTTCGTTACGTGTTTGGTGTTCTCTATTTCGAGATACATGCATTTCTAGCATACGAATTTTTTTTTCAGTTTAAACTCAACCAAAAGTGTAGATAACCATTAAAGATTTTAGATTACCATGAAAGATGTGGGTGAGCTACATAAAAATTATACAAGTAAACCCTGAAATGTCCCAGAATCTGTACCTCAAAATTACTTAGTTACCTTTAATCACATTTTACAGTGATAATGGGTTTCTTTCTTCATAAAATTAGATTTGGGACGAGATTAAAGTTTCTTATTATATATCGGGGGGAAATTAATTTTTTTCAACGTTTTGAAAAATGAAAAAGTTAAATTTGTAGTCATAAAAGATCATATGTAAAATAACAAGATCCGCAGAAAAATTTTATACTTATAATTTAAATATTTTCTTTGAATTTTCAAATTGTTTAAAACTAGTTTTGCTAGATGTTATCGCGTTGAATTTAGTGTGTTTTATTTAGTGCAGAGCTGTTGTTTATGTGACGTCAGCACATGGCCGTGGCCAGTGGCAGAATTTTTTTAAGAACAGACGATACGTTCCCTAATAATATATAAATTTTCCCAAGATTTTGTCATTGAAGTATTGATACTAAAACATGTTTACTCCCAAAAACTGAGGTACCTTACAAGGCATTTGTGCAAGATACCAGAGGTTTGTTTTCCTTATATGCTACATTTTGTACTACTGCTTTTGAAACATTTACAGCGATGGAATACATGAAAAATGAATTTTGGGCACAATTCTGCACGCTGAAGCTTGGGCATTATCATTTTACTCCTAAATTTCGGCCCGAATAGGCGACAGGATTAAAAGTCGTTGCATACCTGGTATATTTGTATACAGAGGGGGGGGGGGGGGGGGGGGGGGGTATATCACTCTGATCAGTCATACAACGGCTTATTGATAGAAATTCAGAGGCCTGTTATGCAACTTAACTCGGGTTTTAGTCTATTTGCATAAGTACACATGTAGTACTTTAACATGTGTTACCAACCTATCAGCATTCAGTCAAAACATTAGATTACCTGTGCAAGCTGTGAGATACCTTTAGGAATAATACTCCAGATTTTTTTTACGAAGTGAAATATTTGTGCATAAAATTTTTCAGCGTTTACCTACTGCCTCAAAGGTATTATGTGTAGTTACATATTACCTCAAATTTCTTTCCGCTAATGAAATAATCTTTGGTAGGTATAATAAAAAGAAAATAAAATAAAGAAAAGAAAATCAAGAAGATAAGTTTGTAAGTAAAATCATATATTAGAAAAATACATGTCTCATGAAATGAAAAATTATACATTAATAGATTTTCCCTTTACACAAAAAGGGCTGTCTCCCTTTTAAAGTTGTATTCAATGTCATACCTACATGAACTTTAGGACAAGACTATGATCTTTTTTAGACATGACGTACGTTGAGTCTAGATAATAAAACATCATTAATAAGTCATCAACAATTAACTGAACTTTCAGTCAAGATCATACACGTCTGGACACATTCAAATTGTTCATTAAGATTTTATGATATGACTCTGAAACAAGATAATTACACACCTTTAAATTCATTTGCAACAAAACACATATTTAAACTTAATCTGAGGATATGGCAAGGACACGATTTTCTGAGGAAGGAGAACTGGACAGACACAGGACAAACAAGTTAATACTATTGTGTCTATAAGTGAAAGGTTCTATACAATCTGAACCTTGAAAACAAGATTTGAAAAATATTTATTATACATCCTAAAGCCAGACAAAGACTGACATACATTCTTCATCCATTTTTTGTACTTGCCATGCTCATTCAGTAAAATGTTAGATATCCAATGCAAAATATGTTTAAATGAATAATTGATAAAATAAAATTTAAACTGGTTTACCAAACTTTCCATCCTTTGAAGGTTGACCAACGATTTCCATGAATATAATTTGCCGTATTTGTACGAATATTGACTTCGTCTCCGAATTTTAGAACGATAGGTATGGTATTAGCACAGTTTCCGTAACTAGGATTGCCTTCATTATTACAGTTTCCTAAGCCCTTTCGTTCATCGTTTACTAAAAGTTCTGCATCAAATATTTTATTTGGTGCAACCAAAGTTGACCACGAAAAGATATAAAGTCCACCAGAGGGCGCCGTGAAGAAACCATTTCGTGGATTGTAAGCGTTGCCAGTTTGATATAAAACTGAGTCGTACACAACATTGACTGGAGTGTTAAATTGAAAATTTAATGTGTTGCTGATGGCTGCATTGAATACAACGGCTCTTTTGTCTGCAGAAGATGAACATACATTATAGGGTCTGTCGGTACTACTTGGAAAGATAATAAACAGTATAACAAAAATTAAATGAGAGAGAGAGAGAGTAAAAGTCGTCCTAGGATCGTCTTCAATGAAGAATTATAATTTATTCTTCAAGGAGAGATGATGACATATTCCTTTTTTTTAACGTTTGAATTTAAAATAACTTTAAATTTAGAAGTTATGTTTCGTTAAGATCATACAAACCATTATACGTTCCATTGTAAACAGCGTCTAAGGTTGAAGTGAAATTGAAGAGATCATTTTGTATTTTTCTAATTTGTTCGGAATTTTCACCAATCGAGTTAATCATCTTCAGATTCTCATGTAGTTGTGTCTGCAATTTTTGATTTGCAATTTGAAGAACATTCTCTTTCTTCTCCATTTCTTGTACTTTGGCTTCCATTATTGACATCTGTTTTTTCACATTTATCATATCATCCACCAAAGAATATACTTGTCTCGTGAGGGATAACCTTATTGTAGTTTCTTGATTCAACTCTTGTCTCAAATTGTTCATTTCTTGGTCCGATGACTGGTTGACACAAACCACTGTCAGTGGATTTTCAGATTTCTTATCTGTTGTAAGCACCTGCGATTTTGTTGCAGCAAGAAACATGCAGAACCATGGTAAGTGGAGAGTTTTCATTTTTGATCCGGAATTAATGACTGATCAAACCAACTGATATAGGAAGTATGCTTTTCATCATTGAACAGCTCGAGGAAATAAAATTGACATTGGAGTAATTCTACGCACTAAATGACGCAACAGTGTGATTTACAAAGCATCAATCAAAATACGAGTAAAATTGTATCATAGAATGAAATATATGGAGACAACGAACAGTATTCAAGCTCGAAAGTCCATTAAACAATACAAAATTTGAACAGAACAAACACAGACTTCCAAAACATCAGAATTGGGATCAGGTACCATGGAGGATCCCCTGCCGACCGGTCGCAACCGACGTGCGCTGCTTGTCATGATCGAAAAACGCAAATATCTGTCGATAACTCACTGTTTAAATAATGACCTAACTATAAGTATGAAAAGGACCAGGCAGAATTTGCCTTATTGATGAATTATAATTGTTGACAAGATCATTGTATCAACCTTAGAACTTACAAAATAATTACTTTAAATGAGGCTGCTGATTTTTTGTTTCATCAACTTGTTTGTCAATGATTAACCTTATTTTAGAAATTGTCCTTACGTTTAATTTTATTCAAAAAAGAAATTCCTTAATACAATAAAATATCGCCATCAATTTTTACAGCAGCATTTAAAAAACACTAACGACATACTATGGGCAGGAGACGAACAGATAAATATCAATGAGAAAAGTTAAACTTTACATTAATCTGAAAAGAAAAAAATACTGCACAAATGCCAAACAATGACAAATATTTTTGTCGATCCCCAGAATATTTTCACTTACAATGCTCAGTCAGTAAAACATACATTTTTGTAATACAATGTATATTATAAAACAGATCATGTTTATATGCATTATTGTTAAAATTGAAATTTTTTTTACCAAACTTTCCATCCTTTGAAGCTTGGCCAGTTGTAGCCATGGACATAGTTTGCGACAGTTGTACGTATATTGACTTCGTCTCCAAATTTTAGAACAACAGGAATGGTATTAGCACAGTTTTCATATCCAGGGTTGGCTTCATTGTTACAGTTTCCTAAACCCTTTCTTTGGCCGTTATCCAAAAGTTCTGTATCAAATATCTTGCGAGCTACAACAAAGATTGCCCATGTAAACACATAAAGACCACCAGAGGGCGCTGTGAAGAAACCATTTTGTGGATTGTATGCGTTGCCAGTTTGATATAAAACTGTGTCATACACAACCTTGACCGGAGTGTTGCGTTGAAAATCTAATGTTTTACTGATTGCTGCATTGAATACCACTCTTTTATCTGCAGAAGATGAACAGAATGCAGTATATTTGTAACCATTTTGCAAGATCAAAAAAGTCATAAAAACTACAGGAATGAAATACTTTCAATCCATGTCCTGGAAATAACTACACTATTAAATTTATTCTTTATAGATATTTATTGACTTATTATTCTTTATTTTACACTTTTGAATGTGAAATAACATTTAGAAATTAATTTTAAGATCATACAAACCCGTATATGTCCTATTTCAAAAGGTGTCTATAATGAAATCGAAATTATATACTCGTATAAGGAGATCTTTCTGTATATCTTTGCATCTTGAGCAGAGGTCCAATCAAAAGTATTGCTCATATTCAAATACTGATTTAGTTCCTTCTGCAAACTTTGATTGTTGAGTTGAAAATCACCCTCTTTCCTCTCCATTTCTTGTACTTTGGTTTACCTGTTCGCCTTTTGTTTTAGGTGTTACCATATCATCCACCAGAAATACACTTGCTTCGAGTGCAATAACCTTATTGCAGTTTCTTGATACAACTCTTGTCTCAAATTGTTCATTTCTTGGTCAGATGACTGATTGGTACAAACCACTGTCAGTGGATTTTAGGATTTCTTTTCTGTTGTAAGAAACTGCGATTTTGTTGCTGCAAGAAATATAAAGAACCATGGCGGACGCAGTGTTTTCATTTTCGATCCGGAATTGATGACTGATTAAACCCACTGCATGATCATTTATGAAATATGCTTCTCATTGTTGAGCAGCTTGGGGAAATAACAGTGATATCGAAGTAATTCTATACTGAATGGGACATTTGTGTTATTTACAAAGCACTAATCAATTAAACAAATTGAGTTGCATCATAGAATGAAACATACCGAAATAACGAACAATTTTCAAGTTCAAAAGTCTTAAACATGAAAAATTGAAACAGAACAAACACAGACCTCAGAAATATTAGAAATGGGATCAGGTGCCACAAAGGAGTTAGCATACCCTGCTGACCGGTAACTCTCATCGTGGGCGGCTTGTCATGATCATGAAATAACGGAAACTTCTGTTGACAATTCAGTGTGTAAATAATGGTCTGTAGCTAACAATGAATATGAAGAAAGTCAGTCAGCATTTGTCTTCTTGATAAATTGTATTTGCTGAAAATCTCATTGTATTGATTAAAAAACCTACGAATTGATGACTTTAAACGAGGCTGCTGCTATTCCTGTTATTTCAGCAACTTTTCGTCAATGATTTATCTGGTTTAGAAATTGTTCATAGGTAGAACATGCTCTTGTGCACATCGAATCAACTGGGAGATATAAATCCCGCATGATGGTGACGAAGGTATATTGCTGAATAAGTAAGGGAAGCTGATGATTGAAAAATTAAAGTCAAATTTATCATAAAGTTTGGTTAAGGAGAAGTTATTTTCTCCTTCTTGAAACATATCATAAATAATAAAATGTTTGTGACCATTAAATCAGCATAAACAGTCGCATATGCAAGATTTAGAGATTGTAATTCTATTCTAATGCAATTTATGCATTAGGTTTGATGTTAACGTCTTATTTTGTTGAGTTTTATTATATGAAATAACTCATTGAGCCTTGTGTTTTCACTCTGCTCCGTTATGACCTCACAATCAAAAGCTTTTAATCTCTGTTATGCTCATTATACTGCCTAAGACATCAGTGCATTGGTTAATAAAAAGCATTTTACTGAACAGATGAATTAAAATAATAATTATTATTCAACAGTTTTCCATACTGACATTGATTGACATTATCTATTCAATACCTTGAACCCGTTTCCCAGCCAATTTTACATCAGTGGTCAACGCTTGGCTCTTTTTCCTACAACGTTAAAACTGCGAGGAGCTGAAGGCTCTGGTTTGTTCCGTTGAAAATATATTGAAACATTGTTATTCAATTGTTCCATCATTCACGAAAACGTACAAAGTGTTTTGTCGTTGTGGTACAATACACACTAATGCCCATTAATAATTGAAAACCCTCGTATAGGTTTAGCGTGTTAATCGACCATTATACATGTATAAGATTGGGTGTGCAATCTGTATGACATCTATAGGGATAATATCAAGGATTTTAAGTATTTTAACGACATAATACCTATAAATTTTTCGGCAATTAAATAAACTTATGGATCCATTATAGAAATAGATTGATTGATTGTATATTGTTTAACGTCCCTCTCGAGAATTTTTCACCCATATGGAGACGTCACCGTATGCCGGTGAATGGCTTCAAATTTTGACATTTCGGCACTCAGGGCCATTGAGCAGTGAAGGATCTTTATCGTGCCAACGCCTGCCGCTGACACGGGGCCTCGGTTTTTAAGGTCTCATCCGAAGGACCCGCAACTTTTACCTCAGCGTGCCGAGCGCATGGCGAAGGAACAGTTGCTACCCATTTTAACGACTAGGTCAGTAGCGGCCGAGATACGAAATCACGACCTCTTGATCATGGAGCGAGCGCTCTACCGACTGAGCTACCGTGAACGGTTATGGAAATAGATTACACCTCCCTATGACTTAATTAAGTAGGAAACATGTGATTGCTGCAATGATTATAATAAAATCAGAAATAACGCAGTGTTCAATAAGGTTCATATAAAAATATATTTTAGATAAGTGTAATATTAAACCAATTCGTTATAGTTGGTCTTATGTACGAGAGAGAGAGAGAGAGAGAGAGAGAGAGAGAGAGAGAGAGAGAAAGAGAGAGAGAGAGAAGCCATTAAAACAAAAAAGTGGAAAGTAAGACACATAAATGTAAGTATGGGAGATAAAAAATGGTTAGTGGGAGAGAGAAAAAATTGTAAGAAAACGAAAATGTCATTATATACATTTGTATCATGCAATAAAAAAGTATTTATAAGATGAAATGTCTACAACTACTTAATATAGGGAGGTCATTATTTTGTATTAAGAAAATTTACTTAAAAGTAAACAATTAATGTATGACAATTAAAATTTTACTGCAACATCTAAAAATAAGCCAATATCAACGTGTCTACTTCAGCGATAAGTGAAATGCTTTATATACATTTGTAATCTGAATGATGAAAACAAGATTTGAGAAATATTTATTGCGCAAAATGCCAAACAATGAAGTCTATTTTTTCTAATCTCCAAAACATTTTCTCTGACGATGCTCTGTCAATAAAATATACGTGTAATGTATATTTAAAAACAGAACATGTTTTAATGCATTATTGTTGTTAAAATTTAAGATGTTTTACCAAACTTTCCATCCTTTGAAACTTGACCAGTGGTATCCATAGATAAAAGTTGGAGCAACTGCACGTATATTGACTTCGTCTCCGAATTTTAGAACAACAGGAATAATATTAGCACAGTTCTCAAAGCCAGGATTTCCTTCATTATTGCAGTTTCCTAAACCTTTTCTTTGGCCGTTAACCAAAAGTTCAGAAATGAATAGTTTATGAGCTGCAACCAAAGTTGTCCATGTAAACACATAAAAACCACCAGAGGGCGCTGTGGAGAAACCATTTCGTGGATTGTACGCGTTGCCAGTTTGATATAAAACTGTGTCATACACAACATTGACCTCATCTTTGCTATTTAATGCTTTGCTTTGTAAATATAACGTATCGCTGGAGACTGCATAAAATACAACTGGTGTTTTGTCTGTGGAAGATTCATATAAAAAAGCATATTACAACTTGGAAAGAAACAAAAATGAAAATAAATCAGACATTCCAGTACCATTTAAATGTATATCATATATGTATATCAAATACTATCATTGTAACAGACATATGTTATTAAAATTTATTCAAATAAAAGCTAAAGTGAAGAATTAAGGTAATATATTTTGACAAATGACATTTGAATTCATCCCTGTCACAGGGCCGTAAACATCGGTTGTCTACGGTATAGTTGGTGGGTGAAGGCAAAGGAATTTTCTAATTCCCACTCTTCAGATCATCTTTACAATACACTATATATGCTATGCTCGTACATTTTTACAAAAGTTACAGTAACATGTAACGAACTCGTGATCAGTAATGTTTTATTAAAACCTATTTGTTTTTTGGTTATCAAGGAACTTCGTCTTTTGTGATTTATGAAGGAGAATTTTTATGGTAAAGTTATTACAGTAACTGCATGTATACCTTCCTTTTCCAAACCATCGATCCTGCTTTCTATAATGCTAATGCGCTTCGTTAGATTTCCCGTTTCCTTTTCTTCTGAAATTCGTTTTAATATTCTTTCAAACATTTCTACTTTCGATTCTAAGTCCTTTGTTTTCTGTTTCATGGATGCTAACTCCGCTTCACGTATTTTTATTTCACTGTGAAGATCATTATATCGCATCTCCAGTACATATGCAGATCCAAAAATAAATGCTACTGCTGTCCCCACAATAAAATGTCTTAGAGTACCTCCATATTGTCTGTCCATTATGAGAGAATAGTCCCCAGAATGATAGCTTTATTGACAGGCCTGTGTAATTGGTGTGCAGAGCATTTTAGATGTTTTATTTTATGGTACTCCGATCCCCAGGTTCTGAAAATTGCTCACAAAAATGTCTCTGAATTTTCGAAGTAACGTGTTTTACCGTTAATAACTCTTCAAAGTTCCTTTTTCAAGTTATATCAAATACAGAGAAAATAAGTAATTCTTAAATATATTTTTAGGAATTGCGAATAAAAACACCTGCTATGCATTTTCCAATTCACATTTTATCAATTAACACATTTGAAAATAAAAATCATAGGTATCCAGGCTTTTGAAGAAATTCCACAGTTTTTATAATGTACTGATTCATTTTCTTTTATTTACGTCGATCATTTTACAAAATAAAGTGTATGCATAAAGATTCTCCTGTCATTGCAAATCTCTATAAATCATTTCTAATTTCATATCATGTCAATAAACATTGGTATCTATGGTTAGATTAAAATGAACATCAATTTCTTGATATGTGTAATTTTAATACACTTTATGGGGTAAGAATAAAAAAGACAAAAATGCTTATTTTCCACAATTTTCCAAGTGATTTACAACTAGAACATTATACTTTAGTAATATATTTATGTTTCATTTATTTGCCTAAAACATAAGAAAAGATATAAGGAACATTTAATCACATCCAAGAGTATTTCAATGTATGTTTATCTTTTAAAGTCTGATTTCAATGGATAATATTGCCTTCCCCTTTTATAAAGAGCTAAAATTATGAACAATTTACTACTTAGCGCTGGTATTACATTGTAAGACAATTCATTATTTAAATCCTTTCATTTTAAATAATTTACTGAATTTAGCTTATACCATTCCTTAGCAAACTGTTTTGTACTTTTCTGACTTCTCTATAATAGACAGAAAGTTCATCATCAATCTTTATGTCTCGTTAATAAAAATAACTTATTAAAAAATGATATCTAAATGATATTTACGTGACAATAACGTGAGGACGCTTGATTTAAAGTTTATTAAATAATTTTGGCTAATAAGTAATGTGAAACTTATTCACACGTATATTATAATATCATATGTCATAGAAATCTTTGAAAGAAGTAATAATATACTAATATTTCTCTGATGAGCATAAATTTATGAATATATTTTTGGGTGATTTTTTTATTATATTTTTGGATGATTTTTATCATTTAAAGGTTTTGTTCCGAAAATGGCATGACATGTTTCTGATAACCAAAAACCTGTAGGGCCATTTTTAACCATTTGTATTCGTTTTTTGAAAATTTTTACAAATCCAAAAACATAACATATAAGCAAAAAAAAGCGAAGTTATATAACTATATGAATTCAATTCCCTTAGCTCTTACATTTAAACTTACATAAATCTGTATGCATTAAAATATATACTTTTTACCCAAATACGAGGAATACCATTCACATTGAGAACGTCCTTCTAATAATATGAGAAAAAAAAATCACCCAAAACGGGCAAAAAATTATATCTGAGTGAATTGTAGTTCAACTTTCACAGATATGTAAAAATTCATTAACTAAAGAAAACTTCCTTTTTCAACACTTTTTTAGCCCACAGACACCTGAGGCACCTGACAAATGGTTGCTGTAACATCCCCTTTTCTTCTGAGATTTTCCTAGACACGAACTTTGCAAATATAAATGAACTGTTAGTCTATCATCCCATTGCTTTAATAGCTAATGTCATTTTCCATTTCCTAAATTTGTTAAGTTTCAGAAATTACCCTTTTGCGGTAGAGAAATAAAAACAAAATGCAAAATCTTGTTAATACACATGGCACCCTGTTTCGAGGGAGATATATGTATTTAATACGAATACAGAATTACCAGTGAAAATAATGCAAAAGGCAGATCGGTGAGATTATTGATTTAGAAGCCTCTTATAAATTACGTAACTTCCATCATGAAAATTCGCTCTGAAGCTTGATCGGAAGGTCGTGATTTTGAGCCCCGGTCGCGACTGTCTTATGTCGATAAAAAACTACATGTACGTTGCAAATAAATTAATTTATTTCACTTATCTATCATGTGAACTTTAAGGAAAATTGGAAAAACACATGAAAACTGGGTAGTCCGAAATATTTTGGTTCAAGTTGTAATCTATCGCTGCATTTCATTTCCGGAAATATGCATAGCATTTCCGACATTTTTTTTTTATTTCATTTCCGACATTTTTTGTTTTCATTTCCGACATAATTTTTTTTTCATTTCCGGAATTTACCTGTGTGACAATTCAATGTTTTCTAAGTAAAATAAAATGGAATTTAAATGTATTTATACTAAAATATTAATAATTTTTTTTTAATCTATACATATATGCATACATCTAGCACTAGGTCTAGGTAATGCATAAAACTTTTCCACCACATTTAATGTGCACTTAATTTAATGTCAGTGACAGTGCCATACTTATGTCCAAGTCACTGATTTACAAAAACTCAGAATTGGATGTCATTGATTCATTTATGATCTGTTCCGATTTCCTTTTTCATAGATAATGTCTTCAAATCTGTTACTAATGGTACTATCTGAAAAATGTCGGAAATGAAAACAAAAAAATGTCGGAAATGAAAAGTTGATAATTACCAAAATCCGGAAATGAAATGCAGCCTGATCTATATACATTATAAGGAGTATTCATTAATTATTGTCGTAAGAAATTCAAAACGGTGATATTACCTTCTCTTTTAGGTGATATCACAAATTCAAATAGGTGATACTGCAGTATTACTTATTCAGCATACGAATGGGTGATATCATCTATTCATTTCCAGTTGGTGATATATAACCAATTCGAATAGAGGATATCACTTTTTCGAATAAGTGTTATTACCTTTTCGAATAGGTGATATCACCTTTTGAAAATGAATAGGTGTTATCACCTAGTATTCAAATTGGTGATATCCAATTTTGCCAGTAAATACCAAAACGGCGCCTTATGCATTTTTTCACGATCTTATAATAATAATTCTCTAACAAAATATATTGGCACAAAATGTGCAAGTGTTAACGGTCGGTACATTGTTGATTGCCAACGACCGAATGTTTCAATGCGTGACTGTACAATTTATCGTCATTGCAGCTAGGAAAATATTGCTGGTGACAATATGTACCAATGGAAAAAATGTGCAGCTTAGACAGGAACATAATGTCGACGACAATATGTACAATACGACAATATGTACCGTCACACCTACAACCTTATACATAATCTCATTGTTATAAGTGTTGAGATACAATAAAATCAATGGATGAGGTCTTTTGTCATGGACAAGATATTGAAGCTTTCTTCAATATTAATCACGTTTTAAGACACGGTCACTTGAAACCATGCCAAAACAGGTTTTGCTAGTTTTAGGGGAAAAAATGCCTAAATAATCTGATTTATGAAAACAGGGCTTGAAAGGGTTTTACTTGTAATAATAGAATTCAGAACGAAAATAACTATCTTAAGATACCATGTGTAAAGGCATAAGTCATATGTCATGAAATGTTTTGGCTTCTTGAATTGTCTTTTTACCAGACTTTCCACCCCTTAAAAGTTGACCAATGATATCCATAGACATAATTTGCGGTAGTTGTTCGAATATTTACTTTGTCACCAGTTACTAAAACAAGAGGAATGGTATTTGCACAGTTTTCATATCCAGGATTTTCTTCGTTATTACAGTTTCCTAAACCCCTTCTCTGGCCGTTCACCAGAAGTTCTGCATCAAATATCTTACGGGCTAATACCAAAGTTGTCCATGTAAACACATAAAGACCATCAGTGGGCGCGGTGAAGAAACCATTTCGTGGATTGTATGCGTTGCCAGTTTGATATAAAACTGTGTCATACACAACATTGACCGGAGTGTTCCGTTCCAGATTTAACGTGTTGCTGATGCCTGCATTGAATACAATGGCTCTTTTGTCTGCAGAAGATGAACAGAATGAAATATATTTGTAACCTGTTTGCAAGATCAAAACAGTCACAGAAAATACAGGAATGAAATATTTTCATTCCATGTCCTTGAAATGACTTCAAGAATATTCATATTAAATTTATCCTTTATGGACATATGATGACTTATAATTCTTTGGATGTGAGATAACGTTTATTTCTAAGTTAAGTTTTATAAATATA
Organism: Saccostrea glomerata; assembly: GCA_003671525.1. Lineage (NCBI taxonomy): Eukaryota > Metazoa > Mollusca > Bivalvia > Ostreida > Ostreidae > Saccostrea > Saccostrea glomerata. The sequence goes on along the minus strand of PRKT01000566.1, from coordinate 146,635 downwards.
CAAACCCGTATATGTCCCATTGCAAAATGCGTCCATAGCAGAAGTGATATTAAGGAGATCTTTCTGTATCTTTTCAATTTGTACGGAAGTCTCATCAAAAGTATTGCTCACATTCATATACTGATCTATTTCCTTCTGCAGTCTTTGATCGGCGAGTTGAAGATCATCCTCTTTCTTCTCCATTTCTTGTACTTTGGCCTCCAATTTCGCCATCTGTTTTTTCATTGTTATCATATCATCCACCAAGGAATACATTTGTCTCGTAAGCGATAACCTTATTGTAGTTTCTTGATTCAACTGTTGTCTCATATTGTTCATTTCTTGGTCCGATGTCTGGTTGGCACAAACCACTGTCAGTGGATTTTCAGATTTCTTATCCGTTGTGAGAGATTGAGTCTCTGTTGCGGTAGCCAATATGCAGAACCATAGGAATTGTAATGCTGCCATTTCAGATCCGCTATTTGAAATACGACCGTGAAGCTCAAACCAACATACAACTTATATAGAAAACGTGTTTTATATCGTTTAACAGGTCAAGGCGACAAAATTGTCTGAAGTCGAAATAATTTTACACACTTAGTGGGTCGACATCATTGGCCAGCTAAATGAGTTATATTGTATCATAAATGAGTTATTACAACATAATTGTTACGGCAAGAAAAGGACTGTAACAACGCACTTTGAAAGATTACGCACTTTGAAAAAAAAATTTCAAAGTGCGTTAAATTAATTTTTTTTCAAAGTGCGTTAATATCGACCATATTAACGCACTTTGAAAAAAATGTAAAGATTGATCAATATTCCTACAAATAATGCGTATGATAAATAACAGATCCTGGTTGGATAATTTTTTTTATGATAGAGTCACTTAAGGACCTGAGATATTGACGTTTTAAATATTTGAGGTTTTGGTACAATAAAAGGGAAAAGGGTCTTGAAAAAAAGAGTGACCATTGTTTAAGATAATTAATTCTCTTTTTTTAGTTCTAGTCTTTGATAAATAGATGTTAAGGTGTAAAAGGGGAACTAACAGAGGACAGCTTTAAGCAACTTAGCATTTATCATGATAAAAAGGGGCCAATTTGATTGTTCAAAACTATGAAAATTCTTTCTCTCTCATACGTTTTACTGTACTTAAAAATTTATAGTTTTCATCTGTTTTAATTAACTCATTAAATATTGAAAGTTTTCAACGTCATATCAGTTAGGTAAAAGCATAATTATATAAATGTTTTGAGTAAAGCATAGACATCGAGACCGGGCGAAGGGCCAGGGGAGAAGGGGGGGGGGGGCTAAGCACCCCACTTATTTTGGAAAGATATATATACATCGTATAAGCATTAAAATGCAGCTTACCCCTTTTGGGTTTATTGCTCGCCTCCCCCGTTTGTTACCTATGTATTGGAAAGATAAAGATTTAGACTGAGGATCTTATACCCATCTTCTCCTCTTTTCGACGTTCTTTTTTGATGTTAGGGTTAGGGTTAGTTTGCTGAAAGATAAATAACAAATAAAATCTTTCCATTACTAAAATATGATTTTTTTTTCAAAGTGCGTTAAGTGTCTCCATGGTAAAATATATTGATGTTGACTCTTAACGCACTTTGAAAAAAATTTTCAAAGTGCGTTGAGTTGTTCCAAAATTTAACGCACTTTGAAAAAATTTTTCAAAGTGCGTTGATTTTGTCCCTAATTTTAACGCACTTTGAAAAAAATTTTCAAAGTGCGTAATTTTTTCAAAGTGCGTTGCCACAAAGGTCATATATTTTCCCGCTCACTCTACAAAAATACAGTTTTAATTATGCATGCATGTTTTTTCTTTCCATGCATGATCACTTTTACAAAGCAAGTGTTTAAAATACACGTAGAAATCTAGTTTCATTTTCTCTATTGTAACCCGGGCCTTTGACGAAAAATATGTGGAAATCACCTGCATAACGGTAAATTGTAGGGAAAACAAATGTAATGTGTGCATTACCTGGCCCAAGAAACTGCATGTGATGTCCATAAATGTATACTGTCATGCATGTGTAAAAGGACTTTAATTTGTTGATCATAAATGAAGACTAAGTTTTCCAAAAAAA
>PRKT01000566.1:117648-144253 GCA_003671525.1 Saccostrea glomerata | reverse complement strand
AAAGAAAGAAAAAGAAAAAGAACTACTGAATAATATAGAAACATAATTTTATATAGCCTAACACATCAATATAAAAAAAACCCAGATGTTTTTACTTTATCATATTGATATGAAGTAATTAAAAAAATGATACATTTGTTAAAAGATATAAGCTGAATTTAACTAATTCTCCTGATAAGTAAGGTGAGTGTTTAAAACAGAAAACAAATATTCTGGCATTGTGAATCCATAGATCCAACATTTATTCAAGCTAGATCTGGGTAGTATTTTAGTAACTTTAGAATGTACTTGCTCCAGTTTTTTTTTTCTTTGGGATCATCCAGAAAATGAAAGTGATATTTAATTAGCTTCAGAACCAAGTCTGGTACTATGAATGCCTATATAGATACATCATCCTGAAAATTTTATGTAGGTCAGTTCTAGAATCCAAAACAAATCTGGTATCCCTAGATGATCGAAACTATCATTTAAGATTGTTAAGGTTTAGGGTTTAAGATTGCCTAAAAATGAATCTGCTTCAAAAAAGTTATTATCTGTTTCTTCAATTGCAGAATATATATATATATACTGGTATGTCAGATCAAACATCAAAAGGAAAGCCAATAGTGTGCACCCCAAGATATATAGTTATCTTTGGATGGAACATTGTATTAAAAGATCTTTGACCCTTTGACCTTAACCTTGGAGTTTGACCTACTTTTTAAATTTTTTAACCTTGGTCTTAACTTGTGAACGGTTAAGACTAGGGCTACCATACTTTATATATGTATTCTTTGTTGGATACAAATTACCTTGACCTTTTGACCTTAGAGATTTTCGAACTTCTGAAAAAACTTTAACCTTTGGCCATAACTTTTAAACGCTAAGGGCTATTGACATCATTCTTCACATATGTAATCCTTGTGAGAAGACCCTTTATTGGATACCAATAACTTTGACACTTTAACCTTGGATTTTGACTTACTTTCAAAAAGTAAACGTTTACTTAACATTGTCCATAACTTTTGAAGGGTAAGGGCTAGTGCTTTTATACTTTATACATTTAATCCTTGTGACAAGTCCTTTCATTTGATAGCAACATCTTTGACCTTGACCTTGGAGTTTGACCTACTTTTTATTTTTTTTTTACCTTGGCCATATCTTTTGAAGGGTTAAGGCTAGGGCTTCCATACTTTAAATATGTATTTTTTTTGTGGCAAGCTCTTTCATTGAATACCAATTACCTTGCTCTTTTGACCTTGACATTGGAGATTTCCGTACTTATTCTTTGATTCTTCATATAGGCCCCTATATATATGTATATGAAAAATGCATGAGAAATCAACTACCCCACCCCAACGAGATCGGTTTTCACATGTTTAATTGTGATAGGAGTTAAAGGGATTTTTTTCGCTTGTAAAGAAATTTTTGGGCTGGATTTTTTTTCTTTTTGAATGGGGATGGAACCCCCCCCCCCCCCTTTTGGAGAGAAAAAAATCCTAGATCCGCGCACGTTTTCTGTGAAAATGTTAATCTGTATAAATCACTTTGAATGTTATGTCTTTGAATATAGAAGTAACAGCAGGCACCTCATGTTGAAAATGAACTAGATAAACTTAATATTACACCTTTGAGATACACTTAATCTGAGTCTCAGTCATTTTCTTAGTAGACTGAAAATCCAAATTTATCCGGTCAATATTTTTTCATCTACTGTTCCGCGGAAACAGAACATTTGTTTCAATATGGCGACGACGGGGCAGCCACAGCGCCAAAACAAAGGTAAAATCTCAGTATTTACAGGGTGTGTGTGATAAGAAACGGTCAACTAGCATTTAAGATGAATTTTTCTGTATCCCAGATAAAACATACAAGAATAACGTCAATTATGACGAGAGACTTGGCGTAAATGTGCAGTTTTCATAGATTTTTTCATGTAAAAACATGAACAAAACGAAACCACGAATCGGCACGATCTCATATTGTTGTCTTGAACTTACTTTTTTTTATTTCACTGTTGGTTTAATTAAATTGTATATATTGTGTTTCTGAAGGATTGTCCCAATTTACTTACTGTCCTCTACTTTCGGAACATTAAAGAATTTGGATTTAGTCTAATTTAACAGTCTAGTCGAACCCTCAAACGGGGGTATACCCTCAAACGAGGGTTTTCCTTCCCTAAATGCAACGCACGAAAGCGGAAGAACGATAACTCTTCTTATTTAAAAAATAAATATTTTTTAAAAAAAATCATAAACATACAAAAATGAATTGTCTACACCTTTGTTTTCAATTAAAAAAAATAATAAAAATGTTTCCGTTTTTATTTTACGTCATTTCTGAGATATGCCCCTTGGACATAGAAAAATTCCAATTATTTTCCATTATTTTCCATTTTCAATTGGTTTCCATTCATTTTCTCTGCAGAGGTTGCACATATTGAAGAGAAGTTTGGTATACAGATGTATCATGAAAATATCTAGGTCAAGTTCTGTTTTTGGTACATTGACTAATTTTGGATAGTTATGCCTCTTGGACAAGTTTAGGAAAGAGCTAGGTTCAATTTATGCATAAAATGGCCCTGTCTATATAAATAAACTATCAACCTCTTTCCTTCGAGACTTGGTGCTCTCATTTCCTACAATAAAATATCTTTTTGATAATCTGAGTTTTAGAAAACAGGCTTTTAGAAAATGCAACTTTCTTGAATATTGCAGAAAACGCACATATTTGAGTACCTTCAGCAACAATCTAATTGAAATTAGATGTTAGATACGCTCGCATATTCACTACACAAACATCTAACAAAATCCCATAGAGGGTCACGCTAGAGGTCAAATTCTATCAACCAATCAAATCGTCATCTGCAAAATCCTTAAATATTGGTGAAGCGAGTAAGTCGATAGGTGTTCCGAATTTGACCTCTGACGTGACCCTCTATGGGATGTTGTTAAATGTTAGTGTAGTGAGTATGCGAGTGAATCTAACATCTATTTTAATTAGATTGCTTCAACAAAGAATTTTAAAAAATATGAGCACAGCCCACATTCCAAAAATTAAAACATGTTTTTTAATCTTCAGAAAAAGATCTTTCATTATGTAATTGCATATTTTGGATCAGAGATCATGTTCTATATGAAATATAACAAAAATACTTCAATTTTAGGCCATTTTCAAAGGAATTTACAAGATATGGGGGAAATGATGCATTTCATGATGTCGTAATGCTTTGACTAGAGGGAAAATTATGTCATGTTCAATAGATACATTGTTCATGGTCACAAGTAGTACAAGAGATAAATACTGCATTTTCAACCTATTAAAACTGAGCAGTTTTAATTTTCAGAAATTCTAAGGGCCAAAAAAGGCACTAAGTAACTTTTGCTCTTTCCAATTATATGCAGTTTCTGTTCATTTTCTTTGCAGAGGCTGCACATACTGAAGTGAATTTCAGTTTACAGATTTATCATATAAATATCTTAGATCAGTTTATGTTTTGGGCATAATAGAGCCATTTTTTACAGAGTTGTGTCCCCTGGACTTAGAAAAATTCCAATTATTTGAGGGAGGGGGGCAGAAGTGTTTTACAAACATCTCTTGGTTTTAAAAAATTGGAAATGTTTTTAGAAGCAGTTTTAATCTGCAAGATAAATCTTAGTCATATGCCTTCTTAATAAAATGGGACTCAATTTTTAATGTTCACGAACTTATAAATTAGAAGACATTCTATAGACTTCTTTAGTAAAGTTTAAGACAATTCAAAATTTACAAAACTTAATTGTATACTTCATATTTTCTCTTTAATCAACTACATACATATAATCAAAACTAAAAATAATGTACAACCATTGTTAAATTATAGTTGCAATATTAAACTTAACATGCAGACTTTTTTTATATACAAAGATATATCACAAATTTTATGTCGAGAAACGCTCAAGAATGAGAGACCCAACATACTACATTGAAAACATCTTTTTAAAATCTCACAAGTTCATTAAACTAGTATTAAATCTTGTTACACAATAGAAAAAATTCTAGCTTTTGCTTTCAAACAAATGTATCTGTTTTAATAATGCATCATGGTGTACAGCATCTTGCATATGGATATGTCTTTTAGCACATGGTATGTATGTTCATAAACATGTTTGATGGAATCTTGTATTCATAAATGAAGAACTGAAGATATCCTTTCTGACAGATCCTTCTAAAATCACAACCTTTTGGAGAATGTCATTTGCATTAGATCTTGCAGTCATTAATAAGGTGTAGCTCTGAAAATAGGAAGAGAATGCATAACAAATTAACATTGCAGCTGTTGCATGAAAAATACATTGGACTAAAAAAAAGCTGCATTTATTCATTCCAGTACTCACAAAGATGGACATATTATAGAACATGTGAAGATAAATTAATGATAGGTATTTAGGATAATCTAGGTAAATATGAAGTGAGGTTGGGTTTTTTAACAGTGTTAAATAGGCCATCTCATGTATTCACTAACTGTTACAGAATTTTGAAATATGTCTCCATCTTTGAGATAATTTCCTTGACTTCACAATAGAGATCATCACTTCCCTACCAAGTTCTTCTCTACCTCAATGGATGGTACTTTGCATTCTTCTTTCTGTGTGAAATTCTTATTTATGTTTACAAAGGTAAGACTGCTTCTGTCATTTTACTACTAAATGTGTAAAACTTTCTGTTGCTGTGAAAACTTAGAAAAGAATAATCAATTTGTTAAAATGTTTATGAATTAGTTGAACTTAGTTATCTCCATCTGCGGGCCTTTAATTTATTTTATTTTAATCCAACTTACAAGAATTTGGGGTTTAAAAAGATTTTTTTCCAACTCCCTAATTTTCTTCTATGTCAGATTAAAGCAATCTAAAGCCCCTGTGTCTTGAGCATGTTGAGCACAGAAATCAAATACCTTGATATATCAAAGTGAGGTGGATAATACAACTTTATTATTTTTTTTCATAATAAGGTCTAGAAAAAAATATGTTTGTTTCTGCTTTCAGGCTGAAAAAATATAGGGTAGGTAGGTAGGCAATTTTATTTTTTTTTGAAAATTTTTTTTTTTTGCTTTTAATCAAAACATGTATAGAAGTAACATTAATGGCAAAAGAAATGTTGTTTTCAAGCATTTCTGTGACTTAAACTTATAATAGAAAGGTGACCCAAACTTCTCTCTGTCTTGAAAAGCTTGCAATGTTGGAGACTATAATTCCCTGGGTGAAATCTTGCACTTCATGGGACAGAAGCATTAAAAAAAATTTTAGGGTCCTCACTATAAATTAGGGTTGGTCGGGAAAGCGGAAACAAACATATTTTTTTTCTAGACTTAAGTTGATATCAATTGTTTGCCATGTAGAATCTTGGGAGAGAGAGAGAGTCTGTGGCTTTAAGAATGTATTAAGAACTTTACTTAAATGCTGCAAGCACATGATGTTTACTAAGAAGTCCATTCCTGGCTCTCTGTTATAAGTGTGTGTGTGTTTTACTTTATTTAGTAAAAAAAGATTTTTTTTTTTTAGGTGAAACTCTACCATACGCAGATAATGTATTACCAGCAGAGGTGATTCTGGTCTTCATTTTAGCAGGAATAGAGGCCTTACGAATATTTTTTGGTAAGTATAAATAACATCAAATTTTTCTTACAGTCAAAGTAAATTGTATTTATAAAATGTCAAATGTATCTATCTCCATGAAAACATGGTCTTATTGCATAGACTTTCCCAGAACTTGAATGTTAGTTAATTATTTTTCTGTTTCAGCTCAAAAAGGAAATCTTACAGAGAGAATAGTGGGGGTTGTAATATCGATATTATTGAGTATCCCTGCAGTACTAGGGGCACTGTATCTCATCTTATGGCAGACTTACGTGTTACGAGTGGACGTCATCTTGGCAGCTATCCAGGCTGGATTTATAGGACTGGAACTCATTTTCGGAATCATCGGCATGATCACATTTGCTAGGTAACATTAATTTGCAAACCACAAATTCATATTAATTACGTGACCTGTGTAGATTTTTTATGTAATGTACTTTTCAATTAACAAAACTTACAATGAAATTCATATTATATATCAGTAATACATAAATATTTAACACTTAAATCTACTTTATATGATGCAGCTTTACAGACATATTGATAAACATTTCCATTTCTAAATTTTTTTCTCTGTGATAACTCTTTGAAAATTAGCGGAGTTGATTTCTTGATAATTCTACCAGTACCGAGTTTTACTAAAGGTCGTAAATTTTGCCGTAGACGTAAACGTAGACTTTACGACTGAATTAACGTTTAGAAAGCGTTTTACTAAAGGTCGTATCTGCGCCCGTAAACGTAGATTCTCGTAACTTACGACAGGAACTCTTCAGTAAAAGGTAGAAAAACTAACCTAGTAACGGAAGCTACGCATGCGTATGAGCTACATTCATTCAGATGAATCAAGAAGAAATATTAATTAACTGAAATAAACAGGCAGCATCATTAATGTATTAAAATAATTATCAGTAAAAGAAATAATAGAAATAAGATTGGCTTTCTTGATTTTCAAATTAATTTTGCCGCCAAAAAATTAATTTTCCGAGGTGTTTTTTTTAAATGATTATAATAAATAAGCACTTAGTCTTTATTAAAAAAGAAAATCAGAATAGATGTCCGTTTTGATTTTTGATTATCCATTTAATTTAGAAATATAATCCTAAAATGAGAGAAAGATATTAAACATCTAGAAGCCAATCAAGAGTTATGAACCAAATAATTGCATATTTTTAAAAAAAATTATTACTTTTTTTCAGGCTATTTTCATAAGATTACGAGTTAGATTATGCACATATTGAAAAGTTATACAGTACATGTATCTGCGCGTTACACGTGACTGCCAAATTAACACGCATTGAAATATGAAACTCTGAAAAAAAAGCTTTCCTCTTTATATATCTAAATAAATTGCTGAAAATATTTTACTTAGTCGTGCATTATAAGTATTACCAGAGATTAAAATCTCAAGTATTGTTCATGATAGAAAAAGCATACTGTTAATTACATGTATTATATTTTTCTTAATAACAATATGCAATATTGATTTGCTAAAACTTTCTCTAATTTCTTTTCTGTAAAAATTTGAAAACAAAAAAAACAAGCAAACAAACTTACAATCGACTCTCATAGATTGTTATTTCTAATTCTCTTTCTCTCTCTCTCTCTCTCTCTCTATTTTTTTTCTATGTTATCAATGTTCAAGAAGGCCATGTGATTTGCGATAATATGTCACAGAAATTAGCACATGATCCATGAACTTTTTTTTTTTTCTTTTAGAAATTCATTCTTTACATACAATGAAAAACAAAGTACTGATAAGAGTACACATTGTATAATGTAACATGTCTGCATATTAAAAAAAATCGTTTACAAGAGGTGCGATCTTTTTTGCATTTCCAAATTATGACATAATTTTCTCATTGCGTAAATTCGTCATATGGCTCCGGGAAAAAAGATAGGCCTTTACAGTGTGCGGTATTTTTATTAGAAAGCCTTTGTTAAGAAACTGTCATTTTTACGTGACAAATAAAATTTTGCAATATTTTTTAAAAAGTTTTCTTCCGTAAAGATGTACTTGTACATGCAGGCTTCATATTTATAGGTGTAATATGATAGTAAAATGAATTGCAAGTGCTCAAATTTTATAAGCGATTGAAATTGAGTTTTGTGTTTGATTGTTTTTTTTTTCAACTTTATATTTTCTTAAAAATTCATGTGACAACGTAATACCAATTTAACATGGGATCCCCGTTTTTACGAGTCCTTTTTCCTTTTTTTACATGATACAGTTTATAAATTTAATAACTGATTCTGTACCCCCTCCCCCGCACTTGTGCCTTTAAGATTTTAAAACAACAAATCGTTTTATAAATACTCTACACTTCAAAATTTATTGCGTATTTTTTTTTTATGTCATCTTTACGTAAATTTTCGAGTATGTTCATTAGGGCATTATATTGCACAAGTTGACATGTTATTATTATTCGATAAACTCCAGAAAAATCACGGGAAATAAAAATTGTAACATGACATTGTATTAATGAAAAAAATTAATGACTTTTATCCCCCAAAGATACACTCAGATTAAAGTACTAGTCATATTTATAAAGTTATAGTAATATTTATAAGGCTACGTGTTTTCCTACGACTGCTATAGGACACACGTAGATTTTCACGTAAATCTTCGTCAAATCGTAAGATACGACTTTTAGTAAACCGCAAAATCGGCGTAAGTTACGGCTAGGTCTACGCTTTCGTCTACGATTTGACTTACGACCTTTAGTAAAACTGGCTACTGAATGGCAGAATGTAAATTAGACAGGTCGATAGGTCAGAAGCTAAGATGCAAATATGCATGAAAATCTCGTGTTGCTGCCATTGTGTTTGACATCGGTGGGCGAGGACTATTGAAATTAAAATGGAGTCCTTGTGTAATTTAAATCTATGTCTACATTTTCAAAGTGTAAATCTACGATTTTATTTCACAATGAAATGGAAATATAAGGAATCGCTGTCTAGTTAGTAAAGTATGCCAGGGACATTAACGATAGTGGGTAACATGGGTCATGGGATAATTTCATTTTAAATTTGCCCGTTATGCAAATTATCCCATGTTTCCCACTATTGTTGATGCCCTGGCATACTATACTAGCTAGACAGTGATTCCTTAAATATAGACTATAATATGTCCATCTTTGTGAGTACTGGAATGAATAAATGCAGCTTTTTTTTAGTCCAATGTATTTTTCATGCAACAGCTGCAATGTTAATTTGTTATGCATTCTCTTCCTATTTTCAGAGCTACACCTTATTAATGACTGCAAGATCTAATGCAAATGACATTCTCCAAAAGGTTGTGATTTTAGAAGGATCTGTCAGAAAGGATATCTTCAGTTCTTCATTTATGAATACAAGATTCCATCAAACATGTTTATGAACATACATACCATGTGCTAAAAGACATATCCATATGCAAGATGCTGTACACCATGATGCATTATTAAAACAGATACATTTGTTTGAAAGCAAAAGCTAGAATTTTTTCTATTGTGTAACAAGATTTAATACTAGTTTAATGAACTTGTGAGATTTTAAAAAGATGTTTTCAATGTAGTATGTTGGGTCTCTCATTCTTGAGCGTTTCTCGACATAAAATTTGTGATATATCTTTGTATATAAAAAAAGTCTGCATGTTAAGTTTAATATTGCAACTATAATTTAACAATGGTTGTACATTATTTTTAGTTTTGATTATATGTATGTAGTTGATTAAAGAGAAAATATGAAGTATACAATTAAGTTTTGTAAATTTTGAATTGTCTTAAACTTTACTAAAGAAGTCTATAGAATGTCTTCTAATTTATAAGTTCGTGAACATTAAAAATTGAGTCCCATTTTATTAAGAAGGCATATGACTAAGATTTATCTTGCAGATTAAAACTGCTTCTAAAAACATTTCCAATTTTTTAAAACCAAGAGATGTTTGTAAAACACTTCTGCCCCCCTCCCTCAAATAATTGGAATTTTTCTAAGTCCAGGGGACACAACTCTGTAAAAAATGGCTCTATTATGCCCAAAACATAAACTGATCTAGATATTTATATGATAAATCTGTAAACTGAAATTCACTTCAGTATGTGCAGCCTCTGCAAAGAAAATGAACAGAAACTGCATATAATTGGAAAGAGCAAAAGTTACTTAGTGCCTTTTTTGGCCCTTAGAATTTCTGAAAATTAAAACTGCTCAGTTTTAATAGGTTGAAAATGCAGTATTTATCTCTTGTACTACTTGTGACCATGAACAATGTATCTATTGAACATGACATAATTTTCCCTCTAGTCAAAGCATTACGACATCATGAAATGCATCATTTCCCCCATATCTTGTAAATTCCTTTGAAAATGGCCTAAAATTGAAGTATTTTTGTTATATTTCATATAGAACATGATCTCTGATCCAAAATATGCAATTACATAATGAAAGATCTTTTTCTGAAGATTAAAAAACATGTTTTAATTTTTGGAATGTGGGCTGTGCTCATATTTTTTAAAATTCTTTGTTGAAGCAATCTAATTAAAATAGATGTTAGATTCACTCGCATACTCACTACACTAACATTTAACAACATCCCATAGAGGGTCACGTCAGAGGTCAAATTCGGAACACCTATCGACTTACTCGCTTCACCAATATTTAAGGATTTTGCAGATGACGATTTGATTGGTTGATAGAATTTGACCTCTAGCGTGACCCTCTATGGGATTTTGTTAGATGTTTGTGTAGTGAATATGCGAGCGTATCTAACATCTAATTTCAATTAGATTGTTGCTGAAGGTACTCAAATATGTGCGTTTTCTGCAATATTCAAGAAAGTTGCATTTTCTAAAAGCCTGTTTTCTAAAACTCAGATTATCAAAAAGATATTTTATTGTAGGAAATGAGAGCACCAAGTCTCGAAGGAAAGAGGTTGATAGTTTATTTATATAGACAGGGCCATTTTATGCATAAATTGAACCTAGCTCTTTCCTAAACTTGTCCAAGAGGCATAACTATCCAAAATTAGTCAATGTACCAAAAACAGAACTTGACCTAGATATTTTCATGATACATCTGTATACCAAACTTCTCTTCAATATGTGCAACCTCTGCAGAGAAAATGAATGGAAACTAATTGAAAATGGAAAATAATGGAAAATAATTGGAATTTTTCTATGTCCAAGGGGCATAACTCTGTCTAAAATGGCCCGATCATATACCAAACAGTTCTTGACCTAGGTACTTTTATGATAAATCTGTATACCAAATTTTATTTCAATATGTGCAACCTCTGAAAAAGAAATGAAAAGAAACTGCAAATAATTGAAATTTTTCTATGTCCTATGGACATAACTCCGTCTCAAAATTCCCGATCAAAATCCAAAAAAGAACTTGACCTTAGTATTTTTATGATAAATTTGTATACCAAATTTCATTTCAATATGTGCAACTTCTACGAAGAAAATGAACGGAAACTGATGGTGGACCGACAGACAGACCAACCGACTGATAACAGCAAAGCAATATGTCCTCCCTTCTTTGAAGGGGGCATGATTAAATATATTAATAATGAAATAAAAAAAGATCAAGTCAGTTTACAGTCAAATATGGTATACTTTGTTTTTATTTTGCAATAAAACATCAGTGATATGATACTCAGCATGCCCAATGAAAATCTGAAATTTTTGAGATTCCTGATGAAAAATGACTTGCACATGTAAAACACCACAACAAGCCTATGCCACGTCAAAACTTGCTGTGAAGAGTTTCCAAAAAAAAAAATACAACAACTAAAAAATTGAGTAGAACCTGTGATAATTTTGATTCTTTTGCAAGAAATTCTGATCACGAGAACACAAATATAACGAGGTAGATTTCACATCATGTGGATTCCACTTGAGCACCATTGCCGTTACAAACTAGTGAAATGTTGGCGATCTTTTTAACACTTTCGCTGGCTATACTGTCCGTTTCCATTTCGACTACGACACAGTCTTCAGAAGTTTGTTCACAGTTCGACACACAGTGTTTTTTCACTTTCGAGTCCCATCCACAGCTGAAGAGCTTCTCGCTTCCTTGCCAGCTTAGTCCCGTCACGAAATCTGTGTGTGTTGTGTCTCTGAATCTGAAATATTCAATTTTTAAAAGCTGATAAGATTTTCCTAGCTGATTCAATATTTTATAGAGACTAAAATTGTAATAAAAACAATCGGCAAATAATTAATATACAATATTGCATGCCCATTTGGAATACATGTATAAATTGGAAAACAAATCCTGTCAATTGAAAAGATGCAGAAAGCTTAATGTCTACTGCTTAAATTAATAAATCACATATCAAATAGTGCATATGAAAAAATTCTTGGGGTATATTTAGATAATTCTTTGCAATACAATGTACATATCGACCATGTGTGTAAAACTCTGTCACGTAAAATTTCAGCACTCCGTAGAGTTAAAAAGTATCTTCCTCTTCAAACACGCAAGTTGTTTTATAATGCATACATTATGCCTACCATTGATTACTGCCTAACAATTTGGGGAAATACGTCCAGATTAAATCTTGACAGAGTTCATAGACTTCAAAAACGTGCTGCAAGGTATATTTTAGATGCCCCCCCTGATGCACCCTCACGACCCCTTTTTGATGAACTTGATTGGCTTACTGTTTATGAACAACTTACTGTAAATAAATATGTATTGTTATATAAATCCCTCTTTAATTATTGTCCTACTTATTTACATGAAATGTTTCAATTTCAAACTAATAACCAGTATACTCTTCGATCTGAATCAAATGTTGATTTGTGTGTACCAATTCATAAATGTAAACTTTTTGAAAATTCCTTCCAGTACTCTGGTGCAATTTTATGGAATGCTCTACCAGTGCACATAAAAATGTCACCAACTCTTAATGCTTTCAAGAGACAAGTAAAACTTTATGTAAAACAATGTCAGAATAATTTGTGATTCATGTTTATTTGTATTTGTATATTTATGTATATATTTATAATATGTCGGTATATGTATAACTATGTATCTTTATATTGTTGATTGTCAGAAGGCCCTGGGGAAGAATAGTGCTTGCACTAATCAGGTTACCTTCTATAAATAAAGTATTATTATTATTATTATTATTATTATTATTATTATTAGTGTCACGATACCTGACCGCACTTTTTTTTTTAATTTCCAATACAGTAAAACTCGTTTAGTACGAACACGGATATTGCGAATTTACGGATATAGCGAAGTCATTTTGAATCCCCAGCTATATAAATTTAATAAATTTCTTATACTGTTATAACGAATTACGGATATAGCGATGTAATTTCAAAGGTCCCAGCGACTTCCTTATAACCGAGTTTTGCTGTAATATCCAGGCTTAAGAATTTTAAATTTTTAGTCCTTTAGTCTGTATCATCAAGACGTTTACACAAACAGAAATAAAGTACAAACATCTTGGTGATACAGAATTCAAAATATAAGCGTCAAACATGCGGGATAATGTTAAATTAACAAAACTCAATGGCAGTAAGTCAAGTTCATTTGTTGAATTAGTTTATTTTCTTCCACTGTTATGTTCCAAATTAAATGTTCTGAAAAATTATCTAGTTTTATTTGGTTTTAAATGTATCGTGATATGTATTGTATCGCACCTTAGGTATTGTGATATGTATCGGATCAGCTAAGTTAAGTATCGTCCCAGCCCTATTAAATATATCCTGGATGATTGATTTTCAGGTTTTAAAACTCATGGATATTTATCGTGTGCAAATAAATCCTGGTTTACAGTATCCATTAGAAGAGTTATACAGAGTTATGTTTTATACAATATCCTTTCGACACTCTATTTATTGACTTACATTTGTCGACCCGTCTCTTTATCAATCGACATCACTACCGCTGTACAATCTTCTGAAGCGGACGCCAACAGACTTGGACTGAAAAAAAAAAGCAAATCAATGAATTAAATTTAAACAGCACTTTACACCAAGATTTGTTGATTGAAGAAAAAAATCTACATGTACTTCACTATCCCATCCTAAACATAAGCTAAAGATGAATTGATTTCTCCCATCTTAAATATAATTTCAAATGCTTTGATGGAATTACTTCCCCTTCCTGGAATTAACCATGAATTTCAGTCATTTCAGAAGAAGCGGCCATTGACTCACTTAATATTACTGAATGATACATGTATAAAGAAGCGGCCATTGATTCACTTAATTTTACTGAATGATCTTTACTGAACAATAACAAGAGGCGGCCTTCGACTTACTCATCTTTACTGAATGATAACTTGGTGACTGCTCGAGAATGGCTGCTGAAAGACAATGTTGCTCCCACGGCTTTCCTGGTATCCTTGACGACCACCTGACCACATTCTCCACCCATGGCAAAATTGTGTGACTCGGGTTGCCATACAACTTGTTTCGGGGAATGTTGGAGAGGGGATGTGTCTACAAAAATACAAGTACCAATTATTCTACTTTCTCTCAAGTATAGATGCTGTAGACAGCATTAAATGTCAGAATTTAATTTTATTTCAAAATTTTAAACAGACACATATGCAATCACAGGTTACTCAGGGTACTGCTTTGATGATCTGTTTAGGTCACATATTTTATATGATACACTTTTTCTTACAATGATCAATTCAATAAAAATATTAATAAGTTAATATAAAAGTCAAATGTAAAGCTATGAATGAAAATACAGGTAGTTTGTATCAAACCAACTGATTGCAGCTCAGTGACTTTATTAACTGCAATAATGTAGCCCTCTCCATTTTTTTAATAAAATAGTTTCTCCTCCTCCCCATAGGATAGGGCTTCAATGGGGGATCAATTTTTTACATACAAATATATATACATATATATATAGAGAGAGAGAGAGAGAGAGAGATGTCAATCAGTCAATATTTGATAATCAGTTACTCGGACGTTTTTTGGATCAAGTAATCAGGTACTGGGTAAAATTGTAAATACAAGTCTGTTAATTTTCTTAAACCCAGTTAAACTCTGTTAAACCCCAATGTTTTTTATTACGCTTTGAGTGCATGTTTAAAAACATCAAGTTCAATGAAAATGATTTATTGTACTTGATTGATTTATTTTAAAAAATACACACAATCAAAACGTATCACTTTGATACACCGATAGGACCGCAATAGGTGAGAAAAGCTGTATACCAGGTAATTGGTCACTAATTAGTGTATAAACACAGCCACAGGCAATAACTGGTGTTTTAAATGGGTAAGGGCGATGGCACTCTTATTATCGTATGCACATTTAAGTTATTTTTTGAGTAGAATCAAGTTTGTTGAAATTATGCCCCCCTCCCCAGGGTAGGGTGGCAGACAAAAAAAATTTTGTATTCAAGAATAGCAAAGCCATTATGAGTCATATGAATATGAAAGTATCCTCAGATAGGGAAGATTCAATTTCATTTAAAACATGACCCCTGGGGGTAGGGTGTGGCTAATGTAATCAAAGCTTTACATATGAATGTGTATAGGAGAAGAAATCCGCTGATAAAGAACAGTGGGGCCATATTGACCTAGATAAATGATGTGGCCCATGGGCCTCTAGTTTGTGAATTCCAGTAGAGGATTATTCTCCTTATATAACAAATTACATTCTATATTCTAACAATGACTATTTTGCTTTCAGGAGATCAGTTTCAACCTCTAAAGTCCCAGCTTACAAGACCTTGGTCTGAATTAGCAAAGTCTGCAAAGTATTACTACATCAGCAAGGCTAAAGAAGCTGTAATGATAGTTCTGTCCATCATTGCCCCAGGACAAGAAGACACCATTCTTGCCAAAATCTGTCAAACATCTGAAAATGAGAGCAAAGAAATAGACAAAGCCACAAAACAGTTGATAGATGCCTATCATGCCACATCAGACAGAAAAACACAACAGCGGATCCTGTCATTGTTTGTAAACAACTTTACAAAGCAAAAGCTTCTTCAGCTTATACCATCTCTTACACAGTCCAGAATTGATGCAGCTAGAAAACATGCCTCAGTCATAGGACCAGGACAAATGCTGAATCCACCAAAGATATACAGAGTACGTCTGACCAGACCGAAATTGCTGCATTTTATTGAATATGTATCTATGCCCTCAGTTTCCCAGGTTCTTGGTTTTGGTGCCACACAGCTACATTTGTCAAGTGGAGAAAAGGTGCAGATTCCAAAGGTCATCAGAAATGCTGTGAGTGCCAGAATCATTGCAAACTATCAAGAGTATTGCAAGGAATCTGATTTCCAAACTTTCAGCCGTGCTTCATTGTACAGAATCCTCAAAGCCTGTCGAGCATCAAAAAGGAAAGCAATGCATGGACTTGACAACACCACAGCCCTTGGAATAGATGCCATGGAGTCATTACACAAGGTTGTGACACGACTTGGTGAATACGGATTGGAGACAGAGAAAAAAGAGAATCTGATTGACATGATCAACATCTGTAATCAACATTTGAAATTTGATGCAAAGAGTCATTTTAGCAGAAGTTCATCATGCAGTGATCACTGTACAATATATGCCCTGAGTGATCCAGCAGACACATGCTTTTCAAGTAATTGTGACCATGAACATTCAGACACTTGCTCCTCTTGTGTTTTGACAGACAAACTTACAGAGTGCATCAAGGAAGCCACGGAAACAGTTCAAATACCATCTGAGGATTTAAAGGAGGAATTGCAGCATGAAATTGTCATGACAACAAAAGCTATCAAGGACTGGAAGGCTCACCTTCTCAGAACTGTTCATCAAGACTTTGCAAGATCAGATGTCTTACAACACCTTGACCTAAACCAAGGACTTCTTATGATGGATTGGGCTATGAAATTCCTTCCTCTCCAGTACAGAGAAACACAGTCAAATTTCTTTGGAAAAAGGGGAATTAGTTGGCATATATCCTGTTTAATTACCCAGAAGAGTGACCCTGAACCAACATCTAGCACCTTGCCAGACCATCTCGACATGAACACCTATATCCATATCCTTGAGAATTAATGGAAATCAAGGTTGGTTTTCTGTTGCTCATGTCATCAGGCACCTTCTTCCAATGCTGTCAAACCAATTTCCAAACCTTCAAGAGATCTTCTTAAAGACAGACAATGCTGGATGCTACCACTGTACGCCACTGATTTCATTTGTCAGTCAGAATTACTGCAATTTTCCAATTAACATTAAGGAATTCAACTTTAGTGAAGCACAGTCTGGTAAAGATCTTTGTGATAGCAAAACTGGTTCCTGTCGAATGCATGTGGCCCGATATCTGGATGAAGGAAACGATATTCTCTCTGCCTCAGATTTGAAAAGAGCTTTAGAAAGCAATCATGGCTTAAAAGGAACCAAAGTCTGTGTTATATCCATCGACAATGCAGAGGAACCAAAAATAAAATCAAAAATCCCAAAGATCAGCCTTCTGAACAATTTCATGTTTGACAAGGATTCCATAATTGGGAAAAAGGCATACCAGGTTGGTTGCGGAAGACTCATTGAGACTAAACATCTGAAAGATCAACATCTTGAAGTGAGAGAAATGAAGGGTTTCCAGGTACTTGTCATAATTACAAATCTATATTAACCCATGGAAAAGTGAACTGCCTATATAGGCAGTTTTTAGGCAGTTCTTTAGCAGTTTTACAAATTTTTAGCAGTTTTCAAACAGTTTCATGCAGTTTGGTTTTTACTGCTCTTTAGTAACTGCTAGGGCTTTGAGAGTAAATAGTTTTCCTTAGCAGTTTTTAAGCAGTAATCAGTGTCCCTAACAGTTATATCTTAGCTGCATATGCTTCAGGACAAGACAGTTTTCCTAAACAGTTTTGTAAGCAGTATATAGCAGTTTCCTTGTATAATTTGATTGGGTTCAAGAGAAATTTTAATGTTGGGCTCAATATTCCAACAAATATAAACAACAGGAACCCAACAACTGACCGCCAAAATTGAATTCTGGTTGCTATGTTGTATTGTTGGACAAAGGCTATAAACCAATGAAGAGGGAGCCTGCTGGTCTGAGAAAGCTTTAGATTTATTGAAATAATGATGTAGACATTTAACAATTGGTAAGTATACAGAATAAAAAGATAAATTGAATAAATATATATATGTCAATTCTATTTGAATAGCATTAATTAATTACAATCTGTTTCTATTATAATTCCTTTCCATTTACAGACTTTTGGAAGAGGAGTGGAACAAATGAAATTCTAGTTTGCATACACAAGTAAATTTTTGTGTCTCTTTCAAGAAAAAGAACTGAGATCAATGGATGATCTATAAACCAAAGCAATTATGATCACCAAAATTAATGTACAGTGCTAACTGAAGTACTTTTGTGGTTTAAGAAAAACCCAATAATTGCTGGAATCATTAAGAATTGAAACCATGCAGCTATGCAATGTAGCTATGTACTCCAGTGCTATATAATCAGGACTTAATGTGGGATGCAGTGGACATTGACCTTGCTGTTTCCTTTGACATATTTTAATGGTGTTAAATCTTAATTGTTGAACACTATATGCTCTGGGATATTTGTTTTCTAAAAGTCAGTGAGTATAACTGCATGCATGGTTGTTTATGTAAATACTAAGACACATTTAAAATTACAGATGCATAAAACCGTGTTTAAATTTTTTTAAACATTCATCATAGCAATCTCTGATTGCTTGATTGTGTAGTTATACAATTGTACAAAATACAATAAATTAAAATGTAACAATTGATCTATTATTGCTTAGTATTTCAAGTTTGCTACCAGAAAATGCCCTTGTGACTCATTAATATTTATGTGGTAAAAGGAAAGTAGATAAGCAGTATATAACAGTTTACTGGAAGTCCACAAGCAGTTAGCAAAAACTGCTTAAGTAACTGCCTATGAACTGCTTAAGTAACTGCTTATGAACTGGTAAGAAACTGCCTATGAACTGGTAAGAAACTGGTAAGGCTAAGAAAACTGCTTATAAATTGCAAAAGGTTTGAAAGCAATTTGTTTAGCCATCAGCAATCTGGGGAAGGTTAAGTAACTGCTCTAGAACTGCTAAAATGTTCAAACTGTTAAGGTTAAGAAACTGCTTAATAACTGCCTTCAACTTTGCCATGGGAAATCACTTTTTGTATCATGGATTAACAAAATTATCTTAACAGTTGTTTTTTTCTGCAATATAGTCAGTAAAAATGCTATTCTTTCAGTTAAATATTACTAATGGGTTATGATTTTTTCTGGCATAGGTTTTAGAAGAATTTCCATCACATGCAGTTGATACTGGACAAGTTTGTGTGAGAAAAAGAAACCCCAACAACAGAAGTGAAGCTGTTGATGAGCAGGACCATGATCAGACACAATTGCAAAATGAATTGTATATCTGTCCAGATCCCTCTTGTCAGAAACAGTATGTGAGGTCTGACAATCTCGAGAAATTTCATACCCCAAGGCAATAATAATTAAGTACAGGTGCT
Organism: Saccostrea glomerata; assembly: GCA_003671525.1. Classification (NCBI taxonomy): domain Eukaryota; kingdom Metazoa; phylum Mollusca; class Bivalvia; order Ostreida; family Ostreidae; genus Saccostrea; species Saccostrea glomerata. Next base: position 125,209 of record PRKT01000566.1, on the reverse strand, counting down.
ACCTGTTCTACCTGGGTGACCTTTATATATTCTTTATCAATACATTTATTTACAAATTAAAAACATGAAATATAATAGATTTATTAAATAAATTAATAAATCTAATACTGTAACATCTTCTTCTTTCAATAAAACAAAGTTTCTTTGATAGAACTGGTTTAATAAAGGTCAGGCAGTATTTAGAAAATTTGTATATCTAATACTTCGCTAGATGCTTCAGAAAATGCCAAATTTAAATTAGGTATAAATATACCCGTAAACGCTTGTATTTTCTCCATTTTACTATATCATGAAACTAGAAGACCTAAATTGAATCTGAAAAAAAATCCATCTTTGGACTCTCAACATTTACCGCACAATTGATTAACAATGACCCATACATTTATGGAATAAGCATATTCTAGGCCATTATTGAATTTACTTATATTTTAGACATTTAGACCCTAAAACGTCTTTAAAATTTTGATTGAATTTGAGAAATATATTTTCTGGCCATAAATACTTGTAAAATCAATATTTTCCTTGTTTAAATCGTGTAGATAACTTTTGTTTCTATGAAAAAATTATATAAGATTTACCTCCCCTTAAATGCAATCTCCAGTCAGAGGAGGTAGAAAAGAGAAGGGAAGTCAAATGGAGGTCAAAAACAGTGATCATGATGAGTTTGGTTAATCTTTTAATTTAAGATATTTGTGGTCAGATCTATTTAACCTGAATGACTTCCATTATTTCTATAGTTGATATGATTTATTTATAATTGGAAATGGAGATTCATTTACAAGCACCACCTGTGTGTGACTTTCACGATGAAGAATCTGACTGTGATTTGGGCAAAACTTTTTACATTTATGAATGTGACAGAGATATTTTGAACCATCTATATTCTCTTCAAAGTGCAGAAATTATACACAAGCATGTTTATGATGCCCACATATGCCCCGAATATATGTTAATGTTATATCGAAGTGGGTATTTCACGATTGATAAAACCGTTCTATCGATGAAAATATGCATAAAGCACCGTGAAGAGTTGGGGGCAAGATGGAAAAGACCCAGGCGAACCTGCTGTTATCCTGGTCATCAGGGAAAGATAAAACCAGACAGAGGAGCCAGTCCTAGGTTGTGCAAAGAACTCTAGTTAAAGACAAGACAAATATTACCAGTAGTGGCAGGTTGGTTATAATTATTGTGAACCAATTTTGTCAATAAATGATTATTTTAAAAGCGCATTGAGTTATGTAATGATAGAGTAGAATAACTCTACAATAAATAATTATAAATTTATTAAAATAAAAGAGCTTATACATAAAGTAATTTGAGAAAATGATAAGTGATTTACAAACAGATCACTGCATGCAAGTAAAGACACTTATATGGTCTGAGAGTCGGGTCTGTAGATTATAACAGATCAAATTCGTTATAACGAATTTAATGAATCTGTTATAACAGATTATATTCGTTATAACGAATTCAATAAATCTGTTTTAACGAATTAAATTCGCTATAACGAATTCTTAAAATCTGTTATAACAAATTAAATTCGTTATAACGAATTCTAAAAATTGTTATAACGAATTCAAAAATATTTTTGATAGCTCCTAAATGGGCTTCCGTATCTACCCTTATTTTTGGTTTGCTTTAATGAATTGTTTTCACAGAACATCATTTAAAGTCAATCATAATTAAATAATTTAGATAAGTTTGTCAGTTCTCCAAGAAGCCGTACATTCTCGGGAAAAGAGACAAATGATATTACTCGTGCGATTGTTGATAGGGTTGCGTTTGATTACATGCCAATGTAATTGGTTGAATGCAAAGGCTTAAAAAAAACGAGGTTCATCGTTACACCAAACTACAACAAACCGTCCCATAATAGTATAAATTCTAGGATCGAAAAAGTGTAAGAAGATCGTAAATCCGCTCTGTTTGAACTTGATCATTTATACTGTCGCTCTGACGACTGAAATTGGAAGTCAAACGCAACTAAGAGTTTCATATGTACATTACACGCAACAAAAAGTTACATTACAATTACGGAGCATATTATTTTTCTAAACAAATACAATGTGAACCATTTGTGATTTAATTTCATATGTTTATCTGATAAATAAAATAAATTGAACTTTAAAAATGTTATATTAAAAAAAAATTCGTTGGGTAAGAAGTGCTCAGAATTGTTACAACAGAAACACATTTGCGGGTAAACCTCCCTTCAGAGCAAGTGGTTTATTTCTACAAGAGTTTACAATGTATTACAGTTAACAATTTACTTGTTCATATTTACACTTTTACCGAGTACCCGGGTACTCGATCGGGAAAACGTCCGAGTAACCGAGTATTAAAAATTGACCGATTTGACATCCCTAGTTATCTGGAATAGGAAAAAAAATTAGACATCTGTAAACTGAGTACCAGTTTATTCTCAAAGAACAAAGTCATGATCCGTCAGTCAGATTTTAGCATCGATCCATGTCAATGTATGTAGTGTAGGGTAGACCCAAGTTTGTTCAAATTATGCCCCCTCCCAAGGGTAGTGTGGCAGACAAAACAATTTTGTATTCAAAAACAGAAAAGCCATTATGAGTCATATGAATATGAAAGTATCCTCAGATACATGTAGTAAAGATTCAATTTCATTTAAAACAAGACCCCTGGGGGTAGGGTGTGGCTAATGTGATCAAAGCTTTACATATGATTATGTAGGAGAAGAAATCTGCTGAGAAAGAACAGTAGGGCCATATTGACCTAGATGAATGACTTGGTCCATGGGGCTCTTGTTTGTGAATTCCAGTAGAGGATTACTCTTCTTATATAACAAATTACATTTCGGTATATTCTAACAATGACTATTTTGCTTTCAGGAGATCAATTTCAACCTCTAAAGTCCTAGCTTACAAGACCCTGGTCTGAATTAGCAAAGTCTGCAAAGTATTACTACATCAGCAAGGCTAAAGAAGCTGTAATGATAGTTCTGTCCATCATTACCCCAGGACAAGAAGACACTATTCTCGGCAAAATCTGTGAAACATCTGAAAATGAAAGCAAAGAAATAGACAAAGCCACAAAACAGTTGATAGATGCCTATCATGCCACATCAGACAGAAAAACACAACAGCAGATCCTGTCATTGTTTGTAAACAACTTTACAAAGCAAAAGCTTCTTCAGCTTATACCATCTCTTACACAGTCCAAAATTGATGCAGCTAAAAAAAAAATCCTCAGTCATAGGCCAAGGACAAATGCTGAATCCACCAAAGATATACAGAGTACGTCTGACCAGACCGAAATTGCTGCATTTTATTGAATATGTATCTATGCCATCAGTTTCCCAGGTTCTTGGTTTTGGTGCCACACAACTACATTTGTCAAGTGGAGAAAAGGTGCAGATTCCAAAGGTCATCAGAAATGCTGTGAGTGCCAGAATCATTGCAAACTATCAAGAGTATTGCAAGGAATCTGATTTCCAAACTTTCAGCCGTGCTTCATTGTACAGAATCCTCAAAGCCTGTCGAGCATCAAAAAGGAAAGCAATGCATGGACTTGACAACACCACAGCCCTTGGAATGGATGCCATGGAGTCATTACACAAGGTTGTGACACAACTTGGTGAATACGGATTGGAGACAGAGAAAAAAGAGAATCTGATTGACATGATCAACATATGTAATCAACATTTGAAATTTGATGCAAAGAGTCATTTTAACAGAAGTTCATCATGCAGTGATCACTGTACAATATATGCCCTAAGTGATCCAGCAGACACATGCTTTTCAAGTAATTGTGACCATGAACATTCAGACACTTGCTCCTCTTGTGTTTTGACAGACAAACTTACAGAATGCATCAAGGAAGCCACGGACACAGTTCAAATACCATCTGAGGATTTAAAGGAGGAATTGCAGCATGAAACTGTCATGACAACAAAAGCTATCAAGGACTGGAAGGCTCACCTTCTCAGAACTGTTCATCAAGACTTTGCAAGATCAGATGTCTTAAAACACCCTGACCTTAACCAAGGACTTCTTATAATGGATTGGGCTATGAAATTCCTTCCTCTCCAGTACAGAGAAACACAGTCAAATTTCTTTGGAAAAAAGGGGAATTAGTTGGCATATATCCTGTTTAATTACCCAGAAGAGTGACCCTGAACCAGCTAGCACCTTGCCAGCTGTCCAGATCCCTCTTGTCAGAAACAGTATGTGAGGTCTGACAATCTCGAGAAACATCTTGCTGTAGGGAACCACCTGTACAGAAAATCAGAGGAAACTGGGATTGATTCTGGAATAAAAATCTGGGTTGAGAAGTGTTCTGCCATTCGCGAAAAATACACTCACATCTGTGAGACACTAACTGCTCACAGTGATGATACCTGTTCCCAAAGTTCAGGAGGGTGGGCATTAAAATCTGTGAGTAAATGCTGCAGGTTCTCGCTAAATGTAAAAGACTATGTAAAGTAGATTTTTGAAAACTGTGAGAAGACAGGAAAACGCCCAAACTATGCAGCCTTAAGTGGAGAACTGAAAAAAGCTTCTGATGAAAATGGTTGTCGCCTCTTCAGGCCACATGAGTGGCTGACTGCAAATCAGCTTAGAAACTTGTTTGCATCTTACATAAATAATAAGAAGAAGCAGTGCAAAGTCAAAGAAGGAGTACGTACAGGTTTTTCAGTTGATTTAGTGGATACAGAGAGCATTATGAATGATGAACATCTCCAAGAAATTGTCATGAATCTCAAGGCAGAGGAACATAATGAGGCTTTATCAGCTATGTATGAAAATGTGTTAAATGCTGTAAAAACGTAATTTCATGCATCCATTGCAACCATTCTGATAAATTTGTTTGTGTGAAAAGTGAATATTTTGCAAATTTATTCTTAGAGTGTAAGATATTTCTCTAAGATACAAGTAACCAATTCCAGGATATCATGAAATGCACTTAGCATATGAATATTATAAGCAAATATGTATTTCTCATTTAAACACTAGATATTTCAATTTTTGTTTTGTTTGGTAACCAATTGGTAAACATTTCTATGGTAGCTTTCATGCATTGTTAGTAAAAAATTGTTCTTTCAAGTTTTGTATCTCTTTCAGAACACAAATAATAATCGTCTAAAGTTAGATATATATTTATATGTACATGTATATGTATTAGCAAAGGTAATGATCTAAAGTATTCTCATAGTACTAGTATTCAATGTCTAGCTTGCCTAAATATGTCAGAAAATTTGAAAAAAAATGTTTATAAAAGAAATGATGTTTCCATGGCAACATTTGCATAATTTTCTATATTTTTGTACACCAATGTTTATTTGTATTAAAACCAATTTTAAGTCTAAATGTTTGTAAATATAAGACTTTTCTTGATGTTCTGATTTAAGCGTAATAAAGTGGTAAAGTAATTTTCATCCTTTTCAAAGTAAATGATAGAACCCCAAGAATGTGGTATTTCCATAGCAACATATTCTTTATTTTTAGATGGCAAAAAATAAATTTCTTACAATTACAACAGAAAAATATACATGTACCAAGATAACATTGTTACCTATGACAACATATATTTTCTGAATTACTAGTAAAATGTTTGTTCTTTTTACATAGTATTGTGTTATAATTGTCCTGTTTATTCTTAAATATTATAAAGTGACAATTGCTGAAACGATTTCCAGAAACCGGTAAATTATGAATACTAGATATGAGCTATTTTAACCATTTTTATTACCGGTATGATTTTCAAAACTTCAAATTAGAGCATTTTTGTGACGTCGTATCTATGCTACTTGGAAGAGTCCAAAGATAGATTTTTTATATTTTTCTATTTATGGTCTGTACGTCAAGGTGTTATTACAGTTAAACAAATTGCAGCATTTACGGACCCTGTAAGAGTCACTTGAAAGTTAAAAAAAATTGGATTTTTTGGGAAATGTGGATTTTGGACAATTTATGACCTTTTTGCACTTAGACTGGATAAGTACTGAATAAATTTCACTATCTTGAATGATACTCTAGGCAACATACTTTTGTGCTTATCAATTATTTTCAATGCATGAAATGTCATAATTTGTTGAGACTTCCTCAAAATATGTCTAGATTCCATGATTTTAAGCTCCTAATTTGACAAGTTCTATTTTTAGTAACATGCCTCTAACTCGTGAACTAAGGCAAAATAAAGAGAATGAGGCAATTCTAATGGTGTATCAATATTACAATGCACACAAAAAATCCATTTTTATTAAAAATATTTATAAATACGTCAAACTAAAACCTTTCCATGTAAAATTATGATTTGTATCATGTCAAAATATAGCAATGTTCGTGACGTCATATATCTACCCTACTTGGAAGAGTCCAAAGATAGATTTTTTATATTTTCCGTATTATGGTCTGTACTTCAAGGTGGAATTGCAGTAAAACAAATTGCAGCATTTACAGGCCCTCTTAAAGTCACTTGAAAGTTCATAAAAATTGGATTTTTTGGGAAATGTGAACTTTGGACGATTTGTGACCTTTTTGCACTTAAACTGGATAAGTACTGAATAAATTTTACTATCCTGAATGATGCTCTAGGCAACATACTTTTATCCCTACCAATTAGTTTCAATGTATGAAATGTCAGAATTTGTTGATACTTCCTCAAATATGTCTAGATTCCAGGATTTTAACTTCCTATTTTGACTACAAGTTCTATTTTTAGTAACATGCCTCTACATGTAACTCATAAACTAAGGCAACAATGAAAAAAAAATGTGTGGCAAATTTGATGGTTAACACTATATTGCACACAAAACTTGCATTTTCACTGAAAATATCTTTAAGTACGACAAACTAAAACTTTTCCCTGTAAAACCATAATTTTTGCAATATATCAAAATATAGCATTGTTCTTGACCTCATATCTACCCTACCTGGAAGAGTCCAAAGATAGATTTTCTATATTTTCCTAATTATGGTCTGTACTTCAAGGTGAATTTACAATAAAACATATTGCAGCGTTTACGGGCCCTCTTAAAGTCACTTGAAAATTCATAAAAATTGGATTTTTTTGGGAAATGTGAACTTTGGACGATTTGTGACCTTTTTGCACTTAAACTGGATAAGTACTAAATTAATTTTACTATCCTGAATGATACTCTAGGCAACATTCTTTCATGCCCATCAATTAGTTTCAATGCATGAAATGTCATAATTTGTTGAGACTTCCTTAAATATGTCTAGATTCCATGGTTTTTAGCTCCTAATTTGACTATAAGTTCTATTTTTAGTAACATGCCTCTAACTCATGAACTAGGGCAACAATGAAAAAAATATATGTGGCAATTTTAATGGTATATCAATTCTATATTGCACACACAAATTGATATCAATACATAAACCTGGCTTGTGGAATGTTTTGCATGGTTTTCTCTGAGACGCTCACTTAAGAGTAAAGATATATAAATATAATGAGCATAATGATAATTTTTGTCAACATTGGTTAAGCTATTATGAAAATAATGTATGACTTGCTCTCTCCCGACTCGGGGGTCAGCAGTAGAGTTTTTTTTTTTTTTTTTTTTTTTTTT
>PRKT01000566.1:90410-108203 GCA_003671525.1 Saccostrea glomerata | reverse complement strand
GGGGGGGGAGGGGGGCTAATGTTCAAGATCTACAATCCTAGACCACATATGACAATGTTATTTACAAATTTCAAGAAGCAATTTCATTTGTTGCTGCGTTAATGGAGATCATTTGGAACATGTAATGTGAACTTTTGACATCGTGAAATTCAACGTAGCAAAAACGGCACAACTTGGAAATTTAACTATTTTTCATTAATATTTAAGATTTTGTTTATTGTTTAAAATTTTAGTTGGTAATTGAAGATTATGAATCTTATGGATACATGCATCAATTTGATAAAACGACTTATCTGTATCTTTTTCTTTTATCTGTCAAATTGAAGACTTAAAATGCATATTGTTAAAAAAAACATTTTTGAATCAATTATTTATAACAAAGTATTGATAGCATAACAGTTATAGTTGAATCAATTATTTATAACGAAACATTGAAAGTATAAGAGTTATAGTTGAATCTATTATTTATAATAAAGCAGTGATAGTATAGGAGTTATAGGTGAAAGTTTCTTGGCCCCTCCAGGCCCATTTGTTTAGGGTTCAGCCCCTTTGTTCTCATATCAAATGATAAGGCTCCTTATTTAATTTTTTTTTGTTAAACAATTATTAATAAATTTCTTTTCGTTTTCGAGCCATTCAGAATAAAAATATACAGGACTATCTATTTAAGTCCTTAATGGGTCCGTTTTGCAAAAATTGAAAGGTGGTATATTGTTTAGAATACGATTTTTAACATTTTTTATTCAATACTGTTTATCAAAATATGTCTCCCTTTCGAGATTTTGTATTTGACCCCTTATGGCCTCTAATTACATGTACGTAAATAGGAGTAAGATTTTATGATACCGTATAAGTGGAAATTTTAGCGAGACGCAAATTTGGCGATTTCTACCTAAGAACTGGTATTCTATTTTACGCGAGAAGTAATTTTAGCAATTTTAAAATGCTAACTAAAGAAGCTATTATACAAATAATATGCAATTAATTTTAAGCGATATTCAATTTTAGTGATGTCGGCATCCTCGCTGATAATGCCAAAATTTAATCATCGCTAAAAATTCTACTTATACTATATATTGGATTGCAAATCGTTAAGATAAATATATTTCCTTCTGTGATGTACGAGGGGTGATCAAGAAGTTCGCGAACTAATTGAATAACTTCCAGAATGATTGGATAAGAATATTTTTTCCTAAAATAAGCATGGCAGCCATTAAAACCCAAATCTTCTGCTCGAGAGAAACGTTTATTCAAGGTGAATAGAGAATGGATGCCTCTTTTTCGTCATATCTAATATGTTTAACTTCTAAAATAAACGATGTCTTACGTATTTAATAATAATATAATTGTTAAAATATTCAACTATTTTCCAAATTGTAAATTCGGGATCTTTGAGAGCAAATTGCTTATTTAAAAACACATCTCTTCAAACTTGCTTTCTTTGTGCAACATAACAAGTATCATTTTTTTCCATCTGCCTTCCTTCGCTAAAACGAAAAGAAAAAAAAATCCCTGATTGAATTTATAGGAAGTCATTTGTCTTAATAAACTGTGTACAAATTATTACATGCTACTGCAAAGTGATTTCCAGAATACACCATAAATTTTAACGAGTACAACTGAGACAAGCATTTTTCGTCACAAGTGTCCTACATAGTGACGTCATTTACACAATGTGACGTCACAAACAAGGAGCACAACTGCATTTAGCATATGGTATTTATAGTTTTTGTGTATGGCTATCTGTGTGATGTACCATAGGTCGCCATTTTTTCTATTGTTTTATCCGTGGGTTATCTACACCATAACCCATGGGCGGAGCCCTCATAACCCATAGGCGGAACCTTGAATTGCATTCAAAACAAAACTTTATTTTCAATCTTTAATAATGTGTCACGTACATACACATGTTTACAAAATATTGGCAAAAACAAAAAAATGAATTAGGTCCACATCTTTCAAGCAGAAATGATAATATCTTGATTTTTAATCCATTTAAAAACTTACAGGGAAATTTTCGTGTATGCCACATCGAAAGTACCTTAGTATTCCGACACATAACATGTACAGTGCTTGGAGTGGGGGGGGGGGGGGGGTATGGCTTGCCATCTTCTGCGAGGTAGGCAGTTATTCTTTAAAAGTTTTCACACTCCAACTTGTATTTTTTCTTGTGTTTTTACTCTCGGTAGACTTTAGAAGGGTTTCCATATCATCGTAAAACTTCCCACACCGATCGTCAAAACGGTCCAACTGCTGTATAACATTCTCGGGTGTAACCGGTTCTTGGGTCAAATGAAAATCCGATTGAGTAAGAGATAAATCCCCAATACATCAAACACGTTTACTTCGTCCTCTTTTAACTGGCCCATCTGTAAGCGGGTTTTATCATCGATAGCTAGAATTGTCCCACTCAAAATTTTGCGGCAGTTCAAGAAAATTAATATCCATACTCATTGCATCACGTTAGTGCATTTTCGCTTTTTCACTGCGAGTGCGCAAAATGTTGAATGAAATCTAATGTACATGAACAATGTATATAGCGCGTGCTACTATAACTATGTCAGGTGACAAACCATATAAGGAAATGTTTTTGGAACTTGTACATCATCTCCCTGCCATATTAGGAATTCTGAGTGCCATGGTACATGTGACTTACCGTAGAAGTTTTTAATTGGTTTTTTCCAGATACCCTATAGAGAGGTTTAAAGGTCACTTGAAGGCTGCGCCTTCTCGTGACCTTTTAACCTCTCTATAGGGTATCTGGAGAAAACCAATAAAAACTTATACGGTAACTACTACCTAATTTATATTCTTATCTGAATTGTGATTTTGTAGATATAAAGCTAGTTCGCGATTTTTTTGTTTACCCCTCGTAAAACAAAATATTGATCATTTAGTATTTAAAGATGAGAAATTTTTGGCCCCTCTGAGCCCATAATTTGAGGAGTCAATCCCTTTTTTTACTTGATATCATATAAAAGCTTTTGTTATTCTGAACAATTTTTCTTCAAATTATGAACAGAATAGAATATATGAAAGAAAAGGTGCCAACCTTTCGTGAGATGTCTCTGAGACATTTTTTTGGGTCCTACCGAGCTCCGGTGCCTTTTGCTCCAGAAAAATTTTGACACCCATATGCAACTCAACAAACATTCTTTTACTCTCACGGAAAATCTTGACCCAATATCAAGTCCTTTAATAGGAGTTACCATGACAAAACAATAATCAGAAAATCAGAAAATCATCCATAGCTCACGACTGGGACTGACGCCATTAATATAAAAAACATTTCAATCAGATTCAGATCAATATCTATCACAAATAGTATTTTGCTTAAAAATAAAACATTAAAAAATTAAAGGTATCATATTCGGTGACTGTTTATAGAAAATATAGTCTTAACTGTACCGCGTATTGAGTTGTTTTGTTTTCCAAAAAAGAATCATCCTTACATGTAATACATGTAAAACGGGTTTTATTTTTAAAGATGACTGCATATAATTTCTGATGATCTTCTGATGTGGAACCGTTTAGAAAAAAAATAGTCTATACTTCTATGAACAATACTAAAACATTTCTTTTCTTGTTAAAAACGCACACTTTTACGTAATGTTGAAATGACAACCGGCATTTGTTCCCTTTTTGATACGTCCTTTTTTACTTTTGTAAGAATTCCATCAAGGTCTTCCCTGAAAAAAAAATGAAGCATGCCTGTCTGTTTCAAAATCTTACATTTCGAGATCATATTACACTTTTACAACTTCAATATCTGTGGACTTTTTATTGTAAATATATACATAGGATTTCAATGTTCGTTTTGTTTACTTATTCTAAAAAGCAATCTAATTAAAATTAGATGTTAGATCCGCTTGTATACTCGCTACACTAGCATCTAACAGCATTCCATAGAATCTCACATCAGAGGTCAAATTCGGAACAGCTATTAACTTATTTACTTCAACAATATACGATTATTTTGCAAGCGACGATTTGATTGGTTGATAGAATTGAACCTCTGACGTGACCCTCTATGGGATGTTCCTAGATGTTAGTGAAGCAAGTATAAGAGGGGATCTAACATCTACTTCTAATTAGACTGTTTTAAAAGTATCTAAATGTTTTACTTATATTGTCTAAATATATTTATTTCAATATTTTAACAGCACAATAGTTTTTTTTCAATTTTTTTTTCTATCAATAACTTACTCTTTATAGAATTTAACGAAGTTTTTGTAAATAGATGAAATAAACCAGCTTCCTTTCTTTGTGTCTCTGTATGAATAGTAACCAGGAACTGTTGACAGAGCTAACATCACATCAGCTTCTTTGGGTACATAGCTCGTGTCTGCAGCAACATTGTCTCGTTCAACCCTTACGACTAAATAAAATGAAATTCATTGTTTATTCTTCAGGAAAAATATTTTGTGCATGACTGTTTATTTAAAGATTTAGGAACCAGTCTTTTCATTGTACATTTTTATAACATTCGGAGATGATAGTTTTCAATGTTCTTACCTGGGTGTTCATTATGCCCTTGACATGCTTGGATAATAAATATTTTTGGTTTGCCAGCTAAAGTACTGCAGTGATTCCCTTTAAATAAGTTGACAATATCATTAATCCTTATCTCTTTTAGATCTATACCATGCACAACATTTTCTGATCCATGAGAAAGTATGCAACATACGAATGCATTAAAATCTCTATGGTCTTTCGATGAAACTTTTCTCAGTAAATCGAACATCCCATACGAGGTTAGGTTTCTTCTAACGACGGGTTTAAAATGTACACCATTGAATATTTTTATAAGTCTGTCTGAAATAAAAAAAAGAAAGAAAAAGCACAATCAAAATGAAACTTATACTAGGTACAATTTTCCTTTGATAGTATTACCTTTCTAGAACATTCGGAACGCTGAATAAAGCGACAGTATCTCATTATGTGAAGAGGGGGTTACAAAATTCCCCTTTTTTCGTAAATTATCATATTGGTGAATTACAAAAATCACGGATGGAACAAAAACTACTAGAATCAATTGTATAGACGCCAATATGTATAAATCTAGATATTTAAATTTGCTGATGTCTTTCCTTATATAACAATGATAATGAAATTGAAATACAATTTTCAATGACATGCAGTTGGTCACATGATAAGATTTTCTTGCATATGGAAATTAAACTGCACGAGCCATTATTTGTAAAGTTCTGATTATGACGACTCATGACGTCGTAGATACGTTATGTTGCATTTCCATAACAAAGTCTAAATAGTTCCTATTTTTCCTTGTCCCAGGAATGAAAATATAAGAGGTAAAGTATCATTTTTAAAGTTTCATTTGGAATGACATGAAGTCATTATGATAACGTGACCGACTTCAAGTCATATTTTAGTGAAATTCTAAAAATATATCTTATTTCTAAAATGACACACACCAGTAAAATTCAATCATTTTATATTTTTAAATAGAATAAAAACTATCTTAACTAGGAAATATATTGCTCAACATCTGTAGACAATAATAAGATCTTGGTTAAGAAAGAAATGGAATACGAAGATAACGATCAGTTTTCTAGTTCAGTCATTATCTAAGAAGAATACTAGATTTTACCAGCGTCTAAATCACTTCCATTTCGAACGTCCCCATCGTGGAATTCTACATTGTTGATGATAATAGCATAGCCTGTAAAATATAAAAAAAATTAATTCAACATTTTTTTTTTCAAATATCAATACAATGGTGTATTTGATTAAATTACCATGACTCTCTTTTGATTTTGATGTACAAATTCATATCTTTGCCTCTTGAAGTGCACGTATAAACCATTCAATAAACAAAGAATATAACATACCTAAATCCATATCATACAGGGTGGCCCCTGTTGTGACACCCATGTTACACATGGATTTTAGTATGTAGTATTTTTTATCATATATTTAAAATACTTAATATGCAAGTTCACTTATGTTCTTTGAAGAATTGTTTCGTGCCTGTTTATAACCTATTTCTTTAAAATCTAAAGATCAATTTTTATGTAACTGGAAAAAAAATAATACTACAAAGGTCAATAAGGAATTATTGTACGAGAATATTTAAATAAAATCATGTAAATTAGCTTTTAGACTTGAAGCAAACGTTTTTTTTTTCAGTTTTATATAGATTTTCTGCCCGTCGTTCCGATACCTTAGTTTGATTTTCGGACCAGTACTTGATATAGAGTTTTGTGAGGTCACCCGTACCCTAATGTGCAAAATCGGTGTTTCTGATAAATAAATGTATTTACTGGTTGTTTTAAGCATGCCATTATCTAATAGTCACAGAATTTTTGTATGTACTGAATATATTTTCATCGCATCTTACACGTTTTACATAACTAGGCTGGATAAATAAGCATATTCTTTAATACACTCATTTACTATTAAATTACTATAATTATATGTATCCAACTATTCAGTAAGTATCGAGCACTCAATTGCGTGAATATAACATACAGTATTCGCCAAAGTCCTTTAAAAAATACAAAATATGAGTGAAGCATACACAACTTAGCCACATATGATCCACATATGTGACAGCGTCTGGCAAAATGGGTCCAGATGAGGAAAAATCACTTTTTCACTTTTTTGGATTTTCTTGTATATATTGATGTCTTAAACTCAATTCCAAAATATTTTTGAAAAAGTCCAACCCTTTACGAAATTATGACGTTTAAAAGATATAACCCTGATGACGTCCCGTAAAATAAAATTAATGGAAATGTACCCCCCAAAAAGTGATATTTTAGGTAGAAAACTTTTATCGAAATGTTGTTGTCTTTAAATACTTTATCACATCAAAATATTGATGCACACATGACTTCTTTTTCAATACATAAAAAAAATCCTTGTTGCCTTAGAAGTCACTTTAAGAAGGCTCATTACACCACCTTTTGATGACGTACTACACAAAAAAATAAACCTCCATTTGTTATAGGGTTTAATAATTTTATTTGTAATCCATTTTTGATATGCATGTATATTTTATTAAAGTAAAATATTACGCTGGATAAAAAAATAAATATATATATTATACATCTTTTGTGACTAATTATTTTAGATTTCATTTCATGCACAGGTTTAAATCCCCTTCAACATTACAAAAGCAATCAAGGTAATTGAAGATTCGAAGATACACAAGGTTCGAAATGTTCAACATATTACAAATTATAGGTCAGCGAACAAATTATTTTAGCAAAGACTGTTTCCTTTTTGTGGAAATGGTCCTGCTGTTCTCTTTGTTTGTTAAATTAATTTCAGGCTTTGGCTGGATTGGTTAAGGGCAAACAACATCTTTAGCAACATCTGAGTTACACAATTCGCGAATGTTGTCATACAAATACCACTGTCTGATCAGTTCTAATCCTCGACTTGGAATAGCTTCAGGAAGTTGACCACTCACTGGATGCATGTTATTTTTCAATAAATTGACAGAAATCGAGTGCCCCGAGTTCCTCTCTTGAACTTCCACTTCTCCAGGCTTGTCTGAATTAACTAAAAAATGATGGTACTTTGTCAAGTTCTTCAATGGCTTAAAAAACTGCTGCAGATATGTTTTCCAGTCATAGAATACAATAGGCACTTCTGCATCATCTGTGAGCTGTGGAATGTTGTGTCCATTCTTACTGGAGTGTGCAACAGTCTCAGCTACCTGAATTCAAATATAGGTATTATTATATATAAGTGGTAAACATAGATATATCATCATTCATGCATAAAGAAGTTTCACTATTAGATTAAAGGTGAGTATTTCAAAATGTTTGTCAAATTTGACACTTTATAAGCACATATATTATGCTTTTTTTCTTATTTCTGTCATTAAAATGTTTAATGTTTACGACAGAAATTAATTTCAGTTGAGATATTGTTTGCCTGAATATTTGGACTGACAGCTTTAGTCCATATAATCTTAACTGAGATTAACCAACAGACATTAGGAGGAATTAGACAATTTTTCAACCTATGATATTTTACATAATAACAGCTTACTTCAGATAAAGTCTCCACATTAGAATTCCTCCATTTCAGTTTCCACACCCCAAAGTGCCAATCAGGCTCAAACGTCGTATGACCCGCAATCATCATGGAATAAGAAAGTTCCTTACACGATTCCCTATATTCCACGAGAGAGTCAAAGTCTATTGTTGTACTACAGGGTTGTCCATAAAACTCTTTACAGCCACATGTTTCATTTCTAAACTGTGCTTGCTTGATGTACTCAATTGTATCCACTTCCGATGGTTCAATGTTTATAACTGATTCTGATTCATCTGATCCTGAACTTGCGTCAGAGACATAGTTTATAGTTACGATTTCACTGTCAATATCATCCTCAGAATCGTAATTAAATGACTCGTCTGGTGCACCATAATACAAAACATCAACCATATGAAGTTCGTTGATGAAATCTTCATCTTGATAGTCCGTTAATTCCGACGGAACAGAACTATATTGACTGTCTTGACTCATTGCATTGTTTATATTTCTCGCTCCCGATAAACTTTCTACTGCATTGTTTACTTCCGTTACTATGGAAGAAGAGACAGTTTATTAATAGACTCTAGCTTAGTTAGCTGTGGAGTGGATCTAACATTTTTATTTTGACACCACATTCATTATACAAGTAGCGTACAGATAACATAATATATTCAAAGGTACATTTATCCTACATGATTCAGAATTAGAACAGTGGACTTTTCCGTTCGATTTCGATCGTCGGGTACTCGGGGTTTGTTGAATAATATCCGATAATGTCGATATGTTTTTAAATTAACTCGGATGTAGATCTATATACATAAAATTTGAAGATGTGGAAATAGTAGATTTAATTTTGAAAACACCATTTTACCTGAAATAGGACACGTCAGATATAATGTAATGAACTGACAAACAAAAACAGGAAAAGCACGTGTGCACAGTGTGGAAAAAAAAACAAAACAACTCCGCAAATCTCGATGTGTTTTGTGACGTTTTTTCTCTGTTTTGTTATCGCCGCATCTGGTCCCATTTTGCCAGACGTTGTCACATATGAGTATCATATAATTTTCATTTGATTGGTTTCATATGAGAATCATAAAAAAAGGGTATTATATGTTAATCATATGAAGCAAATCATATGATTTACATATGATTCACATATGTAAATCATATGAAAAATAAGTTCATATGATTTGCATATGAATGATTTATGTGTGTGTCAAACCATTTTCATATGAGAATCATATGAAAAGGGTATCATATATAAATCATATGAAACAGTTACGTGTGTTCTTTTTCAATATCTTTTCACGTTCTTGTACACATTTGAAAACCAGGCATTTCTGCGTTAGATGAAAATTCATTACATTATAATGATGTTTCTTCATTGGTTAAATATTTTAAAATATCTTGCTTACACACTTTTTTTGATAAAATTATTTTCATCAAAAGAAATAACTTATTTTTCACAGTGTACATTAGCAAGAAAATATACAAACAAGTCAGTAACATTTGTCGATACATGTATTTAACATATTCTAAAATGAGTACAAATTATAAGATTTCAGCAAAATGATTAAGTAGTTAAACATGTATACATGTACAAATAAATAACATAATTAGGTCATGTATTTGTATAAAAATACCATATGGCATAAAAGTTTCCACAGCAAAATTGAAATATCAGTAATAACATGTCAAGAATGTATTCTCTATTCTAGATTTATGAACAATCAAGTTATTTGATATTCCAGCATATAAATAAGAATTGAACCACTTTACAGGTCAAATTCAGACAAGATAGTGTACATCCTTCACATTACAGAATTATTCCATATATTTCCTTGTTCTTTTTCCTTCTGTATCTTTTCAATATTTACAGTTGTGCTCCCTCTGATCTGACCTTTTTGAAAATCTCTTTGAATTGTACCAAAAATGCAAATCCACCAGTTCTCCCTTTCTTGAACAATTTCTTTGTGGCACAGAATGGTCTCTACAAAAATGTCAATGATAAAAATAAAATACATGTAATTCTTAAATTACAAAAACAATTCTACAAGTTATATTAAAGTAACTTATCATCAGCAAACAAATGTATTCCCAAATTCACCGACACAGATATACAGTAATACCAGATAAAACTAATGTTATATATGTTATACTACCGGTAGGTGTTTTGTGAAATCCTATAATATAATTTGCAAGACACTGTTGGAAGATATGCTTCATAATAAAATTACAAAAAACCTTTTTTTTTGACAATTGAATTGAATTTTGCAAGACAATTACACTATTGGAAGATATGCTTCATATTAAAATCAGAAAAATTTTTTTTTTTATTTTTGTCAATTGAATTTGGAATGTACAAATAGTATTATTCATGTTTTAATTCGAATTGCCAAAAATTAAGAAGATTCTGACACAAATATATTACTTTTGGACAAAAAAAAACTACAGACATGTAGATAGGCAGAAAAACAGACTCTGCGATTCTAGGGTATCCAAAATTTTGTTGGGAAGAATATAACAAAGTCTATTAAACAGTGTAAGTGTAGTTACCTTAACTTTGAAGCAAGCATAGGATCTTTGATTTTTTTGTTATAAGAGGCTGACTGTTTATTGAACCTGTAAAACAAATATTCACACAGTAGATATTTTCTAAGCATAACTAAAACTTAAATTACAAAAAAGAGAGAGTACAAGTTTGTAGGTTCTCATTAGTCTAAAATATCTTACATTTTACCTGAAACTAGGTTCTCTATAGTGTTGGAATTTTGTTTTTTATAAATATCAGTCAATGAATACATAGATGTAAATTTTCAATGGATTAGCTCTCTGATGTACTTTCAACGCATACACATGCACATGTATTTGTACCTTAAAAGTTGCCATTGTTATTATTAATTTTTTGCTGAAATTCAAAAATTCAATTTACCCCCTGAAGTTATTGTATAGTTTCATGGCTTTTAAAGCCAACAAATTCTATTCAAACTTACCATGTTTTAAAAGTGCATTGGATTAAAATGTAGAATAAAACTTCTATATATTATTGAGTTGAATTTATTTTTGATGAAGCCATGCAAATTATTGAGTTGAATTTATTTTTGATGAAGCCATGCAAACAATATACAATTATAAAGGAACAAAAAGAAATTATCAATAAATATTTTGTTATAAATGGTCATTCCAGATGTACACTTTGATTTTTTATTGAAGTATTTATTTTTACCATTAATATTGTGATGATCCAATCGTTTGTCAAAATCAGCTTTTGGATCAATCGCCAGTCTTAGCTTCTTGGATTTAATAAAAAAGCAGCACAGTGACACTGAACTCAAGTTGTTAAATGTATCTATAGGCCATAAAAACAAACATTTATCATTAAGTTGATAAAAGAATCCCTAAACATACAAAAACGTCAAACTTTCTACTTTCACTTTCAAATCAGTACGTAAAAAAAGTCAAAAGAAAACGCAGTAATGCCTTTAGCCTAACATGTAAATTGCAATGTTTACATCCATTCACAAAGAAATTGATCCAAACTTTCTTACATATCACTAACTTTATTTAGGTTTACGAAATACATTTATTTAACAATTACACGCGTTGAGAGTATTTTAGAAATAAATTCGTACGAACCGTAATAAAAGGATATTAAATAATATGAATTACGCCTAAAGGTCTTTATGAAAAAGTGTTAGGAGATTACTTACTTTTTCCAACAACCAGCACGTCTGCTGCAGCCGTGACGTCAAACATGACGCACACTTTCATCCGGTAGAAGTCAAACCGGTCCGGGAAAAAAATACTGATTTTTTTTTTATTTAACTCAAGCAATAAATCAAACCCAAAAGATTTGAAATAAATAGCATATTATTTATTCTTTTTCAATTTTGTCCGGGGCATGCATTATTACAGAAAAAGAAATTATTAAAGTTTTTTTTTTAATAAGGGAAGGGGGGTGTTAAACAGAACTTTACACAAGTAATCATTGCTTACAAATTCTTTTTAACTGATGTACATTTAAATTACTTTTGAGATATATTATTGAAATTGCAATTTTACTTGAGTATACCAAGGGCAAATTAATGAACACTGTTTCATATGATTATAATATCATCACTGTTTCATATTATTCTCATATGATCACTATCAAAATATTCAAATGATTTTTACCAAAGTATCACATGAGGAAATTAGTGAATACGGTTTCATATGATTCTCATATGATCAGTTTCATATGATTCTCATATGACCATTGCCAAAATATACGTATGATTCTCATATTTATGACCTTTCATATGAGATTCATATGTATATTACTTCTTGAGAGTCTTGCTTCCGCGAAATTACACGGCAACTTTATTAAGGCACGTTAAGGCATTTTAACGCATGTTGACTATCGATTCCCGCCAACATTTTGGAACCATTTAATTCAATAAAAATAGCAATTTAGCCTTCAAATCTTGTTTAATACAAAAACTTTTCAATGGTAATTGATGAATTGTAGTAATACCAGCGCTAAGCATTTTATTAGCCATAATTTCAGCTCTTTCAAAAAAGGGGGCGGAAGATAATTCCAATTGAAAACAAAGTTTGAAGCATCACCATATTTTGAAATAGTCTTGAATATTATTAAATGTTCCTTAAATATATCTTATGTTTTAGGCAAATGAATAAATATATCCATAAAATATAATATTTAGTTGTAAACTGCTTTTTAATTTGTTGGAAATATGCATTTTTTTTTTCGTTTTCTGTGAATAGACAAATCCCCCCCCCCCCCCGTGTCACACAAACAGCTTTGATATAAATTTGTGAAATAACATTACATATTACATGTACCTGTAAAAAGGAATTTTTGTGACACAAGGGGGTTATTGTTTTAAAAAGTTTCCTTTTTCCGTTCATTTCTATAGTGAAAAACACTATATTTTTCCAAAAGGTTTACATTTATCTCTCTTTGTTTTTCCAAATAAGAAATGTTTTATGAAAATCCATAAAATTATCTATGCAAATATGAAAAAAATGTCAAATATGTTAACTTTTGAAAATGGACTTGGAGGTAAGGAGAACAATACTATCATTCGAAGTTCTTTCCCGGAGGCTCACGGGAATATATTTGAAAAAAAAATCACTTTTTGAAAAACAAATCTCAAGGACAGTTTTTTTTCACTGAAAACGGAAAAGTTACGCAGCTAGGTTAAGGACATCCATAGGAAAAGTGCTTTAAAATATTGCGAGAAAATCAATATAATATTGATATCTTTTTTATTAACATGAGTTTTAATTTAGTGGTAATCGCAGTAATCCATATATATGTATGGTTCTCAACCGAGTTTGGCCAAAGCGACTAAACTTACATCAGTTGTTTATCATGTGACATGGTTGAAATCAGAAATAATATGTATGGATATAAAGATCGTAAAAGATCAACGATATACAGATTATTTTTCACCATGAAGCTGATTGTTAAGTGCATGCGTGCGGCTTTATAAGAGATCTATTTGTCTTCAATTAAATAAGACTATGAAAAATTGATTAAAGCATTCAAAACTATGACTTACTTTTTGTCAAATCAGGTTTATTTAGAAGATTCAATAATAGCTCGATTTGCATCTCAGGTGCAGAGAAATTGCATGTCAAACTAGTCTATGGCGTCATATCTGTCAGTATAGCGAGATCAAGTTGGGCTTAATTTTACATTCAAATAGTATTGTAATGACAAGATAAGTTACACATTAATTTAAGTTCACAATAATAAGGAGAAATCACTATATGTAAAAGTGTATGAAAAAATTATCATTTATTCGTCAAGATTCACTTGTGAAGTCTCACCTTGACGTCATAATTGATTTCCCGAAGCTCTGAATAGACTGCTATATATTTGGCAGTACTTATCTTAGCTGCGTATTTCATTCAAAGATTATTTTAAGAACAAAACAGTACTATAATTTTGACGTCAAGTGTATGGTACTATGACGACACAATAGAGATATTGCTGCTCGTCCGTGTACATGAGGAATGAAGTGTCCAGTAACTTAAAAAGAATCTGTAGAAAATGCATTTGTTTTTGTAAATATTAAAAAATTTTTGACATCATAGGTGGATGGAAATACCCTAAGCCTTTGACAAAAAAAAACAAATAAGAGTAAAAAACAGATTTACACCTAAGAGCATCGAAGAAGCTTTCTAAAAAAGTGAGTGAAATCTTTTGTTACATTCCTATTAATAGACAATAGAGGTTTAGGGATATTTAAGAAATAAGGTATCATTTTTTGAGTTTTATTGAGATGTAAAACGGGTTGGTCACGTGATCAAATCCCATAAAGGCTTTATGGAAGATCTGATCATGTGCCAACCCGTTTTACATCTCAATAAAACTCAAAAAATGATACCTTATTACTCATATTTACATTTGTGACTAATATTCATACTTTATATTTGCCTGATTGTGACTTTTAACGTGTGAAATGCGTTAATTTTTCAAACCCAACGGCATGTATGTAATCCACTAAACGCGCGTCGACCCTTTATGACGTCACAGAGAAATTACGTCGAACGTTTATCCAAACGCACATCTATGACCTCTTGACCCCATACTTGTATTTATACAGTTATAAAAACGCTTGCCTTCAGTATTGTTATATAAAGGAAAACATTTGCAAATGTAAATATTTTGTTTTATGATCTGGAACATTTTTAATAAGCGCATTTGAGAATGATACAGATGTAGCGTTTGATGACATTTTAACCATGCATATAAAATGATGCCTTTTATTACAACATTTAAATTCGAAGACACAATGATAATCTTGTTTTATTTAAGTGAAGAAATTGGCAAACATACCTACTTTTATGACAAGATTTTTTATCAAATATAGATGTATATAAGCCTATTTTCAATTCTGCATCATAAAACACTATGGGAAGTTATATTTTTAAGAAGGTTCAAATCTGAATTCGATTAATTCAAACTATTTTGACACATGTGTCTCTGATGATTCGGAACAGTAATTTTTTTTTTTTTTTTTTTGCTATCATTATCCTCCATTCTTTAGACTATTGAACTTACACTAAAGGAAGCACTTCGTCACGACGTCATCATTTGACGTCTATAAATAGCTATACATAGAAAGACAAGCTCAATGAAAGTAAGAAAAATCAACACTACGCCGGGGATAATTAGTTTGTATTTGTTATAATAGTTATGCAAATCAATCCCTGTACCATGTAAAGTGCTGCTAGAATCCTACTTTCATATTAAAGAAAAATGTTTTCAACAATTTTGATGAAATCCTACCAACACTTTTACATTTTGTACACAGGATCGCAAACAAATCCACCGTACAATGAAAACATACGATGTTTCCCTTTCCCAAACAAACTTTCCTCTGATTTGTCGTTCGCAACAAAAAGATGCAAAAGTTCAACACTACACCTCATACTTTGAAACATAACTTTTGTTTTTATCAGCAGTTCTTATTCTATATTTTTAGGAAAGTGCTGCTAGAATCGTATGGTAAACGGGTTTAAATGAAGTCGCAAAAAATATATTAGCATACCTTATTCGTGAGCTTTATCTACCCATGAATCACACAAGTCATTACTCCTAACTGCCTTTTCAATCCGATTTCCTGTGTTTGTTTTACATTGATTCTCATTTTGTTTCACTTTCACTCTGCTAATACTGATCGATATTAATAACGACATGGTATATAACCCACGGGACAAATACATGGCTAATTATACCACCCAGAAAAAAAACAAGATTTCGTCTATATTACGCTTTTGCAGGTTTCGATTAATTTCTAAGACCTCAAATCTAGCTTTAAATAAAGATTTTCATAAATCGTTACCTTTAAAGTTCACGTCATACAGCTTACTTTACGTCATATTGTATAGACAAGCAGGATACTTAGCCGTAGCCTTAAAGACAGATGAAGCAAACACTTTTTTTCTTTGGAGACAAAATTATTTCATGTCACAAGTTTAAAAAATTGCCATATTATTCTTAGAATATTTTCTCCTAAGCGCTTGAAATTGAAATAGACTTTAAAAATAATTGAAATATTTCTCTGTAATAAATACAAATATGAACTAAACGCACTCTGTAAATGTTATTTTCTTATACATACTTAGTACCTACAGCACGATAAAGTAACTGCACATTATGACGTCATATTATGACGTCATTGATCTTTGTCTTTCAATGTAATAAACACATCAACAAAATAACGCCAGCGCAAGGGCATATCCTATATAATTTTTAATGAATAAAGCAAAATATTAAAATGAATTTTATAAAAATTATTAAAATTGCTGAACAAATTCTAGGTGCTTTCTCAAGTGACAAAAAATTCAGTAAAATTGCACCAGACAGTTAATCTTTACCATCTCTCAACTTAAAACTTTTAAAATAGTAGCTAAACAATTGCACTCTCGACATTTTTGCAGCAATATCATAAATCCTTGTAATATTATGCGTCTAAAAATCTTGTTTCTTAAGAACAAATTTGAGTATGCCCTTGCGCCTCAGCTATTTCATTGATTTTCCTTATAAACTTGTGTAGTACGGGACTATGACGTCATAACGTGCACTGGCTAGGGCATGTCGTGGGTACCAAGGTTGTATAAGAAAACAAGTTTAAACATTTTCTGCGCAATAAATTAAGCCCCTCTGCGTTTTAATTAACTCATAGAAATCGCTATATTGCCTTAACGTACGTGCGTGGATGGTAAAAATCAGCCAATGTGATATTGCTGATTTTTTGACATCTTGTTTTTGCTTTCTGGGACCGCTGAGACTGCTGCGACCGCTGTGGGACTCTGTGTGAGCTTGGGATGGTGGGTACTGTAAGTCTCCTATAACACCTATTCTACATCTGCACTCAACCATACACACACACACACAAACAAACACACCTTCCTTCCTTACACACACAAAACCGATTCAATACTTTATAATCAGCATATTATGAAAGGTGGCTCATGAAATAAGATAAAGAGGTGGCTGACCCATGTAACTAGACATTGTCATTGTGATCATGAATGGATTTCTATTTTGCCTTTTTTAAATGGACATTTAAAAACCAAAGCATTTTTTTTCATAAATTGACCAATAAATGCCAAAATAATGGCATCAGAATGAAGCTTACCTCTTGGTTTTCTATCCATACGGTACCGGTCTTTGGCGGTTGTTTCTAAAAATCAAATACAAAAATAAAATTTTGTTCGATAAAGTAATTCTGGAAAAAAAAAACAACAAACGTACTATTAGTAGCAACCACAAGTCAAATTTTAAATTTATTATATACCACTTGTGTTATATATCAAATCAAAGCTTATAAAAAATTGTTTAAGAAAAATATAATTTCGAAATTTTCTGGTCAAGCATTGTTACTAAAATAGATTGCGAAATGTAAAGGTATTGTTCTAGTGTGTGACCACTTTTCTGAAGAAAATACCTAGTAGCATTGAGGTCAAAACTTAAGGTAATGTATTCAAAATATAATCTCTCTCTTCTTATTTCCTTTGCCCAGAATCAGAGTTATTAAAGTTCAATTGCATCAAACACCTAGATTGACTTGAATCATTAGATAGTGAGAGTCTTCTTCCAGTATAATTAATTGGGTCACATGGGACACGCAACGTTACGTTGACGTTATGCTTATAAAAAGACGTCAACAAATCCAATCAATAAAAATGATCACAAATTAATTTAAAACAAGATTTGTTTGTGAAACACTATGCGCCCGGCAACGACAAAATAAAAAAAAA
>PRKT01000566.1:30107-80107 GCA_003671525.1 Saccostrea glomerata | reverse complement strand
TGTCTTATTTCCATTGTTTCAATTTAAATGTTCCTTCAAATTAATAAAATTCACATCAAAATTATTGATCTTAATCAGGCATGAAAAAATCTCAATATGCATGTACATCGTCCTGTATTTCATTTGAAAAAAAAATAGCTGCTTCAGCCTTATAAAAAACAATTCGAGGACAGAAATGGGAGGACAACTCATAGAAATTTAGCAAAAAATCATAAGGCTTTATTGTTAACAAGAGGTCCATGGGCCTTATAGGTCACCTGAGCATTATGCAACAACTTTCCAGTGATTGAATTTGATTCATGTTTTAAGCCAAATGCTATGGCATACACAATTTTAATGGCATCATTGATCATCATAACTATACACTTAGCAGTTGCTTAGTTTGGTTACTTAATACCCATAGACAAGGCAGAGGAACAAAAAATGCATTACAACTAATCAATTATATTAGGCAATAATCAGTTGTGCCCCTACCTCACATGAACCCTGACCCTTAGGCCTAGATCCACACATTGCACAATTTTTGAAAAGGCATCCTTGCTTTTCAAAAATATTTGATTAATACCAAGGATCAGATTTAAAAAAAAAATCATTCATTTTCAGTCTATAAGTACAGCCCCCCCCTTCTACAGTACCCCTGACCCTGGGGCCTTGAAATTCACAATTCTGGAAGAATGGTTCTTGGTTCATAACTATATAGGTAGTTCAACTGCTTAATACCCAGGAGCAGAGAAGAAGATTTTCAAAGAATTCATGATTTTTCACTATATAATCAATAAAGCCCCACCCTAATACCAGAATCCCTGACCCTGAGGTCCTAAAATTTACAATTTTGGCAGAAGCAATCTTGCTCACTATAACTATGCACTTAGTTAGTTTAATCAATACTTAGGAGCAGAGAAGAAGACTTTCAAAGAATTCATGTATTTTCACAATATAATCAATAGAGCCCCCCCCCCCCTAACACAAGAACCCCTGACCCTGGGGCTTTGAAATTCACTGTTTTAGTAGAGGCACTCTTGCTCATTATTATAACTATGCAATATTTAATACCCAGGAACAGAGAAGAAGATTTTCAAAGAAATAGTGCATTTTCACTGTATAATCAATAGAGCCCCCCCCCCCAACACCAGGGGCCCTTAAATTCACAATTGTGGTAGAGGCACTCTTGCTCATCACAACTATGCACTTAGTTAGTCTATTTAATATTCAGGATCGGAGAAGAAGATTTTCAAAGAATTCATGTATTTTCCCTATATAATGAATAGAGCCCCACCCTTACACCATAACCCCTGACCCTGGGGCCATAAAATTCACAATTTTGGTAGAGGCACTCTTGCACATTATAACTATGTATGTAGTTTGTTTATTTAATAACCAGGAGCAGAGAAGAAGATTTTCAAAGAAATAATGCATTTTCACTATATACCCATTTAGGTCCACCGTAGCACAAGAACCCCTAACCCCAGGGCCATGAATTTCACAATTTTGGTAGAAGACTCAATGCTGATAACAATCATGCAAACAGTTTGACTGCTTGATGTCCAGGAGTAAAGAAAAAGATTTTTAAAAATTGCTTTAATTTTAGTGGTTTGGGCCCCAGACCCCTCAGGCCCCAGAGGGGCAGGGATCATAAAATTCACAATTTGTGTGCCCCTTCACATATAGATGTTTTGTGCCAAATTTAGTTGAAATTGGTTCAGTGGTTGCAGAGAAGAAGCTGAAAATGTTCAAATGTTAACGCACAACGCACGACGCACAACGCACAACGCACGACGCACGACGACGGACGAAAACAGATAGCAATAGGTCACCTGAGTTTACTCAGGTGACCTAAAAACTATAATTTAATAATGAGAGTCTACAGTTACGATCTCTCTTTTTGTGCTGATTTTTCCTGTATTTATTTATCTTTAAATATTTAGATTTATTTTTAAAAATAATTTTAAATTTCATTTATGTGTGTACGTAGAGGGGTATATTATATATTCTTATCGGGAGAACAATTATTATTTGTCATTTTAATCCTTTTTTTCATTCTGATTAAAATCATACTCGCTCCATAATTCTAAGAGTAATAAAGATCTGATATAATTTATTTATTATTTTAGAAAATTAACGGTTAAATTAAATATATTTTACGAACTTTTAATGTGTAACTACTATATATGAAATCTATATATATTACGTGTACAATAAATTAATTTATTGATACCGTAATTCAGTGTTTGTCAAACTTTAACAACAATTAAGCAAAACATAAAGAATAACATAGATAATTTCTAATTATATTACGCATGAATTTGAAAGGTATTTTGTTTATATACTTTCGTCAGTTTCACTTGTACACCATTAAAATCAATTCACTACATTTTTCTTCCTCTTCTGTTTTTGTTTTCACGACATAAATAAAGAAAAATAAATGCCTAATGGTCCGCCGTCTTTCGAGATCGAAATTTCGAGACCATTTGCATTCATTTGTCTAAACATCAAATGAAAACAATTAATAATTAACTACAGATTTACCGAAAATTAAAGGAACATCGACATAAAAATATGTTGGAAAAAACAATTTAAATGGGCTTAATTAATGCAAATTAATATTTAAAAAAATAATAATAATAATAAAATTCAGGATAAGACAGAAAAGAAAAAAAAATAATAAAAGATTAACAAGTGTCAAGTACAATTTACAACATGAGTAATAACTCAAAGCAATGTTCTCGTACCTGCGGTTTCATTAAGCTGTATATAAAAAAAAATTAAATAATTTAATTTTGTTTGTATTCTAGCCTGTGAATGATTGATTTCCGAAAAGGAAAGTAAATTGAAAATCATATCATTTAATTTGGTGACCGCGGGATCTGTCCTAACTTATGAAAATAAATTTAACTTATATTTACAAACTGTATTAGGAACTCATTTGAAATTTTATGGAGGGAGGATGATTGGAATCTACCTAATGATTTACTTGCTGACTCACTGCAAATGTTCATATGAAACCAAAGTATTATATGCGGTATATTGCATATATTTTCCCATATATATATATAGTCAAATTTTGAAAACTTCCTGAAATGTGCTGAATTCAATAAATTGTATGAGAAATATAAATTAACAAAAAATATTATAGTGTCAAAGCAGTGTATTCACAATTTTTGCTTATATGACGTCACAAACTAGTCCGATTATACATCCTTTTTCAGAAAGAGGACAAAATGGACAAAATTTCAACAATTTTAGCTTTAAAATTAATAGAGCGCAAGTTTGTTCAGTAACAATATTGACATATTTCATTGATTTCATCATTCTACATATTATATCAAAATATTGATCCTGAACACACAGGCGCTCGGTGACTTTAACTCAAAATATCGACGAAATATGTACATTTTCCTGTAAAATTCATAAAAAAACTTGAAATTTACGTCATGTTTGTGACGTCATTACGTACATATGGCGTCATTACTCATGAAAATATTCACTGCTTTGAAGTCAGCATATACTCACCTGTTTAAGAACTTAATTCAATGGGCAAATATTGGTTATTATCGAATAAAGTTCTTTAATGATCTAGCTGGTATGGGTGCTTTGTCAAGAAAGCCTTATCCCTGTACTTATCGTAGACATGTGGATCGGTACAGATAAACAATGAACCCAAACTCCCACACAATAAGTACATATATGTGGCCTACTCTGTACTGCAGTAAAACACGGTTATAGCGAAGTCCTGGGGACCTGTGAATTTAATTCGCTATATCCGTAATTCGTTATATCCGTATAACGAATTTGAATTCGCAATATGCATGTTTTACTTCAAGTGTTACTATCAAATATGTTAGGGAAGCAATTATTATAAAACATACATTCGATAACTAAGATTTTATTATGAATTGAATTTTATATACAAATGGTGAGAGAAATAAAAGTCAGTTCAATTATTCAAATTTTGAAATCTTTGAAAGTTCGTTATAAAAGATGTAAAATTCATTATATTTAACCTCAACGGGATTCAATATCAGTTCGCTATATCCGTAAATTCGTTATATCAGAGTTCGTTATAACTGTAAAATTTAACAAAGATTTGTTAAGAATTTTGCCGGGAACACAGAAAAAATTCGTTATATCCGTGAATTCGCTATATCCTTGTTCGTACTAAACGTATTTTACTGTATTGCTAAACAACGTGGGTAGGTTCATATATAGATTTATACCTCTACTTCCACACGATAAGTACATCAGGCCGAAATTATTTATCGAATCAATAATAAACAAACTTGTGAACTAAACACAAAAATCTATACCGTAGTCCCATACAATTGTTTTAATCAAGATTAATTATATGGGAAATTTATTCATATAACACGTTTAAATCTGTATAACCATGTCTAAATAAATAATTACTACATAAGACCAAAACAATTGTCATTATGATAACCAAACAAAAGTACAAATGCTATATTTTCCACAGAAACAAACTCACAAAACTTTGTACGTAATTTATAATATTTTGAAAATATTAAATGCCTTGACATTGAAATTCATATCCTTGCTTTTAATCAGCAGAATTTGCTGACAAGCTTTATCTTTGTAACCTATCCTATTCATACCCTTCTCAGAGCATACGCAACACCTTGTGCAATGAAATAATTAAGAATGCTATACCGGTCTTATAATTGGAAGACTGAATATCTGCAGTCCTTATACATCAACACAACTGCATGGGCTGGCCTTGCAAGGAGGTGCAGCACAGATACCAATTAGACCTGATAGTTCAAGTTCTGTGGCTCCAAAATTGAATCCCTGACAAAGACTTCGTCATGACCTTTAGCTGCTTATTCGTTTTCCATCTACGCCATCCTTCAGATACTGCCAATAGTGAATATTATCACAACTTCTCGCCAAAAAAATTCGTGTCTCCATTGATATGAATGCATCTGGTTACAGTCGTTCAATTATTAAAGTCACATTTTATTTAAAAACTGGAAGATAACTATGTTTCCCGGAAAAAAAATAAGAACATTAATCAATTATCACGCGCATTGTGTGGGTATATGAAAATCTCTGTCCTTCAATTAACAAAAGAATGCCAGTTTAAAACACAACACAAAATTAATCGAGTCCAATCATCAGAAAAATATACTCCACATGGGCATTGCAATATCTACACGTGTGAATAACACGCGCACGTCTACCACCAACTTTGGGCAACACCATCGGTTAAGTAAACATTAAAATAAACTCAAACAGCAATACAATAATCGACAGAATAATGGAACGAGAAAGCACGTCTCCTGGCTGACTTTACCAATCACAAAAAATTGCAATTTCTTCAAAATAGACGTGTCTTATGTTAGCTGTGGTCAGCTTGTGAGTATGAATGATCCGCCTAGCTGTTCACGTGACCTTACACCTTTCATTACAATTAATCCATCAGTCAATGCGTGGATCTTAGAATTTTCACAATTTTCCAACCTAAATGTTACCGGAAACCTCCAAACAAATTATCGCATTACATACGTAAATACAATTATTACTCTAATAATTGTTGTATTATTAATACTTTCGCAATAATATTTTAAAAGCAAAATTATATCAATGAGTCAATACTAGCTTTTTTATAATCTGATTAAAAATACATATTTGATATCTATTTTAAAAAGATCAGTTACAAAACAGAATACATTAGAAAATAATCATGCCTAAGATAAATCAAAGGAATCCCCTCGGTCTTTCAGAGAGATGACAAAGAAATCATTCAACACGAAGATGATGTGCATATAATGTAATCTGGAATCTAATGTTACAGATTTAGACAAACAAACCTTTGAACAAATAACTCAATCTGATTGTAAATTATCAATTGCAGGATACTTCCCCTATTTAAGAAAGCTCCTTATTTCTATCAATGATGAAAGTGGCGATTCGTTATCAATTGTCAAAGTATGCATATTTCACTACGTTTCCGAGTACGCAAACATTTGTACTATAAATTTTCTGGATTACAGTTTTAATATTTTTCATTCACACACAACAGGATTGCCCCGTTTCTAAATATTAAGAAAAAAAATAAAATTTGTATAAGTGCAAGGGTGAGTCAAACAAACCCGACCGGAAATGTGAAGTTTCAATAATTTTGAGATAAATGAAATAAAAGATTTTTAATTAATTTTCGTGCGAAATCCTATTGCAATGTATACATTATATGTAAGTCATGATATTAAACAGAAAATTTGAGAAATTATTAATATCAAATCTGTTTCTGTGGACTTCTTTTTTTTCTTTAACAAATAAACGAGAATAATTACATGTCGTAATTGTTTAGTAAACTGACAACTCTGAACACATAATTAAAGTTATGATATATTACAAAAAATATATATTCCAATACCTTTAAAGATAGGTGGTAGCTTTTCCCTTCCTCCAATACGCAAGTTTCGAAAGCTTGTTGGCCTTTCCTCTATAAATATACGTGTAAATGACGAAATATGTTACTTAAATAAATGCATGGAACCCGTGAATATAGATTCCACAAAAACACTAAAACCAAACAGTGTCTTATTAAAATTGTAGAGCAAAAAGGAAAGTTAAAGTCAATGTTTGAGCATTTAAATTACTCAAAAAACTAAATTTAAAAAACACAGACGAAAATTTTAAAAAAATATGATTTCCGATATAAATGTGCAGGTAAATGTGATATGGCAGCTTATTTGAAGAAAATCATTTAACTTCTTTAAACACCTTCAGAAGATTCCTCTTCATCCTCCGAAAAAAACTCTCTTCTTTTTGGAATGTTTTTCGGGTGCCTCTCTTAAAAGAAACCAGTTAAACATAAATACATGTAATAATAGATTTGCAATTTTTTTTTCAAAATGATCGATTAAAAGCCATCAATAAGTATTATGTTTTCCAACTTATTTTATCTGATTTTTTTCAGGTAAACTAATGAAAAACATTCTGTATATCAAATAAATTTTGTCTAACATTGTACTACACGTTCATAAGTACTTAACGATTTGAGAAAAAAATAGTAAAAGGTTACGTAAGAATGCGATTGGAAAACTTTGATAAGCATGTGAATTTGATGTCAAGGTAAATAAGCTGCACTAATATGAATTATAAGTTTTGCAAATAAACCACGAAACACGTGTGTTATAGTTCCTTTAGGAAGGCACCAGGTATAGACCGTAATTTTATATAAGTTTTACTCCCATATTTTTTTATTGTAAAGCTAATTGAAAGTGTACTTTCATTATCGGTAAACCATCGTTAAAAAGTAAAAATTGAGAAAATGGTGGTACAAGTAGTTAGTAATTATATTTGTATGCATATTCCTAGAGTGCAAGATTTTCTGCGTTTGTAAGAAGTTTGGACAGTCTTTAGGAAAGTGACAACTATCAAAACTAAAATAATGGAAAGTGGATTTTGTAATTTTTAAAAATAAAATTCATATGTTAACCAGTGGGTCACCTCCGCATCAACTCTCTAACCAATAAATTTATTTAATGTTTTCAGCCAGATGCCATGAAATTTACAATTTTGAAAGAGACAACAGTTCTCATCATAACTATTCACTTAAAATACTTACTTCAGTTTTTGTAAACAAACAATGTTTTATACAATATGTCAAAGGGTTTGGAAACAAGTTGAAACAACTAAAACGTCCTCTCTCAATTATTTAATACCCTGGCTTAGTCAGAGTAAGGGAAACTACATTTCAACTAATTACTAGTAATTTTCAACAATAATTAGTAGTAGTGCCAATCCCATCAGATTCTCCTTACCCTGGGTCCACAGATTTCATAATTTCGAAGAAAGGTAGTCTTGCTCATTACAATACACAAATTCTGAAAGACTTATTATCATCATAGCTATATAAGTAGTTCAAAGGCTTAATGCCTAAGATTTTCAAAGGAATGATTCATTTTCAATATAAAATGTATAAAGCCCGCTCTAACACCAAAGCAAATGACCCTGGGGCCTCGTAAATCACAATTTCCGATGAGGCACACCACCTCATAATACCTACTGTTATGTATGTCAACTTATTTGTGTATTAATACCCAGCAGGAAAAAGAAGGTTTTCAAAGAATCCAGGCATTTTTTTTTTACAATATCATATGAAAAGATATTTGATCTTCCATTGCAGTCCCACCATACCTCCCGGGGGTCATGATTTGAATAAAATTGAACCTACACTGCCTGAACATGTTTTTATATAAATATGACAAACCAAGGCTTGTTATCCTTGAGAAGATTTTTTTTATTTTTTTTTTCTATATTCCTATCTTAAATATTTTTATCGCCAATTGTGTGCATCTCCTATTTTACTTTTCGATTCGACACATATTTTTGGTTTCTCAGAACAAAACATATTCATTATTATACCCCCGCTTTAAAATGGGAGGGTATATATAAGCGGTATGTCCGTCCGGCCGTCCAGTCGTCTCTCTGTTAAGCTTTGGGGCACCCATCTCTTATCTGCAGCTCCTCTTATACCTCTGAGTAAAATTTAATGAAACTTTCACAGAATCTTTATAACATATTGCCATTGAGCACTTTCTATTTTACTTTTTGATACGTCACATATTTTGGGTTTCCGACCGGCCGAAGCAAAACATGGACTTTCTCATTATAACCAGATGGGAGGCCGGGGATATCATTTAGTGAGCTCAGTGCTCACAATAACTCTAGATTTGTTATATATTTATATGTATAAATATATATAGTTCATTGTGGCCCTATACCGAACGCCCTGGTGTCATGATTTGAATTAACTTGAATATACACTGGCTGGAGAGGCTTCCCTATAAATATGACTAATCATGACTTTATTGTGCATTATAAGATGATTTCTAAAGGTTTTTCCTATTTATTCGTATGTAAAAATTTGATCGTCAATTGTGGTCCCACCCTAGTACAAGGGGTCATTATTTGAACAAGCTTAGTCAACACTACCTGAGGATGATTCCCTATAAATATGAATAATCATGACTTTGTCGTGAATTACAAAATGATTTTTAAAGATCTTTCCTATAATTTCCTATCTAAAATTTTGATCGTCCATTGTGGCCACTACCCATCCCAGGGGGTTATGATTTGAACAAACTTGAATGCACACTTCTTGAAGATGCTTCCTTATAAGTTTCATTTTTTTCTGATCCTGTCGTTGTTGAGAAGAGGATATTCTATACATGCACCAAATTTTCATATGTTCTTAATAATCTCCCCTTGAAAAAGGGAATGACCCTTCTTTTTAACAAAATTGAATCCCCATTTACCTAAAAATTCTTTGGTAAGGTTGGTTGAGATTGGCCCATTGGTTCTTGAGAAGTCGAAAATGTGAACAGTTCACAGACAGACAGACAGACAGACGGACTACAGACACAATGTGATCAGAAAAGCTCACTTGAGGTTTCAATTCAGCTGCTGAGCTAAAACTTTTGAATTTACCTTTGTTTTCCTTTCGGTTTCCTTGGAAAGTTACTCTTTTTATCGGTCTGGCTAGAGGAATTAAAGGCATTTTAGCTATAATATTGAAATACTCATTTTATTTTACAAAAGCTACAATTTGTGATGTACATTTCCTTCACAAAAATTTATAAAAATTAAAAAAGAATAATAACCATCCTATAAAAACTTCACAACTGGGCAAAGGTTCGTTTAGTATTAATATTGATTGAAAATGGTTTTATTCCATGTTATGTGCTATTAATGAAGGAAACCTTAAGAACCGAATTATCAATTTTTTCTGTACATAGAAAGAATGTAACAAAATGATGATAGGGTTGGAATGATGATACGTTTATATTTCGTGTAATTTGTTGATCTGTAATTACTTCTTTTTTCAATGGATAAGATTAATACTTACGATGTTTGCAAAGAATTGTGTTTAAATATCCGGCTATGAAATCCATTAACTTTAAAATATCATTTGATATGCTACTTTTAAACCTTTTCTTCTAACTATAGTATATATTTCTTACCCTTTCGTAACTTAGGTGGTTCAATCTTTGTGGGTCGACTTAAGTTGATCCTACCTAAAATACAATAATATACACTAAATAAATTGAAGATAATTTTATTTAGTATAAGAATATCTTACATTTTCACAAAATAGTAGTATTTTGGAGTTCAAAGGCATCGTGCGGTTTCCTTTTTTTTTCCGGGGGGAGGGGGTTTGGGGTGTGGGTGGGTGGTTGGTGTGGGGGGTTTGGATGGGATGAGCAGTGGAGGGGCACGAGAAATAATCTATATTTTGTTTATCATTAGGGGGGGGGTAAGATGACATATATGCATATAAACGTAAAAGGATTGTTATCCTTAAATTTATAGTTGCTTAATAAATTTTATCAAACCTTCCCAAAATTCTCAGAAGAACGCAGGTAGGTGCTGGACTTTTATTGGTAGATCAGCATAAACATAGCTTCAGGAAATCGATTATGATGTCACGGTAAAACTGTTCAAATGAATCTCGGCGAATGAATACTCACATGTATTTTTTTAATTTACACTCTTAGTCACATCCAATTAAAAATGTAAACATTAATCAATGTCTAACTTATTTGCCATTAAAGGTACTTGGACACAGATTTGAAGTTATTATTTTCTCTATAATATTACGACTTATATATTTCAATAGCATTTCACACAAAAATTAATTAAAAATCTTATTTCGTTTTAAAGAAATTAAAATTTCAAATTTTTCGGCGGGTTTGATTGACATATCATTGCACTCTCACAAAATTTAATTTTATTCTTAATCCTAAGATAAAGTGGCAATTACGTTTTGTATAAATGAAAAATATTAATACTATAATCCAGAAAATTCAGAGTATACACGTTTGAAAGCAAAACAAACACACAATATATTGTCAGTCCTGCAGTTGTAGTAAGCAGACTGTGACGATTGAACGCACCCGGTGAATTCTAAATATAAACAATAACAGAACTCGAGCCCTGTTTACAAAAACTGTGTACATAACACGAGTGTGCTCGATTTTTACTAAACTTTATACGCATCTCTTAGTTCGGAATGACGATACTTGTGAAGGTGTTTTGCTTTCTAACATTTCAACTCTGAATAAAATTATTTTTCTTGATAAATGTTTTAATATTTCTCATTAAAACACAATAAAATTGACACTTTTCCTAAGGATTAAGAATAAAGTTAAAATTTGTGAAAGTGCAAGGATGTGTTAATCAAACCCGCCAAAAAAATTTAAGCTTTAATAACTTTTAAATGAAATAAGATTTTTAATTAATTTTTGTGTGAAATGCTATTAAAATATATAATTCGTGATATTATACAGAAAAAATGAGAAAATATTAACTTCAAATCTGTGTCCAAGTACCTTTAAAACACCAATTAAATAAAAGCCTCCTTGATCTAACTGCACTTACTGAGATGATATTATTGGCTAGTTTGACACGTAGTTTCTCTGTACTTGAAATGCAGATCAAGTTATTATTGAGATTGTAAACACATGTACATATCAGTTTCTCGAACAAGGGATATATCAAATACCCCGCTTATGTCGAAGTCGGTCGGCCGTCCCGGCCGTTTTCTTTATAAATATGATTTTAAAAAAAAACACTTGATATCTCGAACAAGGTATTCTCGAATAGCCCGCTTATGTCGAAGTATATTCAAAGTCCCAAGCCGTATTTTACCTGGCTTATCTTGAAGTACGGTTAATTTTTCGGTCTACTGAACACACCTGGCATCGTGACTTCACACATTCTTGCCAGTGGCTATTAATTTACACCTTCACTCAGGGGAATCTTAATTAATCCCAAGCTCATGTTGCGTATATGTAGCAGGGTAATTGGTATCACAGCTTGGGTGTAGTCTACGACCAATAAAACAAACCACTTCGCAGCAATTCAGAAAATAAAACAGACAGCATTACCGATATTGCATTTACAAAGTAATTATATGTCCCCTCACCTTTGAAAATTGGAATTAATTATGGGTGATCTAGGTCGAGAGATGCTGCTTGAAAGATAAAAGCCGAGGCGTTAGTCGAAGTGTTTATTTTCCAAACAATATTTAGAGACAGAGGGGGTTATCCTGTATAATTTATTACAACAAGGACTTTATTTCTATTTTTTTATTCTTCGAACGCTTTACAATACGGCTGATCCTTTCCTCTATAGAGAAACGAATAAGGTCACCACGTCTGAATGACGCTGTTACATTTAACACCAAAAGATGTATTTGTTTGCCTACCCGTGAATGAAATGCAGATGATATGAACTTTCGGTATATCAAAAATAGCCTATTGTAATTAAGATTGTGTTCCTAAAATATATTAATTGATTTTAATGAATATATGATAACAGAATCATGTTTCTATTTTTTTGCTTTAATTAGGACTAAATTCACGCTGTTTAAATAACGGACGGAGATCAGTGGAACAGCCCCGCTTAGATATAAAAACCAATATTCATCAGCAATTTCATGCCATTTACGAAAGACAACACAACTATGTGATCTAAACATGTATTTCATTATTCAGTCAAATATGCATTTGAATTCTACTTTTACAGGTTGTATACGTGTTTCTGAGCTTTTAATTTTTTGATGACTTTTGTGATCTAATGGAGAAGAATGTCCGTGACATTTCTTTGATCGAAGCAATATTTGAAGTTGAAAAGGGGAGGATGAACAGGCTATAACAGGTCAATTTAGCAATACAAGACCAGAGTAGAGTAAACGCAGACTTCCAAACCATCAAATACGGTTTCAGGAGCCATGTAGTAGTGAAACTTCCCTGACAACTAATCATACCCACCGTGTTCTCTTGTCATGATTGGGAAATAATTCAAAAGAGAAATGAATCATCACAGTGTGTACATATGTTTTACATTGAAATTAATGTTGAAGTATATTGTATCGAAAACTGAGTTGACACATCAGAGCATTTTCTTTTACTTTCATCATCGATCAGCTAAACCCTTTCAATTTTATATCAGGAAACTAGGTAATTGACTTTAACATGTTTTAGCTATTAATAAAGGGAATAAGTGTCTACTCCTCAGAAATATTTTGTGAAATTATCTTAAGTTAATCAAAACCAGGATTTCTGATATGTTCATGATGACAATTCCTTATTCAGCTGGGAGGAGAGCAAATTAATAAAAACAATCATTTTCCGATACCGAGAGAATAAAGTTGTAAAATAATTTGAAGGTTTTTGAAGTTTTTTTTCTCTTTTTCCATCGAGTAAGCTTAAATAATTTTTGAGAGTATTTTTTAGTATATTTTAGTATATTTTCTTTCAATAATTGTATTTTGCTACTTTAATAAAATAAGTACATTTCAGTTCTATTTTCTGGATATGCAAATATTTAA
Source organism: Saccostrea glomerata (assembly GCA_003671525.1). Taxonomy (NCBI): domain Eukaryota; kingdom Metazoa; phylum Mollusca; class Bivalvia; order Ostreida; family Ostreidae; genus Saccostrea; species Saccostrea glomerata. Next base: position 66,750 of record PRKT01000566.1, on the reverse strand, counting down.
CTACTTAAAGATTTTGGTGAAATCAAAGTTTGTCAATTTATACATAATTTTAGAATTATGTTATAGTTTGTACATGTAATTGTTGTGATTAATCATTTATACTGATTTAATTTAACTTATATGTTTTGCAATGTTTACATACAAAATTGTGATTCGTTAATTGAACTTTTATTCAAATTTTCAAAAAGTATTCTTTAAATGTATTTTTATAAATTTAAACTTATCCCGTTGATATTGTTAAACCTCTTAGTGAACTCTTTAGTGAAAGAAGGTACTTTATTAGGGTTTATTTTAGAAATACATCGGCTAAGTAAGAAACTTTAGGACGTTGTTTTCTCCGTTATTATGACAAAAAGTAATATTTTGATTTTAAAATTTTGTACATTTCATCGGCCTTATGTATCATTGGACTTCTTCATAATTATTGAGTTTAATACCTTCTTTCTCGTCGAGTTTATTACAGATTTTTTTTTTCAAAATTGATGTGTTTAAAGATCAAGTATAATTATTTTGACAAAAGTTTTAAGAATTCCTGACCGACCGTATTCAAATAATATAAAGAAACGTTCATTTATTTTATTGAAAAAGAATCATGATATGGAAAGAATTAAACAAGATAAACAAGATAAGTAGTCAAGGTGAACAGACGTTTTTTTTACAGCTCCTGAAGATCGTATCTCTACCTAGCTTTAACAATGGAATAATAATGAGTTTGAGTGATAATTCAACTTAATAATTCTGACCTAATTCTTTTCAAGTCACTTTGGACTCATTTATCGGATTTTTAAGATCAATTATTTTACTAATGATCTGCCAACCTGTTGGACTTAGTGTAAATGATTTGCCAAATTTCTTGCAAGTACAGTCGTTGCCGAAAAGTACCCCATCATTTAAGATCTGATAGAGAAGAAACTCCTATTATTTAAAGACAGCAATGAAGGACAGCATGGATCTATTTATAAATCACAAAATAAAACTGTCTATCATCTACGAGACAACAAGTGCTCTACATATCCAAGGGGAATAATATTTTTCTTGATATCAGGCGTTCCTCACGGACTTGAATAAAGTGGATTTAAATTTGGAAGCAAATTGCAATACTTTAGATGAAACACCTCCTCAATGCACCTCAACCCTAAGGGTAAGACATCATAGAATGAATTGCCATCAGTGTATTGGCAGTACCAAACTTATCCAGGAATTGTCTGATTCCTTCAAACAGCAACAAAATGGGCCAATAAATGTCACCTCGCTTGGACAAAACAAAAGGAGACCTCAACAGACGGACTCCTTCACTTTCCAGCCGGTGTATCTAGCCATAGCCAATGCACCCTTAAAGCTCTGACAAAATCCAACAGTACCATTGCTGATGCCAGTGAAGCTCATACTATGAGTTTTCCTACCTCGCCAGAATCAAAAACCAAACATGGAACAAATCAACCTAGAAAGATCCCAACGTTTAAATCTGTCATCATAATAGGAAGTTCCATAGTTCATAGGATCCGCAGCAGAGGATTGCGTTCAACTGTGCAGGTCAACACAAATCGAGGGGCAAACATCTCCCATATACGGTCCAAGCTCTCAAAAATGGATGTTTCTTCATATCGTAGTGTTATTATCTTGGCTGGCGGAAATGATGCATCTAGACAACGAGACCGAAAGGCAATAGAAAATGATTTCGTAGAAGAAATCACAGACCTCAGAAATCGACATTTAGTATCAGAGTATTTATCTCGGAAGTATTACCAAGGCCTGATACAGACAGCAGTGAAGTTAAATGTTTTATTAAGTGTATGGCGGTACATGTACTGTGATTTCAACTTCTATATTCTTTGGTCATGGAAAACCCAAACAAGAGTTTTATTGGAAAAACAACATTCATCTGTCAGACAGAGGTACAGCAGAACTGCTCAGAATTTTCCATCAATACGTGAGTATCCTCAAAGTCGGAAACGTGCGTACGAATGGTGAATAATTGGAAATACTTGACAGTACTTCCTTCCACATTCCAGCCCTCTGTTATTTATGTGGGGAAAGTGGACACATATTACGACACTGCAGACATGGAAGAAATTTGGACTGCTTGAATTGTGGGAAACAGGTCATAAAAGCAAGTTTTGTCTGAACCGACACTAGGAAACTGGCCATGGCAACGAATGTGTAGCCGACCATAGTTCCCTAACGATTTCTCTTGACAACAATGTTTATTCCACTCTTAGTAGTTCATGTTCAGAATGTAATAAGATCTACTGTTCATGTAAATAATGTGAATATTTTCCCTAGATCTTGTAACAAATTGAAAAAAAAAATAATTACTTCAACAAGTCATGTAACATAAGATTGGCACATGAAAACATAAGTTAGCACATGAAAATTAAAATGCAAAGAAATCGTAAAATTTCGTTAAAAAAAATACAATCTTAATAAAACACTAGCATTATTTCATAAAAAACGGTTACTTAAGAAAAACATTTAAATCAGTGTATCTAAATGAAACTAAAAGAAGCACTTTATATTTTGTGTACTGTGTACAGCCATTTACCCGCGGATGACCCATGAAAGCAATAACACGCTTATTTCCAATGGGGTCCTCATAGATTGTAACAGTAACCTATTTACATGTAGCACTTAGCCTAATGTTTTATATAGTCAAGAATAAATAAAACATAAATAAATGTTTGAAGAAACTAATAAAAACTCATTTTCGGATATTAATAGCATTTTGAATAAAAGGTGTTTTTTTTATTCTTTTTTGAAAAGAGCTTTTGTTTTGATGGATTTTATCTCATCTGGAAGTTAATCCCACTCCTTGATACCATTGTAATAGAAAGTGTCTGACTCTGATTTAACACTTCTGGGGTCAAAAAGGTTCAACTTGCTGGACATAGTTGTTCTAGTTGTTCTTGTAGAATATCGAATAAAATTATCAGATAAAAAATTTGGACATTGCTCAAAATCAAAGGGTTTTAATTGTAGATAAAACAAAATGTATGTTTATGGGAACAAAGCAAAGAAGATGAAAATTAGATAATCCAAATTTAGAACTTAATGCCTCAGACAAAACAATTGATATAGTCGAAGCGGAAAATTCTTGGTGTACACATTGATGATAATTTACAATATGCAAATCATATTGATTAGGTTTGTAAAACGGTAAATTATAAGTTATTTACGCTTCGAAGGATTAAGAAATTTCTCCCTCTACACACCAAAAAACTATATCAAAATGCTTATGTTTTACCATCTATTAACTATTGTTTGACTATCTGGGGTAATGCCCCCACGCAGAACATGGACAGACAATTTGAATTATAGAAAAGGGCAGCAAGGATTATTCTTGACTCAACGCCTGATTCTTCTTCTAAACCACTGCTTGAGAAACTTGGATGGTTAACAGTTTATGAGCTAGTTTATCTATACAAATACATATCATTATACACAATTTTCAATGGAACATCTCCCCAATATCTTTGTAATTGATTTGAATTTCATTTGTCAACTCCTTATAACCTTCGATCTGAAAGTAAGTATGATCTAAGATTGTCGAAATTTCGTACAAACTTATTCAAGACCTCTTTTCAGTATTCAAGTGAACATCTCTGAATAAACTTCCCCAACACATTAGACTCCCTCAATCCTTAAAACATTTAAGCGTAATGTAGAAAGTTACATCATCATTTGTCGCACAATTATTTGAGCACAATAAGATTTTAATATTGTATACATATTGTATTATGATTGTTAATTATCTGTACAGGGACACTATATTCATAATCTTGTGATTGGAATTCCTTAAACCTATTACTATTATACATGATGAATTGTATCCTGTATATTTTTTTGTATTTGATATATATAGAAGGCCCTGGGGAAGAATAGTACATACACTTACCAAGTTACCTTCTTTAAATAAAGTATTTATTATTATTATTATTATCATTAATTAAAAAATAAAATTTTAAAGAAAAATCATTTCTTTACTGCTAGAAATTAGATTGTATATGTTTTGAGAGATTGCTACAAAATTAAAAAAAAAGTATGCTACCTTTAATTAACTTCAAAACTTACCGTTATATTTCGACTGCTTCTCATTCCCTATATTTATCGGACTGGGAGTATAATCTAAAATTTAATCAGAATCATATTTTCATTAATTACATCCATTTTTGCATATGTGGTACTCAACCAAAAATATTGTATCATTTTCTGAGATCTTAAACTCTCTTACTCGGTGAGAAATTTCTTCAACTAAAAAGGAAATTGTATCTTTCAATATAGTATAATATGCTCCATATAGCTGTTCAAAATATTGTTGGAAACGTTCACTACTTTTTAAATAATTGACATTTTTAATATGAAAGTTGTAGTTTTTCTATGAAATAAATTGTTCTAAATTGTTATACTCCATGGCAATTCAACAATTAAAAATAAAACTCTCATAAACCAATTATTAATAGTACTGGTGGATACATATTGAGTGAAGTTAACCAACATGTATCTGTGTTTCTAATAGTGTACTGAACAGTCAATTGTTATGTTAATTGGTGAAAACAATATGACGTAAATGTATATAAAATAAAGGAGCATCATTTATGACTAGGTAGGAGAGGGCTTTCAAGTCCTTTTCTAAGAATAGCCTGATGCTGAAGAGCTGATACGTGAGTTTTGATATCTATGCTACTTTCCCTTCCAAACTTTTGTCGCAGCATCATGTTGAAACTTAAATTACCCAGTACAGTTAAGGTGCGCAAAGGAAATATCGACTAAATTTTTGTATTTAAAATTGTATTCGTAATCGGAATGACAATTATTTTTAGTACATTATTTATATCGGATAATTGTAATTATGATTACATGTGCATGTAGGATACACCAAAGGTTTCCAAAGGGCAAAATTTAATTTGCTTGTAATTCTTTCATTAACAAAGATAACATATCAAAAGTATATATTATTTGAAAGATTATTTAATTTACTATTTAATGATCTTAATTGAACTTTTCATTTTTAACTTATTAAAAAATTATTAATATTTTAATGTAAATATTAGTGCATTTATATTCTATTAATCAACTCTTTTGTATTCCACCTCTCAAAGTCAAAATTTTGCTTCAATGTAGATTAAACATTGAACTTTAAAACCGTACCTCAAATTTTTGATAAATCTTCTTATTCAAAAGTTACATCCATTTGTCTTCAATGTTACCAATTTATTAGCCCAATTCTACATTTCCCCCAAATAATTCAAGAACTGAGTAAGATATCAAAAATCTGAGATACGGTTTTGTGAACACACATTTGAGACGCATTCTGGCCAGTTTTCAGAGAAATTGGTAAATAGATAAGGGAGCTGAATCTTTTGAAATAATACCACCAACTGTCTGATCTTACTTCACAGCAGAGGGCAAAAACTCATTACACAACAAAGTCTGCCAAAGCTAGAAATATATGACACCTTGGAGATTCAACTTTGGATACCTGTCACTTATCCATATTTCCTATGCATATTCACAAGAATTGGAGGTTCTATTCTTTATTAAGGTGCTTTTAATGAAGTAAAATATGTTCGATTCTGAATCAGATAGATTTCCCGGCATAATGGCAAGAGCTAAGCTCCACCTCCTATTTCATGGTCATTAGTGACCTGTTAGATCTCCTTCCATAGATTTAGAGTCCCTGTAGTTTAATTACTGATAACCTCTGTGTGGCTAGTGAAGAATTCCCCAAGTGGTCACATTGATTTATTGCTCCTTTCAGAAGCAGGCAGTTACAGACCAAATCAGAAGCTTCAATAACGGCACATTCACATGTGTTAGTGTTCATGTTTGATTATTGTTAAATAATTAGAAAACCATTTAATAATCAGCAAGAATTTTTCATGCATTATAAAGCAGTGATAAGCATTGTTTTCTTAGCCAAAAATCTCAAAACTGACAAAAATCTTGAAAAAAGCCTTTGGTGTATCCTTAATAACTACATATCGAGGAAGATTATATTTTATATTTAGACTAGTCACGTGATGCGGCAGTCACGCCATTTTAGCAATTTGACTTGAAGTATTGACGTTACATATAAATATCACTAGTGCAAGGGCTCAACCAAGTTAAATTTCCAAGTTTAGTATATAAATATTTTCAACAAGCATTGTAGTTTCTAAAAAGTGCTGCGATCCTGTCTAAATTTTGCAATTTCATTATTAAAATTATACTTGTATGACGGAATGCTTTATTGTTTGCTGGTCAGCGGCATGAAATATTGATATAATTAAATTGCTTTTAAGATTTCATCAGGATCGCAGCACTTTTCAGATACCTTAATAGTTCTATAGTTGAAATGAAAAAAACTTACTTTGATCCATAGAGTGTATGCCCTTGCACTAGATCGATTTATTAAGACCCATCACAGTACCCTCCGATGTACTTGCATACAAATATACGGCAGTGTCAATTAAATACGTAATGTACAGAAAATATATTAATAAAATAGTGAAGAAGACATTAAATTCAAGATATTGGCAAATAGAATATCTGTAAATAATATTTTATTTAATAAGAGAATACATATTTTGTTGAGAAAATATTACTTGATCTGTCTCTCAATGCATACAAACTACGTTACGGTGTAAGAAATGACGTCATATCGACAAGTGTATTGCGATCAGTGACTTGTGTGGGATTTAAATAATGACAAAACAACACGATGTAGTAAGTTTTTATGTAGTTTGATGAGTTCTTACTGATTAAATAAGCAGATTAACTCATTTTGTGGTATTTTAAAGAAATGTTATATGACGTATATTGTGTATGATGTCATAGTCAAGTTTCCCCGTACAAAATTGGCTCCGCCTACTATTTGCAAACTTAACTGTTCTGCGTATGTCTGCATTATAGTACTTAACATTATAAAACTATCTTTGAATGAACATTTTTCTCTTCTCATTTCAATATCAAAATATTGTACATTTAACATATACAATGGAGTTGAGAGGGTATTGTTTTTGATGATAAACAGCATTTTACTGGATAATGTATTGTTGAGGAATATACTCTGACTTTTTTTTTCAAAAAGAATTTATTTCAATAGTCTTGGTCTACCTACTTACATTTTAGATTCCCGAGAAAATGGTAACCATGGTAACGTATTTAAAGTCTTTCGTGCATGCATACAATAGGGAGAACATATCAGTGAAATATTCTGAAGAGGTACATTAAACAGTAATAAATCATCAATAGGGAGGAAGATTTGGGTTTTTAATAGTTCTTTTACGCCGGTAATTTTCCAGCCATGTTTCGGCGTAATAGGGGAAGAGGAAGAAGTAAAGCAATCGTTTCATGATTGGCATGCTGAAATTACTTTTGCTAATATTTTTGTTCATAAAAAAATATTTTTAGCTTATGTGACCTTCAGTTTTCTGAAACCTGATACTTTCAGGAAAAGAACCACATTTGCAAAAGTTATCAACTGTACATTACGGTGTTTCTGTTAAAAGCAGCGCTTTAAATTGATTTCTAGTTTAATGGAAATAACACTAAATGTTTTTAATGTACACCTCATGTGTTTAATCTTAGGTGTGATAAAGAAAAAAAAATTAACCTCCCTTGACGTTTGGTTCAAATTTTGTGATAAAATTATTTGACATTAATACATATATTATGTTCAATTTAATTTGATGCCATTTTTTCCTCTTTATGAAAATCAATGTTAGGATTTTCAAGAAAATGTGAAATTAAGAGCATATGGTCTTTTTTTCATGCATTCATTTTTTAAGAAATGAATTTATAAAAATAAATATTTTGAAGCTGATAAGCCGAACAATACATGAATTCTTATGAGAAAAAAAAACTATAAACAAATGGTATGAAAAAAAAAACTTACATCTTTTCCTGCTGGAAAATGAAACTGGTTGCATGCTACACTGGCTTACTGAAATGTGTCATGTTTTATCTCAATTCAAAAACATTTTTATAATCAGAATTCTTAAAAAGTAAGAATTGAAAAAAAGAATACATTGAGTGTTATAAACAACATTTTATTTAGATAAATTATTTTTATTAATTTTTATCTGGATAACAAAGGAAAATTTCATTGTCTGTGATCAGAAACAATTATATTATATATTTTATTTTTTTATTATTATTTTTTTAAATTTATAATTGCTACAAAGAGTGCTGTTTAACACTTTATCACATCGTGTGACATTTCCACGATATTTTTTGCATGTAAAGATCAAAATCGATATTTCGTTTGTGCAAAATCTTATGCGTGAATAGAAAAAGACAATTAGATATATCGACGACGTATTGTCAATTAACTGTGAATAGTAATTTCCATTCCTACGTTGACACGATATATCCCGATGAGCTTTAGATAAAAGATTCCACAGGGTTTGACACATCTTTTTCATACTAGGATATTTTACTTGAAAAAGACCTTAATGGTAATCTGACAACCAAGCTATATGATAAACGTGATGACTTTTACTTTTTAATCGTCAATTTCCCTTACATATGCAGCAATAAACATTCATCACCTGCATACGGAGTGCATTGTATATATATCTCAGGTGATTCGTCAAGAGCATTTTCTACGTATGAAAAATTTCTAAAACAAGATAAAAGATTGACAAGAAAGTTGATAAAACAAGAATATCAGGAGTTACGTTTAAAGTCATCATTTCGTTAGTTCTATTGTCGATACAATGACCTTGTCAGCAAATTCAATTTATGATTGAGTAAAATGCTGACTGACGTTTTTCATACCAATTGTTAGTCCATTATTCATACACTGATTTGACAACGGATTTTTCCGTTATTACCTGATCCTGACAAGGAGCAAACAGCGGGTGCGTCTGGTCAGCAGGGGATGCTCACCCCTCCATGGCACCTGATCCCATCTCTTACGTTTTGGAGGTCTCTTGTTTTGAATTGTTTTATGGACTTTGAGATTGAATATTTTCGTTATCTCCACATCCTTCTCTTGACAAAAAGCTTTAATGTAAGAACGTTTGATGTGTGTATCTTATCTTGAAGAGATTAACGATAATCATTTTCAATTACTAAAGGTATGTATTTTCATAGTAATACAGTTCTCTTCACAATTTTCAGTAAAGATTAAAGGATCAACAGTTTATGTAAATTTCGCCAGAAGTTCTAAGCAAGATGCACAGGGTATACAAAGAGACTAGTACCGTATATAATCGCCCAATAGTTAGTTTTTTGGGGGAGTTAACTTTGGTTTTAAACTCTTTGTCCGACTTGTAGGCGAGTAATATATGCATAACTATTTTTTTTTCTAGACGCTAATATATATAAATACTAGAATACATTTCCGACAATTATCGAACAAAATGTCTTAATATATGTAACAATAATTTATGTATTCTCAGATTATTCAAAAAATGCATACATTTACATATTTCGATAATTTTGATTGTATCTAAGGTGAGTATTACTTATTTTTGTATGGGTTTAGATTAAATATCAATGTCATTTCGAAAAAAAAAATAATTGAAACCATGTTGAAATATCAATGGATATTCTTGATATTCTCACCCGATTTTTGCATAAAATCGTATCGACTTCTGAGCGGGTCAATCGCAAATCGCTCCGATTTAATGTATAGGCGAACCGACTTAAAGGCTAGTGTATACGGTAGGTAAATGTCAATTACATTTTAGTATCCAATGATGGACCTAAGTGAATAAAGAACAACCGTCTATCCGAAACTAAAGGGCTTTGAAAAATAAAGACCGTGACATTACGCAGTATTTTCAAACACAAAATCGTTTACTACGCAGAAAGATGACTGTAATTTGCAGAATCAGTTACATATTATTTTACTTATTAAACCAGAAGAGTTTGTACACATTTTTGATGACTAGTTCAAAAGATAATATAAATGTGGTTACCAGTAGTTAAATCTTTGCGTATGAACGTTTATGTTTATAACAATGAAATGTGAATCTAATATAAAGAATGCTTGTATATGTTCTATCAGTGAGCGTTTGTCAGTAATTTTCCACGAATATTAAGGAAAAAATCGTACAGATCTCGTTTTTAAAGATAAACAACAACATTTAACTTAAGGAAGGATTCTTCTCATATTTCTAATATTTAAAAATTAATTAAATTTTCACAGAATCAAGAAGACAATATCAGTAAGTGATAGTATCAGTGAAATTAGATTCAACCGTTTTATATCAGAGACAAGGTCAGGTCAAGGTCATTATCTTTTCCCTTGACATTAAGAATAAAAAACAACTATAGCCAATCATGTAGTTTAACTTAACTGGATATTGGCTAATCCGAATTTTCTCTGTTTTTCTTAATTGTTTAGGATATATTTGTTATTTTCATATGCTTCCTATATTTAACTTTTTCTTATTTTCACATATAATAAAGTAGTCTTATAAATGTACAAAATGATACAAAAACAAAAAGTTTTGATCGTTTACTAAGAGAGAAAAAATACTTTTTATTGATTTTTGGCTCAAATCTGCACTTTGATAGGTAGCGTTCAAAAGCTAATAAAGTTCTAGTTTGTTTGAAAAATCATATTTATTTGATATATTTTAAAAGTTTAATCCCTCATTATTAATCTAACTTACATTTGAAAATTCTCCAAGTCTTCGATTGTGTAAAAATTATAATTAAATTCCTTGTTTTATTATAATTTTGAGAGGCAGAAAAGAAGATATTTTCATACGCCACTATTCCGCCAAAAATATAGTCCCTGCTAGTTTTCAAACGCAGTTTACCATTTCTGTTTAAAGTTGTACAATTCTGATGAGGGAAGAAATATATGGTCTTTTAAACTCCTTACACCTAAATTTATAAGACATATAAGCAAATGTAATTTCAATGTCTCATCTAATCAGAAACCAGAGAAGAATCCTACCTTAAAAGAAAAAAGATAAAAACATACAGTGCCTTGCCATAAGTGAGTCATAATTTTATTTTTCCACTATATATTTCATTGAAAAATGCATTTTTTCTAAAATACTGTCGCAGGGTTATTTGTTGCTCATTTTTATGTCTAAAACACCACAAAATGCAGAATTCTTTGTAGTCGCATTTCATAATAAGTTTATCATACGTCATTACAGTGAAATCACAGGTTAAGTGCAACATAGAAATTCTAAGATTTTAATTAGTTTAGAAGTCTTAGTAATCTGAGGTCAGAATTTTTTGTCTTTACAATTTTATAATTTATTCTCAGAGATTTGAGTGTCATTTTGTTTATCATTTTAAGAAAAGAAAATTTGAATAATTCTGCATGACTCAGTGAAAAAAATCATAAAAATTGAGTTAAAATTGACTTTAAAAAAAATGGTTTTTCAATGAAATATACTGAAAGGAAAAAGAAACGCAGGGTAGCATAATTTTCGATAAAAATTTGACCACATGACCGAAAATTACGAAAATTGGTCAGAAGGGAAATTTAGTTACTGTGCATCAAAATCAGTATTCAGAATTACTCAACCGTAAAATTTATGACGTCACGTAGGGAAAACGCTAAAAAGCCCAAAACAAGTGCAATTTGATAACGACGAGTTTGTCAACAAATCTTGTTGCATTATTTGATGCATATGAGGTATGCACATCGTTTTTCGATATTAAGACACATTATGAATTTATTGCAATCTTGGCACAGTTTACGGAAGTTCAATGGGGTCTTGTTTACGAATTGCCTAATTAATGAAAAAGGCAACAGCGCTTTACTAAGCAGTCTCTTATAAATTTTCCCCCATAAGACTTTTTACCCGTTGTCAGAGAGGGTCTGGAATGGTTTTCAATCAACCGTGACGATGACGATAACGCGAAACAGAGCCATGTTACGAACGGGTTATTCGTCCTGCCATCTCTTAAATCGCCACCTTACTACCACAAAAACAGCAATTTATAGAGTAGACGATTATAATCATTACATTCATACGAAATTTTAAAGAAAACAATTCCGCAATTTGGTTTTTTGAGCCAGTCAACTTACGGTTGTATTCCTCTCACTGGCGCATGCGCGCGCCGTTTGACTTATTTTTTGCGTGGTTACCCATGCTAAATATAGCCAGGGTTTGAAAGATAAACATTCTGATAAAATTCCATGCAAAGGAGAAACAAGACTCTGACAAATGCACGAGGTAGACATTGAAGAAAATGAGAGTTTTCAATATTCACTTTTGGGGAGTATCGTCATTTGAGCTTCAATAACTCATGAATAATTAGTCATATTCATATGAGAACTTGGTTATATCTTTTTGAAAGATGATTGTAAAAGGTAAATAGGAAAACTAAAAAGTAATTTAAGAAAAACAAATTTAATTCACCTCAAAACTTTACCCTGCGTTTCTTTTTCCTTTCAGTATATATAGCGTACAAATGCAATTATGACTCACTTATTGCCACGTACTGTACCTTTTTAGCGAGAGTTTAAGGATTGTCTTTGTATCAATAAATATGTAGATGAATTTGAAATGAAGTACGTACCTTCCCTGTCAAGAAATGGAACTACATGCCGTTTGTTGCCTAGTAAATAATTTTTTTTACCAAAGATTACCAAAGTTTGATTATATGCATATTTAAAGTTAGTAAACTATTCATGTCAATTAAAATTACTTATTCAAAAGTTTGCTTTCATTCAAACTTGCGACAACATTCGACAAACGATATATCCCCATCATACAGTGGTCATGGTTCATGTTAACATCACTTGGTTGGCCATATGTTGGACCAAGATATTACCTCGCAATCCACAATGGCTTAAGTTTGTAATGTCAGCATCTACTCATTAAGCTTTCTTTTTTGTCAACATCAAATTCACACTGAATAATGGTCATGTTTTGTGCCAATATTTACAACGATTGATTTTTACTAGCCAAACAACACATATCCTACATAAACAGACTAGCATTTACCCCAAATTCCCATCTGCTGGTCAAATGTTGGGCAAATATTTTTTGGGAACTAAAATCATCATATCAACCTACATTGTATTAGGCTGATACATAAAAAACATTTTAAAAAGCGATCAAGAGTGCTAAAAAATGCGTCTCTACCTTTTTTCTTGCGCGAGAATGAAACTGGTTCCATGCTGCATTCGGTGTCTGAAATTAAATATTTTGGGGGTCTTAATTTTTATTTTTCAGAAACAAAAATCGTAGTTTTCAGGTTCCTGAATGTGTAGGCATTTATTAAAAATCGTAGGTTTTGTATTCCATAAAGGAAACACAATTATGGGAGATGTAATTTTAAAAGAAGCACGTACCCTCTGTTTCCAAATATGGCGTCGCCTGCAATCGATAACCTGTTTAAAGAAAAAAATTGCGCACAGAATTATTAAGTTAGAATATATACAATATGTTTAATTATCAAATGTTAAATTCAATATAAATAATAAATGGCTATGTAACTGTTGAATATCTAGAATGACCAATACATTCGTATTATTGTAAGTGAAAATGATCATTTATGGACATTTTAGTGGTATAACATCCTTTTAAATGTGGCTAAATATGGCTGAATTATGCGATCTTCTTCTAATATATTTTAATTATATACCATTTTAGCCATAAGTCTACTGTGCTCTGTTTTTACCAAACAGATAACAAAACACAGAGTTGGTCGAAAAAGAGCATTTATTCTTGAAATTGCCCAAAAATAGTTCACATCGTAAAAGTAAAAATGATACACGTAAAAAATGTTATGCACCAAATAAACAGAAAATCTCATTTTAAAAAATATCTCACTACAAATATTCAAAGATAGATATGCACAGTACAAATACCGACATATAAATAACAAATGTATTGCCCATTGGGATAGATATGGCAAAAAAGACTAATTCTTATAAAAACGCCATGAACTTGTTGTCAAATTTACAAGTGGCCCAGAGAAGACGAATGCAATAAAAGGTAATTAAGTTTTCGAATAAAACAAATCAGTATGTGCATCAAAAGTTTATATAACCACAGTTGTGTAAAAACCACAAGGCACTTAATCACCTATATATATATATATATATATAATATATATATATATTCTATCATGTTTAAAAATAAACATCAAGTTATGGGGAATAAAATTTTTTAACATTAACCATTTTAATTATGACGTACAATGATCTAAAAGACGTAACTTATGCATACATACATTTACAAATACCGACTCAGACAGTCATTTGCAGACATGTAATGTTACATAAGTTTCATAATTAAATGTAAAAAACAATAGAACTTGATACAATAATAAATGCCGCCTCACACAGTCATTTTCAAATATGTACTTGAGGTATTCTCAAATGCCGCCTCAGACAGTCATATGTAGACATGAAATGTTACACAGAAATCATAAATTTAAAAAGAAGGCAATAGAAATTCAAATATTTATAAAGCCACCTCAAACGGTCATTTACAAACATGTAAAGTTACAAAACTATGTGTATTGGGTAATGGCCACCTTAAGAATTTGCTCATCTATAGCAGCTGCCTCAGACAGTTTTGCTAGAGAATACAAAATCAACTTCATATAGAATCCAAAATAGTTTTTTTTCTCTCAATTTTTTACTCATATTATTTGATATTAAGCTGCCTCAGACAGTCTAATAATAAATAATATACAATTGTGCAATATCGAAGTCTGCATATTAACTTTCTACAATTTGAATCAAACAAGATTAGAAGGCTTCTTTCCACGCTATCAAAAACTGGTATTCACCTGAAAGCAATTGAGTTCAAACCACCCATTAAACGAATTCTATCCTCAGGAATTTTGCAGCGAAAAGAATTAGATTCTGCTCCAAAAGAAAAATTGTGTTTTTTGTACTTAGTTGTGTCATGACAAACAAATGATACACAATTTTTAAATTTCATTAGTAAAGTAAACATGACTAATTGTTTTTTGACCATCAAAACTGAATAAAGGACCCTGACATTTACTTCTGACTGATAAATACTTTTGCAAAGCTTTTACTGGACATATACGTTTACAAATCTAAGCTACTATTTGCAAGAACACAGGTCTATACCTATATATGTTTGAAATGTCTGAGTGTTAATGTCATAGATTTAGGTCTCCCTCGTACTGGATAAAAATATTAATTTTGAAATATTAACAAGATTTCTATTCTAAGTATTTTGAAATATTACAGTTACTTGACCTACCCTCGGGAATGTTAATAAACGGAGTGTAAACATGGATGTCAGGCCTCTGTTAAATTCCCCAAACACTGTTATTTTAAGCGCATGTTTTATCTTGAATAGAATATGAAACGTTATCGGTATACGGATATCTGGTGCATTGGATAAGTGCTGAGCTCCTTTAGGGAGCTTCTTGTTGAAAAAAAAGAACTTACTTGGATCAGAAAAGCAATGGATTTTGTGATAGTAAGAAATACCTGCAATGTAGGCATTATCGTGTTGTATTATTTTTTGTTGTTGATATAACTACATAATGTGATTTAACTGAGATGGAAATGTTGGACTTTTACTGGAATTTCCCAGAAGAATTTATTATAGGCATCAGAACAACATATTTAATCTCAAGCAAGCTAGCAATGCTAGTAAGCATTTATCGTCTAGAAAGATTGACTTGCTATTAAAGTTGTCTATGGAAGTTTCCAAAGCTAACAAATCCTACCTTGTTTGCTTATTCAGACGAATCCTATGATGGACATATTTTTATATCTACTGTTGATTTGATGAGACGATGTAGAAATGTACGTCCAGATACTACAATAGAGCAAACTAAATTTAACAGCTCAATCAAAGATTCCACTTCTCAAAGTTTCATCTTTTTTACGTTTTTTTTTTTTTTTTTGCTTTCCCTACTGCCTCAAGATTTTTTTTTTTACTTTATCTTGGGGCTATCTAGCTTCCCGATTCTAGTTGTACTCACAAGAAAACTATCTCTGTAGAAGGGCCCTCTGTATTTTTCTCATTTAATTGGAACCCCTTATACCTTACACAAAGAATTAAACTGTTGTAATGCATATTGAAAAGTCTTGGGGCCCTAAAAATAAGAAAACATCCAATATATGCAACATGTTAGGGACTCCAAATTTGTTGCAACCTGCATTGCTGTACTGAAAGTATAAAAAATGAAGCATGATATTGAGCCACCCGTAGGAAGACATTTATCAAAATAAAATTAAGTTTGAAACTGAATACCTAGTAGCTCATGGTCAAGTGAGTGAACAAGTACTATCCGAAAAGCAGAAGCATTGTCAGTTTTTGCAAGAAGGCAGTCACGACCAGTCCACTGTATTGTTTGATCACACCATCAATTGTTGTGTAGGAAACAGAGCATAATTCGTCAGGTATAAAGTGGTCAACTGAATGACCATCAGGAAATGACAAATGCTGAATTATTCAAGGTTCTTTTGCATTTTTTTTTGGGGGGGGGGGCAGAACTATTGGTGAAATCTGAATATTAGCAAAATGAGGAGACTCAAATAAGCCAGCTATTATACATGTACCAAGTAAAATTTCTTTGATAAATTGTTTTAATGTTATATTTGCAAGAGTTTTGGGTGATTAAATTTGAAGAAAAGCGTGGTTCTCTTTGACCCTCATAACCTAATGTAAATCCTTTTTCAAAACCTTAACATAAGAATTCTTTCAAATTTTGATAATATCCTTCTAATAGATGTTTTAAAACTGTTGTACGAACTGGAGTAACAACATAACTTTTTGTATGCAGTAGTACTTGATGAGATTGAACTTGATGGATAGCTTGATCAACTGTTGTTTAGGGCTGACTGATTATCTCTTGAGCATTGAAAAGCTGAGTGACTTTTCTTACATTGGTAACATTGTGCTTGTATTTACAGTTGTTCTGATAGCATTTTCCATTTCTGTGATACATGTAGGTATAGCAGAATCCAGGTGGTGTTAACCTACATCCCCCCCCCTCTTCTTTGAAAGTTGTGTTTGCATGCCTATTTCCCACCTCTCTGACAATTTCTCCATGTTTGATAGCTGAAGCAACTTGTTTTGGAAATGTTTCTAAATAGATTCCAGAAATTTTAAAAGTCTGTTTTCAATTGATCTAAGGACTTAATAACCGTTTTTTGACTTTGCTGAAAGTAATTTAATTCAAAATTGACTGTTCTTTTAATTTGAAGACCGCGATGGAGCTACATTATTCCTTGGCAAAGGTTTTTTTAAAGTCAATATATTTATTCTACCATATTTTGTTTTTAATTCTTGATTGAATTTTTGTCGATATTGGCGTTGATAGTAAATAATTGTCATCATTATCAGACTTATCTGATGCAGAGACAGGAGTATTGTATTTTCATCTGAGGAACTTTCATCACAAGATTCATGCGAATCTGAGGTATTAATCAGATCAAGCAGGTGATGCTATTTTTCTCTTTTTCCTTGGCTCCCTTAGCTTTTTCCTACCCCTAGTCTCAGTTTCCACCACCTGTTGGGTTTCTTGATTGTTTTTACTGATTGCTTCCAGAACCATGTTTGTCACCGCTGCCAGCACCTGGTCCTGAGCAGTCGGTTCCGTCCGTCAGTTCCACAGTCTGTTCTGCCGACGCTGCTGCTGCTGGCTTCTTCTGGGTTGGCGTTTTAGTTCGTTCATCTGTAAAATTGGTTATCAAAAATAATAAAACTGAAATATATTTTATTCTTAACCACATCTCTGGTCAATAACTTAGTCTTCATTACTAGATACAGTATAATGAAACACACTTATTGTGCCACAATAAATTCATTGACTATCTAAAACATAGTTTCGATGTTTAAACACTATCATAATTATTTCGATATAAAAATGTTTATCATGTTATATAAGCATGAATGAAAATACTCATAGAATATGCATTTTAGTACATTCCAATCAACATGTTAAAATTATCAAAACTCATTGATGACTTGAATAAAAAATACTTATCAAAAACATTTAAAAACAAGAATGCCATATATAAGAGCTTAAACATTTTAATCATGCCCATCAACTACATAGGTGCGTAGAAGTATTGTAACCTTTATCAATTGTCATGTGTTCCCAAACCAAAAGGGTATACAATTTTCATCGTTGGTTACACATGACAAACATTCAGGCCCCAACCATATCAGAGCCCAAGAAAATATTTGCCGTCAAACCATCATCATTGTTTGTGATTACGTAATTTTAATCACCTATGGTCTTATGACATGTCCAACCTACATATAACCATAACTGGGAAACGCACGCAACTAGGTTAAGGGCTACCCAAAGGTAGATTAGTGTATGCAGAGCCTCGGGAATTCGATTATGACGTCACGGTGAAATTTTACAAATGAATCTCGGCGAATAAATAATAATTTTCTTTTTCATATACTCTTACATACTTTGATTTCTCATGATTATTGTAAATATTAATCAATGTTTAACTTACATTGTCATTAAAACACTATTTGAATGTAAAATCAAAGCCAACTTGATCTTGCTGTACTAACAGATTTGACGTCATAGGCTAGTTTGTCACGCAGTTTCTCTGTACTTGAGACGCAGATAAAGCTATTAGTGGAACTGAAAATATGAAAATTAAATCTAAATAAGCGTGATCTGACTAAAATTGATGCATATTTTTGAATGCATTAATCAATAGTTTACTGTCTTCCTTAATTGAATACTATAAGGTCTCTTATAAAGCTGCAGTTATGCATTTTTATACAGAAACGTACAACAATCACATGTACATCCCCTCCAAATTTCAAAAGTTCAACGATATCCGTTTGATTATAAATTATAATATTTCATACACATGTAGCTACTGTCCATATTATTTTGAAAAGTGCTTGGAGCAAGTTGTGCGCTGTTGAATTTTTCCGTAGTTTTACATTTCTTCAATGCGTATATAGTGTAAATGCATATAGTTTATGAAAAGTCGGCTAAATTTTATATAATTCCCGGGCATGGAGAAGTTGCTCCCAGCACTTTTCGGGTTAAGAAATTTGTCTTAAAGAAAACACAATCAATTTCATAGTGAAAAATTATCCGTACATCGTTGAACTTTTACGGTCTTTGTATCCGAACATATTTTTTTCTAATTTTAAACATTACACGTGACAAACAGCTGATGTACGTGAAGTCGCGTTGGCCGAACTCGGTTGAGACCCCATGCATACATATGAATTAGTATAGTTCCTAATAAATTAAAACTCACGCTAATAAAAAAATTATCAACGTATTGATTTTTTTCGGAATATTTTATGGCTTTTTTCCTATGGGCGGCCTTAACCTCGCTGCGCAGTATATCCTTTTATGCACATATTTAAAATATTCATACAAATGTAGAGTATACTTCCCTATCTATAGACTCATTATTGAGCATATTTTATAGGGCTGGGCAATAATATCGATATTTCAATATATTGCGATATAATGACAAAAAATATCGTATCGCAATACAATTTTGTAATATCGATATATTGGAATTATGTATATATTAAGGAATTTTGTCATTAAATATAAAAATGAATGTATGTAAGTTTTTTTTAAGCCAAACAGTAAGACAGAAGTTGTTTTGTAGGAACATTTCAGACCGTAACTTAAAAGAAATCAACAAGATTTATTTTCCGTGTTGGTTATTTATCATAGTTATGTACATTCTGCATGTAAATTAAAGTATCTATCATAAGAAAATGTCATTTAAATTACATTGAAAATATTGCAATACATATTTACATATCGTAATACATTTATAAATATCGCAATATATCGCAATACGAAATCTCGGGCCAATACCCAGCCCTAATATTTTAATAAATTCCCAACCACATAAGGGGGGTGGGGGTGGGGGGTGGGGGTAATAAATTCAAAATACAACATGTGTATGGTATCTTGAAAACTGCAGCCATATAGGTGAAAATTAAGTTTTTCATATCCCAAAGCAAACAACCGGCAAAATAGTGTAAAATATTTCATATAAAAAACACAACCCCAACCATATACGGGTATAAACAAAGAAGACGTATCTAACAGATGTATTGCACCTATCGATACTTATAAATTAACAAATTTTGCAAATAAACTCTGAAACGGCTGCACAAGAGTTCTTATTTAAGCCTGTAGGAATACACTAGGTATATGGTGATGTCCGTAAACTATATTCAGATATCACTCGCATAGTAATTATCGTGAATTTAATTAAAAGTCTACTTTCATTTTCATTTAACAGCCTCAAAATAGCACTGAAGAGAGAGAAGTGGTGGCGGATCTAAGTAACTGGCATGTTTCTTAATAACTGACAACAAGCAAGGGCTTATTTGTTTCATAAAACGTCATTTATGAATTGTTCAATCAAAACTTGATCTAAGTGATATAAAGGAAATAAGCTTTGGTCATTGATTAAAAAAACAAAATGTGTAAATCCTTTCCATTTATGTCCGATCTCGCTATTTGTTGAAAGTTCTAGAAGGTCATGTGGCATCGAATTCGATGTCCAAAAGAAAATCGAGGCGTTTGTTTGTCATGAATGGACATGGAAATAAATGTAAAGAAGTAGGTAATACAATGAGTTTGTGAATATATCTTAGTAAGTTATGCTAATGTTGTATGAATAATCGATTGTCGATTAATAGTCTCGGTCATTTAAATATGGTACAATTTGATTTTTAATGATTAACTTAAATCATTAACTTTAAAATGTGTTCTTTGATGAATACATTTCAGTTGATTTTCTACATATAGTCTTTATTTTTAAAACTTATTTATATATCTCTTAGGCCTGGTTGTACATTTTTCCAGTATTGTATATTTAAAACATATGATGTATAACATAGTACAACAGAATAAAGTTGCTTTATAATATTTAAGAAGAAGATACGTTTAATGAAAGAAGTAAAAAAAGCCAAAATATTAGGAAAATTAATGTATTTCTTATAATTATCTATTTCTGTTCCTAAACTGATTGCGGAACTTTTGAGTATGTTGTCATGCTATATTCATGCTATGTCATGCTATGTCATGCTATATGTAAAAACTGTGAATAGAATCTGAAAGATAGTTTTTGGAATAGTTCTTTAAGCAATAAAAAAAAATAATAATAATTTCCCCTGCGCTTGCGCAGGTTCAGCTAGTATATAGTGATGATAATAAAATAAATCTATGAATATATAAAATGTAGCAAATAAATTTCAATCAATTAAAATCAATTATATATTATCAATTATAAATCTGATTAGAAAACCAAATCCCGAACATATAGGGGTAATATTCTTGTAATTAGCCA
Source organism: Saccostrea glomerata (assembly GCA_003671525.1). Classification (NCBI taxonomy): domain Eukaryota; kingdom Metazoa; phylum Mollusca; class Bivalvia; order Ostreida; family Ostreidae; genus Saccostrea; species Saccostrea glomerata. Next base: position 45,530 of record PRKT01000566.1, on the reverse strand, counting down.
CAACCTACTTACCGTAATTTACCCCAACCATGTAGGGGAACCACAGTTCAAATCTTGGGCCTCCACCCTAAAGAGACAACGTTTGAAGCTTTGCAAACAGTTGAATAAAACTTATCATTTTGTTCACAAGTATATTCAAAGATTTATTTAGCTCTGCCTTTGACATATTTTGAAACGGAATGTAAACCTTAGGCCTAACTGTCAAAATTGTTCTGGCATATGTAGTTAATTATCATCCTTTATTTGAATACAAAATTAATACTCACCATTTGTCATGGTTTAAATTGTAGAAACTACCACTGCTCTCAAATTATTTTAATATTTCTTCATTCATTGCGAACTCAGGTGAACGCCATCTTTAGAAAACAAATGTCCTGATTTGCAGGGGACCAGAAACCTGATTAACGGAAAAATATTAATCCCTCCTCATTTCGAAAATAGGATGAATTTCTCAAAATAAGTTCTTCCACTCTTCCATTGAACCAATTGGTATCCACTTCATAGCGAACATGTATGCGATAAGTGTGTGTGGGGGTGGGGATGGGTCTTCTATGTAAAGTTTGCAGAATTACAACACCTTTCGCTGATTCACATAAATACAATTATTGCCGATTGGTCATGAAACAGCAAAAATCAATCAATTATTTTAAACAAATGTACATTATGACTGCCTTTATTGTATGTACAATATGAAGGATTATTTTGTATTTTGCAATACAAATTAAAAGGTGATCATGATCATGAAAGTGACCATTAACAAATTCTATAAACTTGTTTTTTTTTAATGCAGGTGTATAGTTTGTGATTGTTAACGTGTGAGTAAAGGTATTATGGGGATACACTATGTAGCGCACACGTAGCATAGTAGAAAAAGCGCGTGCTGTGTTACTACAACGTTCAAGATTAAAACCCTTCTCTCGTGAGAAATACGCAATACTATTTAGGCAATGTTTTCTACCAAAAGACAGTGAAAATAATGCACTTTAAATTCGTCCTTATAATTTTTATTACACCCAACTATACGTGGAATATCTGTTAACTACTTTAAGATTTTTCCTTCATTTAAATATTGAATTTCATTTCAACAAGTGACCCCTGTCACAAAAGCTCCTATTTTTCTTAAATAAAAAAAATCTCTAAATTAAGAAAACTACAATGCCTATGCACCTTCAATTGTGTTCGGTATATGTATTTACCTTATCTATCTTATCTTAAAAACACCCATTCAATCGCATTTTTTGCAATATGTTATTATTTAGTAGAATCAAAGATTCATCCTTTGATTTGTAACTCACGTAGATATACTCACATACCAAAAACAGTTCAATTTCTGCAAGCGTTTAGAAATAAATGCGTGTGGAAAACATAGTTGGGACAAAGTGACAAAAAGACAGACAGTAGGCCTTTCAACTGTCGCTAGGGTTCGGTGTTATAAACTATAACTCATTGCTGAAACGTGTTCAGAGCTGGTTCTAGGTATCTGGTTATTTTCAAGCAAGTTAGTTTTAAGGGTTTTCCGCGTGTTTCTTTGCCGTCTGTAGAATCCAGTGGTTTTTAAATTTAGCACTTATGTTGAACAAACACCGTTTATTAACATACAAATAATTTTTAATCAAAATATTAAGTGAAATCCTCCCCATTAACAGACCCTATTTTCTTACAAAAAAATTAAACATGGTTATTTGTTTATAGTCGGTCTTTCTTCTTTTTCCTTTATAAAACAAACAAATAAGATATTTTGTTGCATTGAAGAAATAAACATATTCATAAACGAATCACGAAAATTCACGCAGCCCTTTTGATTGTCATGAATTAAGAAGTCCAAGACCTTTTTAATTCTATTAGCAATACATGAAGAGGCAATTTTATATGATACATTTAGTAACGAAACAATTTTTAAGGTACTCTCTTGACTTATCCCCCTTGGGGAGAATAGAAATAATACCCTGTTTCTGGGTCAAAGATAATTCCCCTGTTAAAAATCCATAATTAAGAGATCTGACTAAAAAAGTTCCCAAATCTTTCAAAAAAAATTTGAAGAATTCAACAGTAAACCCATCACTTCCAGGACTTTTATTGTTTTTAATATTTTTAAGTGCTGTAAGGGCTTCCTCTTTCGATATCAAACCTTCAAATTCTGTAGCGGTGTTTTTATCCAACACATTAATATGTTTAGCATTAATAATGCTTTCCAATTCCACATCATGTAACTTATTGTCCACACAAGAGAATAATGCCTTATAAAATCTTTCAATTTCGGATAGGATATCTGACTGTCCAGTGACAATACCATTATCTGTGACAAGCATATACACAGTTTTATTTAATATATAATTTCTTTTCTCTAGACTAAAAAATATTTAGTAGGTTTCTCTCCATGTTCTATCCATTTAAGCTTGGTTCTAGCAAATAATCCTTTAATATATTCTTTTCTAATTTCTTCGAGCTTGGTTTGTGCTTGTTTTAGTTTTTCAAAAGTGTTTGAAGAATCACTACTATCATTAAGATCACTCAATCTTAACTGGAAAAGTGCTGAAAGCCAAGGATTTATGTACAATTCACAGTGTACAAATAGCAGTCTTTGATTAGCTGCGGGTATATACTCTAAACATATTATGTCTCGAACATATATGTAATCCGATCAACCCTTTCAAATTACCCCATTAGCCCTTGAAATTTTACAAAATAAAATGATGTTAAATACATAAATAAGCAACAGAGAAATCAATTCCAATACAGCATCTATTAAATAGTAGATAAGATAAGTACATGTGTAAAAAAAAATTGTAATTTATAAATGTAGCCTATAGGATATCATTAATTTTTTTTTTAAATTTCGAAGGTCTGTGTCTGTGATTGTAATACATTTACCTACAGTGTATATATGTGTTATGTCCGAATTTTCTTGACTAAAGAGTTACATCTAGACCCAAGAATGCAATCATTTAGTGGAAAGCCAATAGAATTCTAGTCCTATCATTCAAAACACTAAATTTTTCGATTGAAATTGTGATTAACCAGCAATCCAAATACGTGAAAAAACTTCAGCTGATAAACGAACACCTGTAACATCGATAAAAAAGTTGATTGAAAAGAACATACCCCTCTCCCTGCCAGAATATGAAACTTGTTTCCTGATGCACTGCCTCGGAACTTGTTTCCTGATGCGCTGCCTCGCTAAATTATTTTCTGGGGATCGTGCATATAAAGATATCAAAATTATTTCATTCTAGAAATCATAGCAGCTTTCAATCCATTTATGTTTTAATATTCATAGAATTACATACAGATTTCCCTTTTAACATTACTTAAAAAGAGAAATGAAAAAAAAAAACTGATTCAGCTTTTAATTAGCTTGGTTAGGGACAACGTTTTTTATATCATTGAGAAAAGCGAAATCATTGTACAGGTAGTTTGGATATAGAACGTACCTTCTTCGTCATAAAATGGAACTGCATGCCTTTGATTACCTAAATTGAATTATATGCATGTATATATGTTTTGATTACGTACAATTTTGATTTGTTATGATTAAAAAAAAACAAATTAAGATAACGGATCTAAAATTTACAGAAAGATTAGATGGAAAGTGCATACACATGCAAAAAGTAAATTAACCAATTAGTTTTTACATCTTTGAATATAATATATTAATATTCAGAATATAATGACATGTTGAGCGTTTGGACATACATAGAAACTAGATGAACTCCCGTGCAAGCGAACTTCGAGAATTTAATTATTTTATAGTTACCACTATCGACAGAAAATATATTGTTATTTCTATTACTTGCAGTATACAGGATTAAAGAAGAAATAAATACTCAGCTTTAAAACTCGCATTTACTTCTCTATCCCACCTCTTTTTTCATCAATGTGAAAAAAACCCATTGATTGACATATCAATAATGTACATACATCAAAAACCTAAATATGCATATGTGGAGTATGAAAGCCCTATCCTTACCAATTCAAGGGGTTATTGAAAGGTTTAGAATTTAAAAAAAGGACAATGGAGATTTGTTGGTATCAAATAAAAGGTACATTGTCGTATGGATTACATATATGAAGTATGAGAGCCCAAAGCTATTTCATTCAAAGTAATGACAAATATTAAAGTTTTTAAAGTAGGTCAATCTCCAACGTCAAAGTTGTTGTATCAAATGAAAGGTCTTGTCAAAAAAATTTACATACGAAGGTTGTCCGTAAATTATGTGGACAATCTTAAATTTTAATAAAACTTATATTGGTATATTTATTACTAGAATATGTATAATCCTTTACCTAAATAAATGTGAATATCAAAATGTAAAATTATATTCAATTGCAAATATATAATTACAATAATGACTTTATTATTAGAATTTGGATGCTGACACAGAGCACCGCAAATTTTTAAATGACTGTTTAAAGCGAAATTAGAAATGTATTAAGTTTTGACGGTGACAATGTTGAGAAAAGTAACATGTATTTTGATGTCGGGTTAGGTCAAGGAATTTTTTTTGTTTGGGGAATAAGTCTGTGGGGTTTTCTGTATCTGTAACAAAAAAATCTATTCTTTTAGCTTTGTTTTTGTTTAAATCAAGCACATTAATTATATGAAATTTGAATTTAATAGGGATGATAGTTTAATATATTTTATCAATGTTTTTTTTTTCAAGTAATTACCAATGTTGTCCAAGAACTTAACGGACAACCCTTGTAGGTGAAGTATAAAATCCCAAGCTCTTACCGCTCAAACGTTATTTCTAAGCTAATAGTTTTTGAAAGCTAAATGCGTTGGTCAAACTTCAGGTTCAAAGTTGTTGATTTTGATCAAAATATATTTTCATAAGGATTATATATTCTAGGGTTGTCCGAAAAAAAAATTATTTTACGTCATATGTTATTCAAATTTGGTGGAAATATTTTTACAATAAATCAAAATGATTTGCATTAATTTTTTTCAAAAGATTACAATTTTTTTCAAAAACTTATCTCGATTTTAACAATGAAAAAAAAGGATCTCGGAGCAGGTCAAAACCTAGTAAGTTACAGACAATACACTTAATAATGTGTGTGGCATATCTTCTGTAAAATGGAGCAAAAGCAAATAAAAAAAACGAAATTCAAATTAAGAATTGTTACATTGATTCGTTTACCAAATTATGGTTTTATATTTTGCTTTGTTGGAAAAATTTGACTTGAGAAGATAGGTTGAAAACGACAAAAACAATGACATTTAAGGACGTCATGGAGCAGGACATAACGATGCAATTTTGTGTTTTACTCAGGAAAAATCCTGAAAAAACTCTAAAAATGTTTAACGAATCAAGAAAATATGTCACATTCGAGTAGTGCATGTGTGCACAAATAGTATACTTAGTATCTGAGTTACATAGGCTCTGTATCAGATGGAAATGATCTATGATATATAAAAAAACGGTTTAACTGTAAAAAGTTGGAACGCCAAGGAAAGACATAGGCGCTTCAGAGTTGCTTATCCTGTGAAAACAGAGTTAAGTAATAAAAGAAATCACTACCTTGACGAAGAATATTATACAACTGGAGTATCTTTTAAAAGATAAATGTCAAATATAAGAAAAAAAGGATTTAATAAAAGAGCATTGGATTAAACTGTGTGATATATAAAGGGATTTTTTTTTAAATTTGCGACGCTATGTTTTGACGTGATATTACCGTTCAGTGAGCTCCGCGGGTACAAGAAGGATATAAAGATAACGCATAGTATTCAGTATCAAAGGCGATAAAACAATACAAAATAAGAGCAGAGCAAACACGGACCCCCGAAACATCAGAGGTGGGATCAGGTGCCATGTATAAGTGAACATCCCCTGTATTTGCATTTGTCTTAATGATCAATTGTGTTTGCTGACAAGGTCAATGTATCGACCCGAGAACTAACGAATCGACGACTTTAAAAGCGACTGCTGATATTCTTGTTTCATCAGCTTGGTTGTAAATAATTTACCTCGCTTTAAAACTTGTTCACACGTAGAGCATGCTCTTGCGTATCGAATCAACTAAGATATATATACTCCGTATGCAGGTGATGAAGGTATATTGCTGCATAAGTTAGGGAATTTAGTTGACGATAGAAAAAATAAAGTCATCACGTTTATCTTATAGCTTGGTAGTTACATTACCGTTAGTGTCTTTTTCAAGTAAAATATCCAAGTATGAAACAGAAGTGTCGGTCTCTGTGATATCTTTTATTTCAAACTCACCAGGATATATCGTATCGACGTAGGAATGGAAATTACCATTATTAATTGACAATACGTCGTCAATATATCTAAAATCTGAAGGCCACTGCAAGTGTTTTCTTCTTTTTACGAATAGAATTGCATAAATTCTGCTTCATATGAATAAAAAAAATAAGTCTGCTAATAACGGAGGGCAATTTGTACCCTTGGAAATTCCAATAGATTGTTGGAATACCTGGTTTCCGAAAACCACGTAGATATTGTCAATCAGAAACTCAAGAATCTTCTTGATGTCAACTTCAGAGTAATTATGTGTGCAACAAAATCTGTATTAACAAAATAATTTTGCAAATGACAAATGACGAGGTAAGTAAATTTACGAGTTCCATTTTTATTAAAGAAGCAGCTGTCAATGATATCAAAAGCTCTGGCTTTTATTTTGTCGTGGAGGATTGTTGTGTATAAGGTTGAGAAGTCGGAATTTTTTAAGCTGTTGATTTTTGTAAAGTCTTGTGATTTCAAATTGTCGAAAACTTCTTTAGATTTTTTTAGTATCCACATCTGATTCATACCACTTCTTTAATATATAGTTTCAAAGTACTCTTGAAGTTTTTCCTTCACTACTGTCAATATCTAATTGAGGAGTAAAACAAGAGGCTTGGTTGAACATTTACGGGAACGTGCAATGTATCTTTGTTTGTAAGGATTCTTATGAAGTTTCGGAATCAATTATATACATAAGGCAGTTCAAATTCATTTTGGCTACGTGGAATATTAAAAGTATTCAAAACTGACAGGTAATTTTAAAGAATTTCTTCATTAGAAAGGGTAGTATGAGTATAAGTAGGATTACCACTTGTAGAATTAAATCCAAGTTCTTTTAGAATGCAATTTATATAATGAGCCTTACAAACGACGACGATGTTGTTACCTGCTTTGTCCGCAGGAACTAGGACGTACTGATTGTGTAATCTATACAAAACATGTCGAATTTAAATTGAAGTCAATTGATTTCTGTTCAATCGAATGAATTGAAACTTCACACAACAATAAAACAAATATTTTCACAAATTTCAATGTGCTTATTTTAAATTTCTAGCGAGTGATTTAACGAAAATTGATATCGATCACAAACTTTTCGAACAACCCTCGTATATATATATAAAGTATAAAAGTACTACCTCCAGTCGTTCAATTGTTATGGCCATCAATATTTTTTTTTTGTAAAAGAAGTAAATCTCCTACGTTAATGTCAATCTTTTTTGTATCCCATAAAAGTTCTTTTCACAAAAATACATATGTGAAGAATGAATGCCCTAGCCCCAATTTTTCAAAAGTTATGGCCAAAGTACAAGTTTAAATTTTTATTTTAAAAGTGTGTAAAAACTCAAAAGTTAAGTTCAAAAGACCAAATTTAGTCGTACCCAAAGAAAGGTTTTATCACAAATAATACACCTGTTCAATATGAAAACCATAGTCCCACACAGTCGGAAGTTATTGGTAATTTTAAAGTGTTGCGGAGAAATAGACAGACGGGAAAACTAAATAATCCCAATACTTTACTTACCGTATCTACTGCTTCCCCTGCTTGGAATTGAATTTATTTCGATGCTCTGCCATTCTGAATAATGTTTTTAGGATTTCATAAAATTATCACCTTATTTTACTCAATATAATTTTAGTAAAATCAAAAGATTTAATTTCAAGAATGAAGCTAAATTGGTCACTACTTATATAAAAGAAAGAGAAAAGTAACCTTGGACTTGATAAAGAATAAAAAAAACTGATCTTAGATCTAAACTTTTTTTGAAACGATAATGCAAAAAAGATTACAACTGCAGAAGGAGTATTCCTTAAAATATTCTTTTTTAAAAAGTAGTTGCCAGGGCATAAAAATTCATTAAAATAAAAAAAAACAATTATGAATCAATCTCTGTGTAGTCCCCTTGTTTGCTACATTATATTAAAAGCATTAAGACTGTATCAGGAGTACCATTTTAAATGTATTTCACAAAAATTCTATTTTTAGAAACCACTGTTACACCATTCAAGAAAATAAAGTAGAGGTACTGTTAGCAATGTGCTCCCTAGATGATATCCCCGCCTCCAATAAGTTTTAATTTGAGAGACTCGAAATAAGTATCAGATCTATTAGTATAATAAGAGATTCACAATGGCATTATGTAATAAAAAAAACTGTGAAAGTATCATAAATTCTATAGGTGTTGCGGAAAAGAGACGGAACCTTTCAATGTTATAGACAGAATGGTCCTATCTATGTTTTGCTCTGTGAACGAAAAAGACAGGCGGAGGGACAGCAATACATACGAACGTATGTGAGGACAGAAATCACGGTCACTAAATACGCTCTCACTTTGCAAAGGGGGGGGGGGGATTAATGTCGATAAACAGCATTACGCATTTTCTTGTAGTCTACTTTTGCGCCAAATTAAATTGATATGGAAAAAATATGTAAGAGGATTCGCATTTTGGAATTTAGTTGAGAGACATTCTTACAGACCTGTTTACTCTTACGGTTTAGCCGTAATTTGTACGGATTTAAGTCTAAAATACGTCTCGTGTTTTGCTTATACTCGTTACTCAGGGCCATTGAGCAGGCCTGTAGGGTGGGTCTTTTTCGTGCAAGCATCTACTGCGACACGGGACCTCGGTTTATACGACTCGTCAGATGACCGATCTCCACGTCCCAAATTGGGATTCGAACACACGCCGCTCTTATGAAAATTGGGAAATACGTACAGGGTGTTTTATAATATATGTCACACATCTAAATGGGCATTATCTGAATATCAAGCATGAAACCAAAAATATCAAAACACTATTTAAGCATATTGATCTAAAATTTATTTAATAGTGCAAAGTATCGGGAAAATTATAATTTATCATTGAGTAACTGACGATTTAATCAGTGATGTCATAATTTCCGCTGTCCTTAAAATGGGGTTCAAAATGAAGCAAAAATGTGTTGTAAACTTTTATTATAAGAATGATATCCTAGATATTGTACAGACCGATTAAAAATATCCAGACCAGAAATTGCCGTCTAGCTTTCGTATATTAAAAAAAATAATTAGAGGGTTTGAACTAAATTATAATGTAAAAATGTAAATACAGTTAAATCCTTTCCCTAAAAAATCAAGAAGAGAGGAGAATAATATCAAAGTGAAGTCAATCGTTGAGAAAACCTAATGAAAGTTAGATTCGAGTCTAAGGAAATGGATTGTTATAATGCAGGTAAGTGTATTTTGTGTATTTAGAAATCTTAAATTTGCGTTAAGTGTGTCTGCAAACAAGATTTCAGCATCTAAAGCCAATTGACGTTCAGAGCCGGTTAAAGTTTGCAAGATCGACTGAAAGAAAGAGCGAAAGAAGTGGACATAATTAACATATACCGGTAGTTCTGAAACGTCACATTTATTTAAATGCAACCTTAAATAAAAATAGATAAGCACTAATGGGGGATCTTAAAAAGCCAAATGTAAAACAAGAAAAGTCTCAAGTAAACTGTGAAGCTTAGAAAACAGTGGTCAGAAATTTATCAGCATTAGTCTCCTAATTTTTCTTATTTAGGAAAATGTTGGGAAAAATCTTGGAGAATAACATTTTAGGATTTGTTGCCATAGTAACTGAAAAGGAGAATGTTGGATACTCATATCACAAAAAAATAATTTTGAATATATGCTGATTAAAATGATATATGAAATGTATTTGTAGCTTTTGTTGTCATTTATCTGTCTTCAGATGTGTGACATATATTGTGAAAAACCCTGTATGTTGGAATTATCAGTTAGTTTTCATTGTGTACTGTCGTAGTTTCACGATTTTTCGTTGCTAAAAAAAGAAAGACTTCAAACAGATACGTGCCAAACCGCTGTGGTATTATAAAATGACAAAGACCCTACGATGAATAAACCATTTTTTTGTTATCAGAAAAGAAGTTGTTCCTTTTTGATAAATGTAAAATCGATGAAAAGTGAAATCTTACTGGCATATGCCAAATCTCACGGACAATTTTAATCAGTAATACTTAGAGATAGCGATATGGGAACACAGATCTGTTTCTATCTCTAGTTACCATGGCAACATTCTTCACAGAAATAAAAAATGATATAAATGTTCTTCCTTTAGTCTATCTAGTCAATCTGGTTAGAATTAGATCCTTTAATCCGCTCACATAGACCGCTACACAAAGATCTGAAGAAGTCCCATTCAGGGTCATCTCCTGGTGACCTTAGCTTTGAATTATCCAATGAAATGTTCACTTTGGAGAATTGGAAAGTATCTCGGGATTCAGTTACATAGGTGACCTAGTTTCTGTAGCCTGTCAAGAGAAGGAACACAGTCTTTTCTGTACAGTAATATAACATATACTTGCTTTTGTCTTGTTTTTTAGCTCTTTCTTTTGTACGAAACGATAAGATCTTCTCCACAGCTACTCTCACTTCTATATTCGTTTTCCCGAATGTCGGTTAAATACGATCTCTCTGATTAGTCAAAATATTCATGAATATTTCAATTAGAAAGGTCACCAGGAGATGACCCTGAATGGGGCTTCTTCAGATCCTTGTGTAGCGATCTATGTGAGCGGATCAAAGGATCTGATTTTAATCAGATTGTCTATCCGGTCCCGGTAGGCTAGTCGTACAATGTAGAGCGTTCGCTTCGTGATCGGGAGATCCAGTAGATTCTCATTCGCGGCGCCGCGTCATACATAAACTGAAACAAAGGTAGTGACTGTTCCTTCACCAAGCGCTCGACACTAGAGGTGAAAGTCACGCGTCTTTCGGATATGACCTTAAAATCGTAGGTCCCGAGTCACGATAGGCGTTGGAACGATAAAGAACCCTCACAGCTCAATGGCCCTGAGTGCCGAGAATAGGACTAAATTTGAAACCCTTCACCGGCATACGGTGACGTCTCCATATAAGTGAAAAAAAAAATTAAGAGGGAGTTTAAACAAGATACAATCCAATCGTTTAGTCTGCTTGTATTTTGTGTGTATGTTATATTTCAATTTTTTTAGTTATATTTAATTCAGACAAATATGTAGGAGTAGCATTTTAAAAAAAAAAAAAAAGTCTTTGTAGACAACTAGTAGTAGGGAGGACAGACACTTTACTATAGCATAAGCTGTTCTGGTCTATGACCATTAGAGCTAAACATTATTCTAAGGTCACTCAATATGTAGGAATCAATTACATATTTCAAGGAATCTCGTACTTTAAGGAACATAATCTTAATAAAAAATATAAAAAAAACAAAAAAAATTTTCATGAAAGAATAACAATTTTATGACTCTTATTTTCACGAATTCATAAATAAAAAAAAAAGTATAAGAAAGTGATGATTAGAAAGACGAAAGAAAAAGCTAATTAAAGCGAAAAAAAACAACTATCAAGATTATGAAGTTGACTGTTACAAAATCATTAATTATTTTTATCAATTATTTTTTTAAAATAATGCTGTTCTTTCAGAAAGGAATAGTTTAGCGTTCAATGTACCTTCATCGTCGGACTGGTCACTCCCACTTGAAGGCAAAGTCTTCGCAAATTTTACAATATCAAAACCAAAATCTGGGTAACGGTCGCTCATTTTTTTCTCTAAAAATGAATAATGCAGATAATGTATATTTGTTAACTTACACATGTATACCATGCATACAAATGTATATATATATATATATTTTTTCTGCTAAAAGTGAGGGATATTAATTTCGGTCCGTCCGTTTAGCTGTAGTTATGTCTGTCTGTAACACTTTTGTTCCCTTGCGGTATCTCGAGAAGCCTTTGAACTTTTAAAATGAAATATTACACAGCTCCCTATGGCCTCTAAAATTTCAACTGATCAGAGGTCAAAAGTCAATGTCATAAATTAAAAAAAATTGTTTTAAAAAAAGGTTTGAGCTTTGCAATGACTTATACCTGAATTCCCTATAGCCTAAGGAAGATCCACATTGATATTAATTTATACATTTTGTGTGAGTGTGTCTCAAGAAGATCTTAGTTTTTTTCGTTTTTTTCTTTCAATCATTTGTTTTCTCTTTGATATGTATTTAATATGATTTTGTATTAAAAGACCATTTCTTTTATGAAAGAAAAATAACAGCATCGTTTGATGTTCAGAGTTAACTTTAATGGTTTTACGATTTGACACCAGTTATCTGTAAGGTTGGTTAATTCGATCGTATAAAATAATATTTTGTAAAAATGTGCCTACATTATACGATGCTGAAGAGAAAAAAAAAAACAAAAGAAACCTCTGAAACATTTTTAAAACAGTTTAAAAACACATACATTGAACAGAATGACAAATATGCAATTTTGATAAAATGAAAGAAAAATAAATAGATCGTCCATTACAAATATGGATAACAAAAGTTTAAAACTGATCTTTTTTTTTTCAATTTGCAGCTTAAGACAGGCAAGTGTTTGTGTCCCAATATGAGTGAAAATTCTTGAGAGGGACTTTAAAAATACACCAGTAATCAACCTTATTCCTTTAAATGAATACGCTTCTATATTCTATAGAGAGTCAGTGTTGGATTACCTCATTGTGCGATTTTAAGATCGAATACTGCCAGTAAATTTTATAACTGGTAGACAAAATCATTTAAATATCCTTATTGAAATTGGTGTTTTAAAAACTTTTTGAAATTCAAAACGCCCCTGGAGGGCTACAGGTAAGGAAAATAATTTAGAAATAAATGTCATTATGTATGTTATCATGTTAAAAATCTCTGTAATTTATTGAAAATCCCCTATAGAGTTTTCTTTAATTGGATTCATCACACTGGATATCAATTCAATAGGAAAAGCAGACTTTGACCTATTTCAATCAATAAAAGGTATAATAAAAGATAACTCAGTATGCTGTACATGTAAATGCGCCAATGTATATAACCATTTTCATAAACTAGGGTCAATGTGTACAACATTTGGTTTCTTGTGCCTTATGAACTAAGCATAGCAGCGATCTCTTTATACATTGATAGATCAATACTCAATTATACTTTTTAATGTAAAACTCTTTAGAAAGTTTATTTATATTATCAAATAGCTATAAAAAGCTATACAGTGGGGGATCTAAGGGGGGCACACTCTCTAAAATTCTCAAAGATAGCATAAAACATAGTCTTGTCGAGAAAATATTTAAAATGTCTGCTCTGTAGACCTCATTTTTACTCTGCAAATGAGCTTCCGGGGGCTTCGCCTCAAGGCCCCCAGACCCCCTGCCTAAATCTTGCCCCCTCCCCTAACTTCAATTCCTGGATCCGCCCCTGATGTACGTATTAAACAGGTTCCCATCAAGGATGTAAACGACAACAGCAGAATTACGATAGTACTCGCTGTTACTGTCCGATGAATTTCTCTCCCAGATTAACGTCTATACCAGGGTGTCCTAACATCATAAGGCTAAGATCCTAGTCTTGAAGTTATGACCGTAACTAGAAGCGTGCTTAGATAAGACAATCTTAACAAAACTTAGGCGGTCGGTAGAGGTGACTTATGTATGTCTTAACTGTTTCAGGCATAATAGAGAAACACCAATATCTTACGAACGAACGTAACATTCCCTTATTTCCCGTACCTCGATAGTTTTCTCGGGACCAGTGATTGTACCCATATATAAAGTTAAAAATCGGAAAAAAAGTATATGTGTAAAATAGAACGGATAGTGTATTAACCACTTTGTACTTGAAAATTGCTCTTGTCAATTTTTTTTGTACTGCACTTACAATGTATTAAAAAAAACGAACAAATAGAAGAAAATACACCATACTACTTTAGACGGATTAGGAAACACGTTTGTCATGCGTCAGTGATTAAACATATACTAACTACTCGTAGTGTGCGCCTTATTCATATGGGGAAAAGAAACTTTTTACAGCTTGAGAAAGAGAAATCCGTGCAATAGGTAGTGCGCTTTATAAACTGTTTTGTATTGAGAGAGTAGAGTGGGGGGGGGGGGGTTCTTTTTTTAAATTATTAAAATATCATTTAAAAGAAATAAACGAGCATTCACGGTAGACAGTATCTTACTAGATGATGTATTACATGTAAATGTCGATCTTAACTTAATTATCTTGAGCTGCTTTTATTTTATATATGTAACAGGCCTGAAGCAAGCTATTTAAGTTGGGGGGAGGGGCACAACCAAAAGTTTAGAGTCACTACCAAACATTTCCCTGGGAAGCCTAAAATGAAAGATTTTTTTATTGAATGGGGATCAAGTATACCGTAGCTATTTTTTTTTTATAATATTACATTGTTTATTTTTCGACTTCATTTGAGGGGGGGGGGGGGGGGAGATGGGCTTATCCCAACCCATCAACCCTGTTTCTATATACGACCGTATGTACATGTATATCTGTTTATATGCCTGGATTATAAAAAAAAGCTGAAAATATGGATTTATGTTTGGTGGTGCATTTTACTTAGTATAATTCTTTTCTTTGTATTAAAGTTAAGCTCCACTATGTGATTGTTTGTTAACCATGCATTATTCGTCAAAATATAAAATCAGAAGATACACTTACACCGAAGGTCCAATATACATAATTATAAAAAATATAACCGAAATTATAACTTGCTTCATTTGTAAGGTATATACATACATATTCACCATCCTGTTGTAAAACAAAAAAAAAGATTGATTCCAGAATACAGACAATAATATATACAGATTTTTTAAAGTGTGAATAATATGAAAACGTAGTTGTCACTTAGTTGTCATGGCAACCTTCCAAAGTATGTGCACACATATGCTTATCACAAGTGCTTGTAGACCAGACAACTTCCCCACCACGACCCCCAGTATACATACCGGGTCCCAAGATATTCATGTTTGCATGTCTACTTTCATAGATTAACCGTCTAGTACATATTTGAAATGTATTTCATATGAAAAATCCAAAAAGTACATATAATTCACTTTTTATTTTAAAACAACCATGCCCGTAGTATCTTAAATCACCTCTGACTTTTTAACTGCAAGTTTCAATTTTGTATGTTGAAAATTATAAAACCAACAAAATAGCTTTGGACCCGGATTTATATATTTATATTCCAGGGGTTTGGGGGGCATATGTCCTATGATGGCATGCTAATATGAATCTTGCTCTCATATATCTTAATATATGTCAAAACACAATTCACTAAACGTCCATTTTTGCACCGACCCCCCCCCCCCCCCCCCC
>PRKT01000566.1:0-29772 GCA_003671525.1 Saccostrea glomerata | reverse complement strand
ACTAGCACCCGTGAGAATTATATAAAGATTTTTAAGATACATGTTTGTAAGAAGAAGCTTTATCAACCGAGGCAGCATAGAGTCTTTTGAACAAGAATTTATTTAAAGTTTTTAGGTTTTTGCAATTTAATTTTAGACCATAACTCCTTATTACCCTTCGTTAAGTCCCCCCCCCCCTTTCGACCCCTCCTAGATCCGCACATACTATTATTTTTATTTCATGCCACATTCATTTCCCTTCTCGAACCTCTTTGCTCGTTTAAATGTCCATTGAAATGTATTGTAGCGTCACAGTAGCGACTACGACAAGACGTGTTTTGAGGTATCTTATGGGGATTTTATCTATCGAAATCCCAATAAATTTGAAGAATTCAATAATCTAACCGTGAGTGCAATAGACTACAATGACTGATCCCCGTTTTTGGTTACGTTCGTTCGTAAGATGTCGGTGTTCCTCTATTAGACATATATTAAAAATTTTCAAAATTTTAAAATTCGACGTTTAAACATCATCTATTCATATCATACGTTTGAGAAAATGAATTATTTATCATAGCGGCATTAACGTTCGATTTTCATTAGTGTATGGAGGTGAGGGTATTTTTGATCACTAATTCCAATATAATCTCAGCAAGACATACTTGTAGATTCAAGATTTATTTTTGAAAGGCTTTTAGAATACGTCTGGGGTTATAATTAAGGTTAATAGAACTAAGAATTAAAAGTACATTGTCAACACAGTTGTTAATTTGTATGTTCAATGTTTTTGTATGAAATAAATTAGATTTTGAAAAAGAAAAACATCATGGTAACTTATTTGTGAATGATAGTGTTAACTAGATGGCAACAAAGAGAGTTAAAATGAAATTCTATGTAGAATGCAGAAGGTGAGGATAAGAGAATAGGGGGCTGACTACGGTAAGATAGAGAGAGAGAGAGAGAGAGAGAGAGAGAGAGAGAGAGAAAGAGAGAGAGAGAGAGCGAGTGGCTGGGAGAATGATGGTGAATCTTGATAATATGTTAGCCATTTTTGTCAATCCTTGAATAACAGGTGAATAAGTTCACGTATATTATGTAGTCTTCAGTCTTGGCCTGTTGACATGTTCTGATACATTGGATGGATGAAATTCAAAATGGCCCTAATTATATTGCATTGTAATTTTATTAGCTCTTCTGAGCCAAAGGCATAAAGGGCTAATGCTATGGCCATTTGTGCGGTATGCGGTGTGCGTAAACGATAAACTTTTTCGAATACAGATCATAACTCAAGAACCCCTAGGCCTATCAAATGTGTCACAGGGTATCCTTGGCCCAAGGGCTATCATTTCTACTTAAATAAGGGTTTGGACCTTTAAACTAGGGGAGATTAGGAAAGCAATACCAAAAGAACTGGTTGCTAAAAAATCTTCTTCTCCAGAACCACAAGGTAGATTTTCACTAAACTTACATAGAAGGATCAGGATATGTCGAAGATTAAAATTTGCACGGGGAATTACACTGGGGCAAAGGGCGTGGTCTCAAGGTACCTTCAAAGTTGACCTCAATTTGCAAATAATAAAAACGTTTATATTTTGTTTACTATTTGGTCTAGGATCATCAAATCTTGTAAGGTGATGTATCTTAAAACTTCATATCATGTTCTTTTGCAGACATTTGTTTTCAAATTGATTTGAAGGCATATTTTGGTCACTTTCAGGCCTATGATTATTAAACTTTCCAAGTTGATGCATCGTGGGTCCTTAAACAAAGTCAACTTAAAAGTAGATCGCCGTGACCTACTTTTTGAACTTTATGACTAATTTTTTTAAAACATTTAATCCAATTATATCAGAACTGAGAGGTTTAGAATCATCAAATTTAGTAAGTTGATGCATCTTGGGACACTAAAACATATTTATCAAAAAGTAGGTCGATGTAAGCTACCTTTTAGATTTTGCAGGCATATGTTTTCGAGTTGCTTAAAAGGCATTCTGATTACCTTCAGACCTAGGATCATCAATCTTAGTCAGCATATGCATCTTTATTTTTTAATTTTAATAACATTCATAAAATTTGTTAAGATGAAATTATTTTTATTGTATATTTACAAAAATTATATTTTAGCAAATACTTTGACATAATAAATATCAAAGGATATCTTGTAATTTAAAAGTAAAAAAAAAAAGTTTTCTAATATTATGTTTATACATTATAAATGTTAAATATTACCTGATCTCAAAGAATAAAGGTGCCTTTTAGTCCAATTTAGATTGCCTGTATATATTTTCAACACATATGAAAAAATGACTGTGTTAGATAACTTTAAACTTTATTTATATGGAAAGAAAAAAAATTAAATGACATTCCTGTAATTGATATAGTGCGAAAGCCTAGTGGGGACACATTAAGAAAAAAAGTCGTAATAGCGACTTTTCATGACTTGAATATGCCTTTTTGATATTGTTCTAACGACTTTCTTCAGACGCTCTAACGACTTTCTATAGTTGTTACAACTTTCCATCTCGTAAAATCAATTTTCTTAAGGTGTTTCCACCCTCACAATTTTAGTGGTTGAAAGTACGAAAACTGCATTTATTTTCGTTAATATATTTTAAATTTTCCAATTATTGCAAAAAATGTATAGGTCACCATATCATTAAAAATGCGAAACATAAATAAACAGAAGTGTATGTTTACATAAAAAATCGCAAAATTTTTGTAAACAGTTTATGATGAGAAATATGTTAAAATTGGTTAAAATGCATAATTCTGATGCTTAATGTTCCTAAATTCTTCCTACTTATAAGATACGTTTGAATTGTGAATATCTGGGGTGTTTTTTACATTAAAAGAACAATAAAGCAAATGCCTGAATGAAGACCCCCTTAGTAGGAGTTACTGCCCTTGTCAACATTTTTTGAAGATTGAATAATTGATTAAGGACGGATGATACAAACAAATTTTATCTTTGGAGGAGACTTAATAGCATGTCACAAGTTTGAAAAAGTAGATAATTCTTAGAATTTTTACTCCTAAGAATTGGAAAATGAAATAAACTTGGGAATAATAGTAATATTTCAATAAAATAATAAAAATGGATAAAACACACTCAGTAAAGGTTTACAGATGAAAAAAAAATTCAGAATATGTTTACTTGTTGCTAAAGTGTTATATAAACTTTAGAAAAATATACCAAGCCTGGTAAATTTGATGAGGAAAAGCAAAATGGTTAAAATCAGCCCATATGTTATAGGATGATTCATACTATTTTGCTTTTCCTAATAAAATTCACCTGTCTTGGTATATTTTTCTCTTGTTTATATTACATTTTTAGCACCAAGCTAACATATTCTGAAATTTGTTTTCACCTGTAAACCTTTACTGAGTGTGATTTGTCAATATTTGTTTTTTTTTATTAAAATACAAGTACAATCTTACACCTATATTTCATTTTCCAGCTCTTAAGAGAAAAAAAATCAAACACTTATCCATTTTCTTAAACTTGCGACATGATACTTAGTCTCCTCCAAACAAAAAAAAATGTTCGTATCATCTGTCCTTAAATAAAAAAAAATAGGCATTTTTAAATTCTTTTACTTAACAATATTTATCATTACACCAATTGTAAAGCATTCTACCAAAAGATATTGTTCTATTAGGTATGAATTTAAACTAATTACAGTTTCTGCAAAAACCTATGACATCATAGGAGGGTGGAATTACCGACTTAATTAACGAATTTTTGTCTCGTAATTACCGTCATGTATATCGTAACAGCGACCTTTTATTTCGTTAAATTACGAATTTCTTAAACACAACAAAAAGAGTCTGTGAAAGGCGCTTTTCAATTTACTTTTTCAACAGTAAAATATTATGTATTAGACATAAAGAGGAAGTCCCTCTTCCACCTCCTTATGCTCCTTATGCTATACGTCTCATTTGCAGACGAAACTCATTTTAATTTTTTTTTTTTTTGAATACTCTATTTGATTCCTTTAGGCTTTAGTTGTTTAACGTGCATTGTTACTTTTTCAAAGTGCGTTAAAATTGGGATCAAGCTAACGCACTTTGAAAAAAAATAATTTTTTTTCAAAGTGCGGTTATTTGGACCATATTAACACACTTTGGAAAAAATGTTAAGATTGATCAATATTCCTAGAAAATAATTGGTATGATAAATGGCAGATCCTGTTTGGATAACTTTTCTATGATAAAGTCACTTCAGGACCTGAGATATTGACGTTTTAAATATTTGATGATTTGATAAATAAAAGGGAAAAGGGTCTTGGAAAAAGGAGTGACGATTGTTTAAGATCATTAATTCGTTTTTTTAGGTCATCTGAGTAGCTCAGGTGACCTATTGCTATCTGTTTTTGTCCGTCGTCTTGCGTTGTGCGTCGTGTGTCGTGTGTTAACATTTGAACATTTTCAGCTTCTTCTCAGAATCCACTGAACCAATTTTAACCAAATTTGGTATACAGTATCTTGGTATACAGCATTCATGGTCCCCGCCTCCCTTGGGCCTGAGGGGTGGGAACAAAACCACTAAAATTATTGAAATCTTTAAA
This sequence comes from Saccostrea glomerata, assembly GCA_003671525.1. Taxonomy (NCBI): domain Eukaryota; kingdom Metazoa; phylum Mollusca; class Bivalvia; order Ostreida; family Ostreidae; genus Saccostrea; species Saccostrea glomerata. The sequence continues at coordinate 25,225 of PRKT01000566.1, read as the reverse complement.
AATCTTCTTCTTTACCTCTGGACATCAAGCAGGCAAACTGTTGGCATGAATGTAATGAGCATTGAGTCCTCTACCAAAATTGTTAAATTCATGGCCCCAGGGTCAGGGGTTCTAGTGCTAGGGCGGGGCTATATAGATTTAATAGTGAACATGCATGATTTCTTTGAAAATCTTCTTCTCTGTTGCTGGATATTAAATAAACTAGCTAAGTTCATAGTTATGATGAGAAAGAGTGCCTCTTCCAGGTTTGTGAATTTTATGGCCCAAGGGTCAGGGGTTCTCAAGTTAGGGCGGGGCTCTATTGAATTTATATTGAAAATGCATGATTTCTTTGAGCATCTTCTTCTCTGTTTCTGGGTATTAAATAAACTAACAAAGTACATAGTTATGATGAGTAAGAGTGCCTCTGTCGTGTGTAAACATTTGAAATTTTCAGCTTCTTCTTAGAAACTACTGAACCAATTTCAACCAAATTTGGTATACAGCATTCATGGTCCCCACCCCCTAGGGGCTAAGGGGTGGGGCCAAAACCAATAAAATTATTGCAATCTTTAAAAATTTTCTTCTTTACCCCTGGACATCAAGTAGGCAAACTGTTGGCCTGAATGTAATGAGCATTGAGACCTCTACCAAAATTGTGAAATTCATGGCCCCAGGGTCAGGGGTTCTAGTGCTAGGGCGGGGCTATATAGATTATATAGTAAAAATGCATTAATTCTTTGAAAATCTTTTTCTCTCTTTCTGGATATTAAATAAACTAACTAAGTACAAAGTTATGATTAGCAAGAGTGCCTTTTCCAGATTTTAAATTTTATGGCCCAAGGGTCATGGATTCTTGTGTTAGGGCGGGGCTCTATTGATTATATGGTGAAAATGCATTAATTCTTTGAAAATCTTCTTCTCTGCTTCTTGGTATTAAATAAACTAACTAAGCACATAGTTATAATGAGAAAGAGTGCCTCTTCCAAAATTGTGAATTTTATGGCCCCAGGGTTAGAGGTTCTGGTGTTAGGGCGGGACTCTATTGATTATATAGTAAAATACATTAATTCTTTGAAAATATTTTTATTTGCTTTAGGGTTTTATTCCAATGATCCAAGTTTATATATCTATGATGAGGAAAGGTGCATCTAGCAAAGTGTTTTTTATGCCCCCTGTGTCAGAGGAGGGTGGGGGGATTACATAGTCTGAAAATAAATTAATGCTTTGAAATCAGCTCTTTAGTATTAATCACCCATTTTATGATGAAATTTTCAAAATTTTGAAATATGTGGCCCCAGGGTCAGTGGTTTCTTTGGGGTGAGGTGCACAACTGGGTATAAAGGGGAAGTGCATTTTCTCTTTGTTACACTGATCTACCTCTTGGTATTAAGTAAATAGAGAAAGCATGCTAAGTTAATAATTATGAAAAGCAATGGTGTGCCTCTTTCAATATTGTGAATTGTGAATTTCATGGCCTCTGGTTTAAAACATGAACCAAATCTAATTGTTTGAAAGTTGTTACACAATACTCAGTGACCTACAGTATAAGGCCCGTGGGCCTCTTGTTTTAATTCTAGTCTTTGATAAATTGAAATAAAGGTGTAAAAGGGGACACTAACAGTTGGTAGGTTTAAGCAACTTAGCATTTATCATTATAATAAAAATGGGGAAATTTGATTGTTCAAAACTATGAGAATTCTTTCTCTGTTATACGTTTTACTGTAGTTAAAAAATTCTAGTTTTCATCTGTTTTAATTAACTAATTTAACATTGAAAGTTTTCAACGTAATACTAGTGAGGTAAATACATAATGATATGAATGTTTTGAGTATAGCATAGACATCGACACCCTGCGAAGGGCCATGGGATGGGGAGGCTAAGCCCCCCACTTATATTGGAAAGATATATGTTTCGTATAAGCATTGAAAATGCAGCTTACCCCTTGTAGGTTTATTGCTCTCCTCCCCAAATTGTTACCGTCACCTATGTATTGGAAAGATAAAGATTTGGACTGAGGCTAGGGATCTTATACCCGTCTTCTCCTCTTTTCGACGGCAGTAAATCATTTCTTTTTTGAGGCTAGGGTTAGGGTTTATTTTTTTTAAAGATAAATAACAAATACAATCTTTACATTAATAAAATATGAATTTTTTTTTCAAAGTGCGTTAAGTGTCTCCATGTTAAAATATATTGATGTAGACTCTTAACGCACTTTGAAAAAAATTTTCAAAGTGCGTTGAGTTGGTCCCAAATTAAACGCACTTTGAATTTTTTTTCAAAGTGCGTTGATTTTTCCCAATTTCAACGTACTTTGAAAACATTTTTCAAAGTGCGTAATTTTTTCAAAGTGCATTTCCACAGTGCATTCATATTATTAATTTTTTTCTATGATATTGAGATTTCAAAATATATTATCTACGAATATATATGATTTCTTGACTGAATTAACCAAGTACTTTAGATTTAAAAGGACACCAAACATGGGTATCTAGCGAACGAAAACGAACTTCGAAACGTTTTGGGGGAGGGAATTCTCGTTACAATATTGAATACTCTCCATTTTTAAGGTATATCACCATGTTTATTCCAACACGCGGGGTGTATACTAAGTTGTGCGCAGGGTGTATACTAGGCTTTGCACGGGGTACCGGTATATGCTTTCGAAACATATAAGGGCCCTGGGGTGGAGATACACCTTTTGTTAATGTTCTAAACTTATAATGTTTTCGCCAGAGAGCATGTGCATTCGGAGGAAAGTAGTTTTTAAGGGGTATCAATCCCCTGAGGATGTCTATGAATCCACTTGACACTTACTAGTTTAATTGAAACACCTTAACACAACGAATTTAGATTCTGATGATGGGTACAAGATTGACACTACATATGTGTTTTATGGTCAAATATCAGAACAAAGCTTTGCTTTATCATTTCTTTTATCAGTAAGTTTAAAAAAAACTTTTAACATATAGAAAATAAATTAAAAAATATTTTCTATGTAAACATTAGTACAAATTATCTGTGTAAAAAATCAGTTGGTATTCTAATATACCAAACTTGTAAGTGTTCACCTTAATTTTTTTTAAGTTATAAAGAACAATTGCGTACAATAAAGGATTACTTAAATCAATGGTTATAATGCATCTTTCAGTTAAATTTTGCAAAGATTGTATGAAGTATGTCGTCTCGACTTTAAAGCAAATTGTAAAGGACATGATTTACCCTTAAAATGAAATTTCAGATGAAATGATCACTATATAATAACTTGACTCACTCTTATTACTGCAAAACAGCTTTTTCTCATCTACACCATGTACAATTTGAATAGGAGGTTAACCTATCTGCTGTGACACCTATTGCATGGATATTTCGAAACCTATTAGATTATGTGGAACTCCTATTAAAGGTTCCCTATGTTCAATTGACTTCAGATCTTGGAATTTGCAGGCCAGTACATTAAGCAGTGGCCTTTTAGTCAACATTTAGACCCTTCGATGGCGTCTTGTACTTACATGTAAGTGTAACTCTATGGATAATCAAACTGTTTGAGATGATACTGGACTGCTACATTGTTGTATGAGCACCAATTTGACGCCATTTTCATCACTGAAAATGCAGATTGAAATGTTTCTAAAGTGGTTTTGGATCATGTATAAGAATGTTTTAAGCTGGATTTGACGCTAAAAATTGGCCTCAGAGGAAGATCTAAATCACTTCCGGTTTGATTAAATTTTGTCCAAAGCTTTCAAATTGCGAAAATATGAAGAAAAAAAAATGAAGCAAACCCTATAGAAAATTGTATCTAAATACATTGCTATGCTTGTTGTTTAGTTTTGTCCCCCGCTTGAAAAGTGGGGGATATTAATTTGGGTTTGTCCGTGCGTCCGTCTTTATGTCTGTCTTAACGCTTTCGTTTCGACACGATATCTCGCGAACCCTTTGAGCTTTTGCAATGAGATTTAGCATAGCAGCTCCCTAAGGACTAAAGAAGACCCCTATTGATTTTGAGGTCAAAAGGTCAAAGGTCCAGGTCATAAATAAGCAAATTTTGTCTGTTAAAACACTTTCGTTTCCACACGATATCTCTAGAGCCATTTGAGCTATTGCAATGTAATTTTATATAACAACTGCCTGTGGCCTAATAAATACCCCTATTGATTTTGAAGTCAAAAGGTCCAAGTTCAAGGTCGTAAATTTATACATTCTGTCTCTGTGTAATACTATTATTTCCGGGCGATATTTCAAAAAGATTTTGAGCTTATGCAATGTAATTGTATATCAAAACTCCCTAGGACGTCTCTCGCCCCTCTCAAAGTGCCCCGCCCCGTTTTTTAGTATTTATAGTATTACATGTCGCTATTTTTAGCGCAGGGGCATGAGAAGAGTTATTGCGTTTAAAACAAGTTCTTGGCGGACTTTATGTTCTTATTTCATCTATTAGAACTGTTTAATAAAGGTAAATAAATCAAACACCATGGATTGTGTAAAATTTTTAGAATACCGAACATGAAAACATGAATATAAACATGTATTTGACTTCACTTCTGCATATTCTTCACACTATGTAAAGCAATTCCGTGGTCTAGTGGTTATGTCTCTCGCTTCAAATAAGAGGTCACGGGATAGAATCTCGGTCGAATCTTTTTATTTTTTTTTTTTTTTTTTACTAAATGATAGTATTCAGCATGTGAAATGAAAAATTTATTAGGTTATTAAATCATCATTACAGTGATAAAAATTCCATATAAAAAATCTTCTATACACATAATGAAGAATAAGCAATCAAATCTTTATATGCATATTGACATACATGTATTTTATGTGCTTCAGTATACATGCATACATTTGATAATTCTACAAATTCAGTCAGGGGGAGCCGACTTTTTCCCTAAGCGGGGGACACGAATTCTCTGAATTAGTTTGTTAAAAACAATATCAAGGACAAATAAATAGTAAAATAAAAGTGAATATATAAAAAAACGTGTCGTAAGGATGATCCACATTTCAATGGCTCTCCCTACCTCAATGACCATTCTGCCCATGTTTATTTCACCAGTTGTTAAAAATTGATAATGGTAGCAGAAAGAAGCTGATTACAGAAAACACCACCCACAAAGTACGGATTTATTGATTTAGCTCACCTGAGTGAGCTTTTCTGATCAAAAATCTTTAAAATATACTTTAAATCGATGATTTTTCAGATTTTGTCCAAATTGTTAATATATTTTAGGAAGTTTCTACAAATGTTCACATCAATGCTTTATTTTGGTTTTCCTGTTGTCCTCATTATTCTGTACTAGTTTCATTCGTTATGGCTACAAAAATAAAATATCTAAGTATACATGCATTTGTTTTTTTTTTCATTTTTCATATTCAATTAAATATCAAAATATAATCGGAAATATGTTAAAACCATTAAAATAATTGGTCTTAGTCGCAAATTCCTTTGTAAAACCCACCTCTGGAGTGTCCTTGACTGACACATTTCCCTGGAAGGTCGGCGTCTTGGATTATATCCTCCGTAACTTTATTACTATCAAAAAGTTTTTCCTCTAAACCTGAGACTTTTTTTATAACTTGATACGGGTCCTTTCTCGAGACTCATTTTCCGACACAAAGAGTGTGACGCCAAATTAGACCTTTCTTATGGTTCCTCGACATAAGACCATTGCGGTTTATTATGACATTAGGAAGAAAAATCGCTCTACGTTCTTTTTCCACGGAGAGCGATTTTACTGCTTGTGGAATACTGACTATAACTCGAAGATTCAAGGATATAATGGCTACCTTAACTGTCATTCATGAAAATAACAAACTATAGTTAACTATAGTATTTTTTTTGCTAGGGAATACTCGATATTAGGGTATCGTTGAATCCGCTAAACCGGGTATTCCGTGAATGATAAAAAAAGATTCTAAAAAAAGAGAAAGAGGGTTTTAAGCCGAAATTTTAGACATTTTTATCATCACATTATTTATACATTCATAAATAAATTTGATTTATGCACAAGATGAATGTGAAAGTAATTAATAACGCATAATTAGATACGATAGACAGTCCCTTGTTTAAACATGGCATTTTACCTTGTGTGTGAAATATGTTCCGTATAATTTGATTTATTTACAAATTTTTCATGTTTGTCGTGTTGATGTGGAATTATGATTGATTCCCGAATTTTGATATACTTTACAATTCTGTTGTGTTGGGAATGAACATGAGGAAGATGCATATACTTTCAACATTATGAAAAATGTAAAGCTAATCGAACGCCTTTTTTTGTGCAGATCATGAAATGTACTGAGCTCTAGGGGTACTTGTTGTCCTGATCGCATTAATCTTGACGCCCAAATTCTTACTTGGAGAGTGATACCTATAGAAAACATTTGCATCTAGATGAAAGTTAACTCGGCAACATGCGCCATCCCATTGTTTAAGTTTTATTAGGTGATTACACCTCCTATACCCGATTTCGCGGATTCAACGATACCCTAATATCGAGTATTATACGCAATTTCTCCGACCTGTTTAACATTATCAAGTTCTTCCTTGGAACTATCGAACCAAATTTGACCATCTTAAGCAATGTATCTAAGATTAATCTTATAAAGTTCATATTTTGAGGGTGAGAGTAAGGTTGAAACAATATAATTTAAATTTAATACACGCTTTAAAAATCATCTTTTCTCTATTTCATCTCTGAGTCTCAAATTGCTGACATGATTGTCATAATCATTGATTCCTGAATTAAACTATGAAATTCATAACCCCGTGTCAATGCTTCTAATGTAAAGCGGGGCCTTTTCAAAAATATAAATTGCAAATGAATTATTCCTGAAGACATATTTCTTAAGAGTCGTTTTATTATCTCGTATTCGAAAATTTGGAGGGCGAAAAAATTAGTCCTGCCCATCCGTCTGTCTGTAGGTCTGTTTTTCACAAAATCATTGCCCATAACTTATTATGATTATTGATTATTGTAGGATATATGGTCATATTTCACTTCAGTATTTCTTATGACAAGACATTTCTCTAAGTATCAACATAATTGACAACTTAACCTTGGATTTTGACCCACCATTCGACGGATGATACAAACACATTTTTGTCAAGAAAATAATAAATATAACAACTTGACTCATCTATTAAAGAGTAAAATGAATTGGTTTTCCGAGTATTTTATTTTATATTTTTATTCAAATTCTCACTAAAATGGGATGAGAAGTTAAAAATAATTGTCCAGGTGAATGATTGAGGATGGAATTTTCTAACGTCAAAGACATTTGACAATTTCTTTATATTCTATAAATTTATTATTTGCATCATTTTCAATGATATTTGGTCAAAAAATATATACCAATCCAGGCATTAAATTTTTGTAAGTACCATCTGTCCCTTAGATTGCCAATTACTTTTGAAGAGTTGTTGCTTTGTTTTCTTGCGCTACATTTTTTAATTACTTTTGACGAGTTCTCTCTTAATATGTATAACATTGTTTTTACTTTGACCTTGGAGTTTAACCCACTTTTTAAATACTTTAACTTTGACCCTGACTTTTGGACGGTTAGTACTAAGGTTTTCGTGTTTCATAAGTGCTTTTTTGTGAAAAGACATTCAATTGGATACAAAGTTTTTTGACTTTGAATTTGGAATCTGACTTACTTTTGAAAACTTTTACCTTAATAATAAGCCTTGATATTTCATAAGTGTATAACTTGTTCATGTAACACGACCTTCCATTGAGCACCCCGATTTTTTTTACTATAATTGGACCTCGACCTATAGCAATGCGTTTGACTTACTTTTCAAAAATATATATATATTGATAATAACTTATCAACAGTTAGAGGTATGGATTTTATGTTTCATTTTTAAATCCCTTTCTTATGTTATTATATCTTTATTCCCTGAACGAATAATTCACGAGTAATTCATGTTTCTTTTCAGCAAATCAGCAGTCAGGAAAACAACCAATGAAAAGAGGTATCAGGTGCCTCAAAGGACGTAGAGTTTCATGTGATATAATATTCACATTCAATCTTTTTATTATTTTAATCTATCAATTCATTTATTCTGAATATAACATTTTCCTTCTAAAAATAATTTGACAAATTTCTTTAAACAAACAAAGAGTATATTAAAATAACCAAGGCTTGCAACTACCCCTTCATATTGGATTTCGCCTGGGACCTCTGAATGACTTACTTTAAGGGTTTCTTTGGTATACTGGGCTGTTCATCAGCATCGGGTACTCTAATTTATTGAAATAAAATATTTGCAATCTTTTATCCAGCACCATTCCGTCGCTTTCTCGCAGAGAAAAAAATATTTTTTATTGCGTTTAATCTTAGCACAGTTAAGACTACAAAAAGGAGGTGGAGCCTAATTCGACGGGAAAAACGTAGAAACATTTTGTTATACGGTAGTGGCAATGTCTCATGAGAGATCAATTGTCAAGAGGGGTGTTAAAGATTGATGAAACAATGTTTGTTGTTTAAAGTTCCCCTCGAGAATATTTCAATCATATTGGTGATTTCCGGCGGAAATTTTGTCTTATACTCGGCACTAACGGCCATTGAGCAGTGAAGGATCTTTTTCGTGCCAGCACCTACTTCGACATGGGACCCGGGTTATATGGTCCAATCCGAATGACCAGTCTCCATATCCCACGGTGGAATTCGAACAGGCAGCGTGAGGATCAGCTTTTTACATAGCGACTCTAGAGCAATGCTTTAAAAACTGCGCCAAGCGGGAGACGTCGACGTTAAAGAAAATACAAGAATTTTAAACAGAATAATCTGGAAGTGGATGGGTTGTTGATGGTCCATTTTTTAACAAAAATCAAACTGCATAGCATCTTGATTTTTTGAGTGTATAACATATATACCTAATATGGAGTAGTTTAGTCTAAAATATAATGATGTATATATTATCACATATTATTATTACAAATTTCATTGTTGCCTTCTGTTGTAGACTACTGGTTCTAGTAACTACGAATTATCAATCTAGTCAATTTTTTTTTTTAATTTTGTATATGTTTTATTATTTTATTTTTATATGTCAACATTTCAAAGCAAGTCTTTTTATTAGATTTCTAAAGATATTTAATATATATCACAACACCAACAATCGCTGCAAACAGCAATAATGTTGCCAAAAAAAAAATAAATTGAATTTTAATTGAGTAACCACAACATTTTTATTTGCACTATCCGTGGTCAAGTTATTTGATATTTGTGTACCATATGAGATAGCAAACAAAAATGGTGGTTATATTTACAATATTTCAAAAATTGAGTATCTGAAACATGCACCATGGCCATAAAGTTAGACGAGCACACTTTTGATAACAGTCTCACTTTAACTGAAGGAATTAGTACAATATAGAAACGTGAAAGTGATATCAAAAGTGAGTTTATCTAAGTTTTTATGGCCCCGGGCAAGGGTCATAGGCAGGGAATGGTGTACCAGTGTATACTATTCCGATTAAATAAAAACAATTTCCAGTTGTTTCCCCTAAATAACAATGTCGGTAAATGCATAAGAAAAGAAATCAAAGACTGTTATGTACCCCGTCAATAGTTAAGTCTCTTTTTAGAGTGGGGGATGTCAAGAATTTTTTGCTTTTTCCCCACTGATCCCCCCAAATTAAATTTGTTTCTACGGGCCTAAACAAGAGAGAAAAATTGCATTAATTATAACATTTAAGATAATAATAAAATAATCTTATTCTTGCAAAGTATTTCTACATAGATTAGACTGTTAACGCAAGATATCTGTGCATAAAAAAGGCCGTATCACCCCTTTTCCTTGAAATTTCATTCGGATTCTTAGTGCTACTTTCTCATTCAAACTTTTCCGTTTTCTTAAAGTTGTTGCAGAAAAAAGAAATAAATAAGATAAAGATGATTCAAACTCTCAGATAGATTCAACATACACAATGTACAAAAAGAAACAAATTTGTCAAGTAATTTAATATAAAGAACAGTCCCGTAGAAAACAATTTAAGTTGAGAAGTTAGGGGTGGGGAACAAATTCAGTAAGAACACAAGGGGGCACAAGAGTATAGAAGTTATTTTTGCTATAGTTTTCTATATATCGGCAAATTTATCCCCCCCCATGCCCCCACCATCGGTTCCTATGATCATGAAGAAAATAAGATAAAACTGGAAAATATAAAAATGAAGCTAAAATCAAATGAAGCCTCGAGAAACAATTGTGGCACTTGTGCCCCTCCATAGTTTTGATCTAACAAAATTCGACAAACATGTAGAATTTATATTTGTAGAGCTGTGAATTGTCTTTCTGTTTCAGAGCATGGAAATATAAATATAAAAAGTAAACAAAATTTACAACATTAAAGATAAAAACATTTAGAATTTAAACTCAAAGTCAACTTGCAGTTGTATGCTCGGAACTGCATACTTGGATGTCGGAATTACTTACTTACATATCTAAACTACAAAATTGATACGATTACAAGTTTGGCTTTACAAACTTACAAGCCTGGAATTTTGAACACGATCATCCTCCATTATTAGGGGTCAAAGAACGTGGCGCAACCGAATCACAGAGCGAGATGATACCTTATCTACAAATTTCTGTCACAGTGAAACTGTTTTTGGAACTTTCTGACTAGAAGGCGATGAAAAAAGTAAAAATATTTCAAAGATACATATGTTTTTCATTTAACTGATATCCATTAGATCTTTCTTCAGTGTGAACGATGTTTTGAATAAAACAGGTATTATCAGCCTAAAATCTCGCTTCCCTTTTTAACCCTAAATTCCTTTGAAGGCATGTAAACTGAAACCGACAATACCTAGATTTTTACTTAATATATGACCAAAGACTAATAAAACATTAAGATTATTCCCAGTGCCGATCATTATTACTTCAACATAAACAGAAATTACCTGAGCTGGACGGATGAACAGCCATGTACAATGTAAATATTAAAATGTTGGAGTGAGGCGAATTCTTCAGAATAACTTGCTTCTAGTCATTACGCTTCACAACAGAGCAGAACGGCAGGCCGCCAGTGTAATAGATGCAGTTCTTTCGGAATATATTCTACTCAAACGTAAATATAAGTTATAAAGAACAATGTTAAAAATTCACTGGGAAATGAAAATAGTCGGTACGTGATCAAATGTATTGAGAATCCCTTTGGGCTCCACAGGATTTGATCAGGGGACCAATTATGTTCATTTCCAAGAGATTTATTTAATATTGTTGTGTGTTCCTTAAATGCATACCATATTGTCAACGAAACAAAATATTGCAGGCATAATTATTGAATTTCTAGTCCCGTCTCCCTTTGCTCAGGTTGACTGATTTCTCCGAGCACTCTCCTACGATCATAACCTTTACCCATGATATCTTCATAACTAAGTTTTCTTCCGTGGAAAGGCTAAGATGCTGAAAGAAATATAAGATAATAGTTTGTGCATAATATTGACTATTACGTATAAAGAAAGCTTCTATTAAACTTCACTCTTATGTGTTTGACTTAAATGATAAACAAACATAAATGAGATGCTACTGTTAGTCAATATGCATACGTAAAAGCGTTCTTTGCACAGTTGTAAAGATTCTTTTAAGGGGGAACGCTAAATAAACATAATCAGGTAGCCTGCATATGTTCTCAGCCAGTAATCAGCACACAAAAACATATGTTAAGATTCATTCGTTTAGCATGTGTATACTGAAATTGTGTTTATTATCTGCTTCATTCAACTTATACTTCCTAGATATATGATACATTATTACTTTGTTAGGCACAAAACTTTTACAAGTATTCACCATACACATTTTTAATTATAATTGTCTGCGTGCTAATCGTCGCATTATCATCGTAAGTCAATTGATAAAACAAGAAGCCCACAGGCCTAATCGCTCACCTGAGTAACTTTGGTCATGCTGTTCGTCACCAGATTTTCCCCTTTCTATAACTATTGTGGCCCCATCTCACCCCCTGGAATCATGATGAGAACAATTTAGAGAATATGCACTAGCCCAAGATGCTTCCACATAAGTTTCAGTTTTTCTCGCCATGTGGTTCTTGAGAAGATTTTTGAAGGTTTTTTCTATATTATTCAATGCAAAACTTGGTTTGCCTTTGTGGTCCTGCCTAACTCCCGATGGTCATGATTTGAACAATTTAAAGTTTTCACTACCCTGCTTCCACGTTTAAGACCCATTTTAGTCCTATCCCACGCCAGGGTGTCATGATTTGGACATTAAAATTACACTTCCCCACGATGCTTCTACATATGTCTCAGCTTTTCTAGTCCAGTGGTTCTTGGGAAGATTTTTAAAGATATTTCCTATATCTTTCAATGTAAAATTTGGATTCCCTATTGTTTCCCCGCCTTACCCCTGATGGTCATGAATTGAAGAATTTAAATTCATGTCACCCCAAGATGCCTCAACATAAGTTTCAGCTTTTCTTGCCCAGAAGTTTTTAAAAGATTTTCAAAGGTTTTCCTTATATATTTTAATGTAAAAATTGGATTTCCAATTTTAGTCCCGCCTTACCCCCCGGGGTTATGATTTGATCAATTTAGAATCTACACTACCCCAGGATGTTTTCATATAAGTTTCAGCTTTCCTTGCCCAGTGATTCTTGAGTAAAAGTTTTTTTTTTATTGAAAGATTTAACCTATATATTTCAATGGAAAACTTTAATTCCCTATTTGTGCCCCACATAAGCCCAGGGGTAATGATTTTATCAGCAAAATCTACATTACACTAGGATGTTTTCACATAAGTTTCATCTTTTCTGGCTCAGTGGTTCATGAGAAGATTTTTTAAATGACCCAATCGTATTTTTTGCCTTTTCTTGATTATCTCATTTTGCAAGGAGAATTGGCTCTTTGTTTTAACAAATTAAACTTCCCTACATGCAACGATGCGTTGTACCAAGTTTAAATAAAAAATGACCCATTGGATCTTGAAAAGAAGTTGAAAATGTTCAAAGTTTACAGACGGAAGGACAGCTAGACAGACGCACGGACAACAGGTGCTCAGAAAAGCTCACATGAGCTTTTAGCTCACTCAGGTGAGCTAATGATAGACTCTATCAACTAATCTTCATTATTTTGACTTTGTATTTTTTTAATATTAAGATAAAACCTACCAACTGAAACAACAGTGTCAAATGTTTATGTTATCAATTTCATTCCCTATTCCGTATGTTACTGGAAATACATTTTGACGGAATATCTTGTGTGCTATCGTATACTGCATCTACCTTTTCCTGTTGTCTCTGACTTTCCTACCATAGGAATCACTGAAGGCGCATTAAGACACCGAGGAGCCTCAAGTTCTAAAGCCGAAAAATTAACCACATGTTGAAATGGCTGGCTATCTCTCTGCAGTGGAATCGTCCCAATGATTATCTTTATAGGAACAAGGAGGGCTTTTCCAGGCCAATTTACTGGAGCAATAATCAGCTGATTTAAAATATAATGTTCTTAAAATCAAGCATTGTTATTTTGTTATTAGTCTTTGCATATACTGTTTAGAGCAAACAGAAAAAAAAGAATTCACCTCTATATAGTAGTCAATGTCTATTATTGAACATCCATCAAGATTTGATAATGCTGCATGAGGAACAATAAATGATTCTCCAGTCCAAGTTTCGGAATTTCCAGGTTTCAGTCTTTGGTGTGAGATTGTCGCAATTATTTCTTTCCACGTAATAAAGGATTATTTTGAACGAAATGTAACCTTCTGTAAAACATCAAATTACTAGCATTCAATAAAAAATCTAATGATTGAAATACATTGTATAAATGGTTTAAAATGTCAAATACACAGTTCTTATTTCATCAAGATTCAACAAGATTCAACGAAATTTACCTTAAAGAGAAAAACTGAAATCTTTCGAACGAATGTGACTAAAGAAGAGGATATGTGATTGTATTCACAGTTCCGTTAATAAATTCTGTAATTTCTTGATAATTCAAAAGAAAATATTATCGCAAGTCGTAGTTGCTACGTAACAATACGGTACATTTCTTTGGACATTTGTCCTGAAATATATGGCCTCATGACAGATATTTTGTATTGCTAAACTTTGATAAATATCCTTTCGCAAATAAATTACTGATATTTTTGCATATACCTTATAAAACTTGACATGGCTCCTACAGGTTTTCCAGGTGGAATTGTTAATTTCTGAATGGAATTGAATTGTATCTCCAGGGACATATCCAATTCTGTCTAGTGTCAATTTGCCGGTCATTTGCCCTGACATGCTGCACAAACAGCATATAGACTTTTCTTGATGGTTTTCGACCCTACACTACACAAAAGAAAATCGTTGGAATAAAAGTCTTTGCCCAACACGTAAAAATATTCATTTTCTATGTATTTTTGTAATGTATTTTTTAAAATAAATTATTTTGAATGAATTGTCCAAACATAAAATCAAAATAAACTTGTTGAAATGTTTGCTTTGTTTCAATTTTTTTTTAAAACAGCTAACATCCGTAATTCAACTATTTACGGAACAATGTTTAGTGTGGTTCCTATGGAATGCCATATACGACAGCCAACTGCTTACTGCCAACTGCTGACTGCTTACTGCCAACTGCTGACTACTTACTGCCAACTGTCAGCTGCTTACTGCCAACTGCCACACATATTTGAATAAATCTTATATTTGTATTGATATTTATCTGAATTTTCACTGAATTTTACAAAAAGGAAAAAAAAGGCACGGATCCAGGAATTTTTTCCAAGGGGGTCACCCTGGTAAAATTGAATTGAATAAAATGACCAATATGTTTTATCTTATGTAATATTCAATATATGCGGTTGATAGAGTACATTGTTTATTTTTTTTTCCTATTTGAAATAGGTAATAAAATGCTCATGTTTAAAGAAGCCCCCCCCCCTCCCCCGGAGACAACAAAACCTTTGAAGAGAGAATAATAAAAAAAAAAGATTTGTCGTCTCGCAGAAAAAAAATGTTTGAAAAAATAAATTTCCGTTTTCCATTATATTTTATAGTTAAAAATTTCCTCAAATTAAAGATGTATATCTCTGTGTGTTATAAAGTTTCACATGCATAGATCGGGGGGGGGGGATTTAAAATTTGTATAGTCATACGTTAAATAAACTAAACGAACTACTGGTATAACTCACCTTGGACCCTCCTCTTAGAAAACGCCGATCAAACATTTATATCTTTTTGTTTGTACAAATAAAATATGTTTTACATGCATCTAGATCTAGAGAGAGGGATCCGGAACACCCCTCTGAAATTTGTAAAGTTATTTAATGCACAAACTAAACCAAACGAAAAATGTCATACACATGAAGGCATGACGCATAAGAACCCCTTCTCCACGGCCGAAATAAATTTTCACATTTAGGAGAGAACTTTGGGTATTTCTTTCTTGTTCAGAAATTCTGGGTTGGATTTTTTTTTACCAGAGTGAACCTCTTGGTAAAATGTTCTATAGATCCGCGCCTTTTTTTTTTTTAAATTTACATAAAAAAAAAAAAAAACACATTGACTAAATGCATGATCAGATGGAACTGCATTAATGAGTATTTAAAAAAAAAGTTATGTTTTTTTTCCTAACTATTTTAAAAATTTCAATATATAGCACTAGCTTTCAAGAATATATATGTAATATACTAATGTTAAAAACATACATTTACATTTGGAAATGCATTCAGGTCCAAATGTGCAATAACATTAAACAGTTGTTCCGCTTCATATCTCCTCTTCTTTGACTTTTCAACCGTGCCTGTTACAGTATATCGCACATATCCGTATTTTCCTTCAAATGACGGAGGCAGGTTTTGTGGAAGTGTAAAAGAGAATGAATGTATATATGTTCCAGGGGGAAGATTGTTTTTCTTTCCCCGGCCAACACCTAAAATTAGAATAGTGGGGTATTAGGAAAAAGGTACATGTATGCCTTTCTGTAATACTTTGATTGCATAATTAAGTCTGCAGAAGCTTATACTTACATTTGTAGCTTTTTGTTTTTGAGGCAATGTAATTTAACAAATAAAAAAAATAAGCGAAAAAGTCTTCCCGAGGTTTAAACAAGGGAAAACAGTTTTTTTGAAAAGGAAATATAAATAAAGTCGCTTATCGACCTGATGAATAAAAGTTCTTTTTATATCGTTTGACCCTCAAGCATTATAAAACTTATAATATTTTCCAACAAATCTACACAAAAAACCTAGTGATTCATTTTGCAAAACAAGAAATTTATTTTGCACACAATCTAAAGTACGAGGGTTTATCCAAAAGTAATGTCACAGTGTCCATATCTTTAATATTTGGCGTCATATATCAAATACAGTATACCAAAAGATGCACAAAAATAAATCAAATTAACGTTGAAATTTTGATTTAATAATGTTTATTTGAATTTATTTTTCAATTATATGTTTCAAACATAGAGCATAGTCTGTGTCGCCGCGTCACAACGGAACATCACGCTTGAAAGTGTCTTTCTTATGAAAAATACTAACACATTTAATTTTTTTTAAAAAAGCACGTAATCATCAAAGTTTTTAAAAGACACAATTCTTCCGTTTTCTAGTCTTTTATTGAAAATTAAGTGACGGCATTTGTATATGTGATTATAAACATTGTTGTTTTACTCTGTTAAATTTAACAAAGGGACTGTCGAAATGGGAAAAATAACGGCTCACAAGTTGTAATTGCGTGTGTTGCTTCAAAATATGAATATCATCATAGGCGAAATTAACGTTAATTAACCAGACTTTCAGAATAAAGAATCTGAATGAGAGACATTTTGATACATGTAGATGGTTTTAGCAATTTTGGGCGAGTGATTGGTCACAGAATGATCCGCAGAGAGCAAAAAGACTGAAAGATAGGAAATCGGACGGAAACGTTAAATGTTGTCTGACGTAAAAAAAAAAAGACAGACGTATAGAGTCACATGCATATGTGAATTTCTAAATTTGTCTTTGCTACTGTTCCAAATTTTTGACATAGGGCTTAATTATGAAACAAGTGAGTTTATAATGGTACCAAGAACTTTTAAAAGAAAGAGGAACTAGTGAAAATGTTTGCAAATCACCAATATTTTTTAATGAAACAAAGGGGAAACACTTAAAAGTATGACGGTGCATATCCCTAGCTCATATGACGTTATATTAAGGTGCGGCGACTACCATAAGCGCACATTGTTCAAAATCCGATATTTTGGAAAGTCATATTCCTTTGAATTTTTTAAGGACTGATTTGAAATAAATAAAGATTCAATCGTGTAAAATTTTGCTGCTTTACGTTGATTTATAGCAATTTTAGTTTAAGTTATGACATTACTTTCGCATCAACCCTCGTATTTCATCTCCTAAAATATTAACAGAAGACTATCTATCATAGCCTACCTTTTCCAAAAAACGGTATAGTGTTCTCAAAATATACTTCTGAGGCTGTAAAAACAGATGTGAATGTCTTGTCTCCATGCCTCCCAGTTTGAATCCACCGAACTTTACCAATGCCTTTAAATGTCACTCGAATTTCTTTAAATTAAATGAAAAAAGGTAATATTTCTTTATAATGAAACAGAACACTGTGATGTTTTTTGTTCATTGTCTAACGTCTGCTTTTTAAAATAATGGAGAATATAAAGGTCTTTTATTCAGGAAACCATTTCTTGCATTTTTTGCGGAATCCAGTTGAAGATATGCAATGTTACGGACACTCTGTGCATTGTACCAACTATTCTTAAATTGACAACCACGCAGTCCTCAAACAATCGCTGCCTCGTTCACCAATGGTAAGCCCTGCCCGCCTCTGCTGCATTCCGAATTTGTAGGATTTTTTATTTTATTTAGTTTTTATTTTTTATTTATTTATTCTTTTGGTTACAGTTTTGATACTTTCAGAAAAAGTTTAAAAGTAAACAAAACGAGTTTCTTGACATAAAAATTACGATTAGTAAAATAAAGTTTTTATATAAACTGCCGACATAGGACCATTTAAGGGCAAAACCGATTAGAAAATTCATAAAATGCTGTTGATGATAACGGCATGGTTAAATGTATTTTTTCCCTGAAATAAATTTATATGACATCACCCTGCCTAAACAATAATAATAATTACTCAACTAATTTACACGGACTTTTTATTGCGGACGAGTCATTTTTTGTATTTATTGGACATAACAGTTTTCGTATAGTATCTCAGGATTTTTTTTAGTGTCAAAGAAAGTAAAACATTTTTCAAGACTGGAGTTCTTTCGAAAACCTTTTTAATATCATCAGAATTTTTAGCTGTGCTATACCAAGGTTTAAGGAAAATCATAGTCTTCGGGCTATCGGGATGTTGCAAGCTGCAATGACCCAGACCCAGGTTGTTGCATGACAATACTGAGTTCACAGAAAACACTAACTGGTCATTATTGAGAGATCTGCAACAATTCACAGCCCTTGGATCGATAAGATTCAGGACGTCCCCTTCTGTCATCGCTTGGACACGATACCAATATTAGACTCAAGCATCTACACAATTGTTTTCAGACAGCAAGTTTGACTTTCGTAACATCCCGGGTCTTGGACCGGTCACGGTAGCCTAGTTGTAGAGTGTTCGCTTCGTGATTTGGAGGCCCGGGTTCGATTCTCGTTCGCGGCGCCGTGTCATACCAAAGACGTAAACAAAGGTAGTGACTGTTCCTTCGCCAAGCGCTCGGCACTAGAAGTGAAAGTCACGGGTCTTTCGGATATGACCTTAAAATGTAGGACCCGTGTCAGGGTAGGCGCTGGCACGATAAAGAACCCTCACTGCTCAATGGCCCTAAGTGCCGAGTACAGGTCTAAATTTGAAGCCCTTTACCGGCATACGGTGACGTCTCAACATGAGCGAAAAATTATCAAGAGGGACGTTAACCAATATACAATCAATCAATCAATCCCGGGTCTTGGGCGCATAGGTGAAGGACCTGTACGTAATCGATTGCGCAAACATCACACTGGTCCAAAATATACTTACATGTAATACGTCCAGTACTGCTCCAGCGTCATCGAAATGCATGATTAGAAAAGTCTCGGAGACATTAGAAGTATGGATTTTAAGGCCAATGTTTTGTTCACAGATGAATAAAGATTTCATCTGGACATCAGTGATGTCCGGGATGTGGAGCATTACGCGGATGCTTGCCACCTCGAAAATTTGGATGCGCAATGATATGGGATGGTTTATCAGTATGCGATAGGGCCCATTTACAGATTATAAATGAAATTTAATCGTCATTTTCTATAAGAATGAACCAATCTAAAGTCATGTGATACGTTTCATACAGAGACAACAAAAACCCATTGTCCTGTAAGAGGATAGTATCGGACTGCATGTCGCACGTGTTGTCAGAAAATTTATTGTCCAGAAGAATGCTAATATTGTGCTCTGGCCAGCAGTTTCACCCAAGTTTCATCTATAGACCACATGTGGGATGAAATTAAAGACGGTTACGTTGTTTATCGATCAAGCCAGGGACGCTGGACAATTTAAGCCAGAAATTGATCAATATCTTGAACGACATTTTCTTGGCATTTTTTGAACAATTAAGTGTCATCGATGAGACGCCGTGTCATACAGGCGTGAACGCAAAGTTTGTGAATCTACTTCCGAATACCAGTATCTCTACTAACGTTTTACAAGTGACGTTTTATAACATGAATTATTCTGCATATTTGTGAATAATGCGGTTGTGAATCATGCTACTCATTTCAATATATCATTTTTTTCATTTTTTTGTACTTTAAGTAATGAACAGTTTTATTTTCGCTAGTACAGTGTGTTTAAATGTTACTTTGTGATTTCAAAAAATTACCTTTTATAATGATGTCCATAGCTGTTTGCACAACAAATTTTCCACTGATAATTTGTCCCGGATAGTACATAATTTCGGGATGTTCTAGCTGTATAAAGAAACCTGTAAGTATCTCCATGTTATTCATGAAATATGCAACCTCAGGTTTAAAAAAACTTTCCTTAAGAAAAGAGGCACATGGGAACAAATACGCATTGGTCTTTTTCTTTTAGAGAAGTTCTCATGATTAAATAAACTACTCGGAATCCCAAACCATGGTTTATCTGTGCTGGCATGTGTAAAGACGGTAACCGATGGCAACATTCTATCTTTTTAATTAAAATGCTTAAGTCAATTAAAATAACAAATGTAATGTCTTTTCTTATCCCTTTAAACCTGGCAAATTAGAAGGTGCACGAACGATGAGGTACTCAAAACAAAAAAAATGTGCAGCGTCTTTGTCTTTTTGAAATGACATTAGGAAATTGATTTAAAAACATCGTTGGATTTTAAATTTAATAAAGCAGAATTACTCAATCATTACATAACACTTGTTATCCTTAAAATGACCTTCCTTGAGATTGCTATATAATTTTTTTGTTCGTACGTGAATTATATATTGACAAAGGGACTCGACAACTTTATATGTGAATATAAATTAACAGACCAACTGTGTAAATATATATAAAAACCTTTATCTCCTCTGTATTCATGATTTCAAACAGATATAAAGATTCATCATGAAACAAATTGATGAATAAAATAACTATTGCTTTACACGTTCTTAAGTAATGATAACTGATGATTTAATCAAGCATTTATAAAATGTACTTTGGAAACATATTATGATACATTTTATGTATTTCCGATCATTTATACATGTACACGTTTCCATTTATTAATTTTAACACAAGGCAAAATTAAAAACATACATACTAAACGGGATGAAAATTATATTTAATAATAAATTATAAAAAAACCCGGGAAAAATGATTTTGTTTTCAAAATCAGATTGAATTCAGAAGAATATTAACTTTTTTCCTTCTATTTTAGAAAACATACTGTGAGATGATGCGTTGCCTTTTTTTTTTTTTTTCTTTACAGTTTTGTCAAATAATATTTTCTTCTCATTATTTATATAAAAAATACACATGAATTTATTCTCTGATATTTTTCGGAATGTAGGTTGACTGCAATGAATAACGTTTGCTTGCAGAATAAAGAATTCCTTAAAGACGAACATTTCAATTTTTTTTATATGTCGAAAAGATAATTGTGTTGCAAAACTGTTTATTAATTTATACTTTACAATACCGTTATCCTAAAATGGTAGACAATTAAAGATGTGGTTAAAGATATGAAATTTTAAATCGTAATTTTGACGATTCTTTATTTTGAGGTCGCCCGTGTGGCGCAGTGGTTAGAGCGTCTGCTCTAAATTCGCGAAGTAAAGAGTCAATCCTTACGTCGTGGGTTCGAATCCCACTGTGGGAAGTGGAGACCGGTCCTTCGGATGAGACCGTATAAACCGAGGTCCCGTTTCGCAGTAGGTGCTTGCACGAAAAAGATCCCCCCTTCTCAATGGCCCTAAGTGCCGGGTATAGGACAAAATTTACAGCTCTCCACCGGCAAGTTGTGGCGTCTCCATATGAAAGAAAAATTCTCGAGAGGGATGTCAAACAAAACATAATCAATCAATCATCTTTATTTTTAGATAACATGCAATACTTTGTTTAATTCCTCAAACTTGATTCTATTTATTTACCTACATTAATGCTTTACCGGAAAAATTCTCAAATTTTACTTCGGTTCAAGCCAAATCACAATTTTTATTTACATGTATGTTTACAAAAAGGGCATACAAGTGAGAGAAAATTTACACTGAAACAACAGGTTATGAGCACTTTAAGTTTCAAGGGGAAAATAGTACAAAAGAATTATGGACTCCTTCAGTGGTTAATATTAAAGGTTTATTGAACTAATATTTGTGAACATTGGGACTAGTTTGCTGTTCAAATGCAAATACTTGGGATTTCATTTGTAGGGCCAATGAGTGACAATATTAACCAATATAAGTTCAATAACTCTTTTATTATAGAGCTTAAACATCTCACTTTGCATTTTGCACAATACTTCCCTATAGCTAAAGGAATATACCTATTGATATTGAAATCAGAAGGTTACAAAACATTCTGTGTTTTACTACTTCCGTTTCTTTGCGATATTCCGAGAAGCCCTTGAGCCCTTGCAATGATATTTTATACCACAATTATTATTGCTTAAGAAAGAATCTCTTTATTTTGAAGTCAAAGGTCAAGATTGTAAATTCATACATTCTGTGTGTCTACAAAAAGTTTGTTCCAGAGTATATGACAAGAAGTTTTTGGAATTAACTTTCATACAATAGCTCCCTATGGCCCCTTCTTAGAGTGCATACACCCCCATTTATTTCTTTTAGCGCCGAAGATAGAATAGTAAAGAATGAATCGTTTAAACGTCCACATTTGGCCCCCCGATAATTTACAAAAAATAAGTTTGAAGATTTCCTACATATTTTTGTCTCAATCTTTCCATCAAACATTGTAGTATATTTATTTCATTTTCAATTTTCACTTCCTTGCACTGTAATTGGGTATTTATCTGATTAATATAGCAGGGGTACGTTGTTTACATCGATTTCCCATAGACATTAGGCCACACCCCCACTTTACAAGCCCATTTTTTATGTGAGCGCATAGATGTTTCAAGTTGTAGTAAATAGGGTCAATGTAAAGAGTTAAACTTGTAATTTTAATTTATGAAAGAAATTGAAACAGTCGTGCGCTCACATGTTATTTTCCAAAAAGTTGCAAAATCACGGGTACCTGTCCCTAGAGTAAAGGCACCTTGTTTACGAATTTCAACCCGCCTTTGACCTCATGAATAACAAAGCTTTGAACACGTGACTCAAATCTATTCACTTTCATGCTTTGACCAGATCAATGCGACATCGTGTCCAGTGTTGCGAGCTATCGATGGTCAAATCATTTTCAAATGGGTAATGTACCCTGGGATAATTTTTTTTTATACCGGTATATTTAGGATGTGTTAACATTTTTGATTTACTTGTTATTAAACGAAATTTCAGTCGATTATGTTTGATTTGTTTTCGGTATATATATTTTGGAGGCTTGTAGTACAAACCTAGCACTTACTGCTTGTATCTCATTAATACAGAATTTAAAAAAAAAATACTGTGAATATATATATTATAGATTTTCCTTTGTTCCTAAGTATACATTGTATGTAGTCTATGTACATCACATTGAACAATGGGACGTTAAAAAGACCTATATATCGGATGAAAGGTCACTAGACAAATACATTGCACAAAATGCACCCCTAATATTGAATAGAGGGAAACTCCGGATTTCTTCTGACGACACTACAAATGTTATAACATTTTGCATCGGCACAAAATCTAACAACAATTAAAGATTTGAATATAATATTATTAATAACAAAATCGAATGAAAAGGGGCGTTAAAAATTATTTGAAATGATTTATTATTTATTTCAGAACAGAACGAGAGTTTGTAAAAATCAAAATGAACACGAGTGGATTTCTACAAATAATAATTCCTAAAAAAAGGAAGATCATATCACAGTAACTTGTCTGTGCATGGCATGGATTAATAATGCAATCTGGACTGTACTAGTCTAACACTGATTTTTTTTTTATTTTTTATATTTAACAGCGATAATATTGACGTTAAACTGACGTTTAATTTTTCACTTTCTTGCGATTTTATTCTTTATGCACAAAAAAATCAAACTTTTATACATAATGTTTTATATCATAATTCAACTATTTTTGTTGTAGCACACAAATTTCGCAAAATTATATGTATGTGCATGCTATGGAATAATTATTTACGAAACAGTAATAAGCTTTAATGGATTATTTGTAAGCCTTAGTGAATTAATTATCATCGCTATAAAAATAATATTTTAAAGTATGAAAAAGTGTATCCTGCGTTATACACTCTATTCATAAAATCCATTGTGTATTTTTATATATAAATAATTTGACGATTTTCTAAAAAATCATTTCAAATGTAACTCGTAAGTTAAGCAGAAAAAACGAAGTTAGGCTGACAAATTAAAAAAAAAGATGCTTATATTTGGTCGGTCTCTAGCAATAAGAAAAGAGGGTTTTAGGTGTCACTTAGGTGACTTAGGTCACTTAATTATAAAACTTCGTACACTTCGAACACACGCTAATGTATTCACACTAATCGCACGCTTGATAGACGCCCCGCCCTCTCATTCAAATACTAGTATTGCAATGACCTACATAGCCGTAATGGCGAAGTTTTACAGTGAAATATGCGACTTTCTTTAATCGATATCATGTATATATTGAAAGCCTTTTTCCTAAAAAAATCCTGAATTAGTATCTACATAGACTATCTTGAAGACTTTGCTATAAGATAACAATGTTGTGATTTAAAACGGTAAAATTCTGCATTTAAAAAGGGGCGAGATTGCAGCGTTAAGAAGATTCATTCTTTATTCATCGACTAGGTTGTTATAGTGTTGAATGTACGTAGTAGTTTGAGCTTTGGGTGACCTGGGTTTTTTTTTTTCTAAATGAGCAGTCTGTTTCAATAAAGTCGATCTGTACAGTGTCGTCTACCGACCCTCTCTCAAATAAATGTGCAAAAATTCTGCCGTCAACAATTTCTGCAGTTGTGTCATCCGGGCACTTGAATCCTCCATACTCTGTTATTCGGTTATTGCAGCCCGGTCATCCGGGCTGCCCTTTACATGTTAGTTTAAGTATTGGTGTAATGTGATTGAGGTGGGAGAAGTTATGCAGATTTAACATTTTCTAAACATAAAAAAAATGTTAATCGGAATGTTCTTTCCCTTTATAAATAAGAGACTTATAAAATATTTAATTCCATAAAGTGAATTTGTAAAAATATATATGTTTTTTTTTTATATTAAATGTATATAGTTGCTCATCATTTACTATCGAATAAACGACGGGTCCCTTTTTTTAAAACATCGAATTTTACTTATCGCATAAAAACGAACTGTACACAGTTTGTGTTTTATATTCTTATCATAACAAAAATCGCACTAAAATAAGATTGTTACACGTTTTTGTGTTTATTGCACTCTTCGGCAGAGAGAGGCAATAGATACGAGTTCTGAAGCTAAAAATAAACACATAGATGCTGTCCTCTAGGGTGATCTTTTAACCTGATCGAACGCAATTCCCAGAACATGCGATTCATTACAATCCGGTTGTTTACCTGTTTATCGGAAGATGTATTCGGTTAGTAGGATGAGGCAACCAATGAGATTGGAATGACCAGAGTTCAGGTGTTTGGATAAATTAGCTACAATAAATAATATTTAAAGATTGTGCAAAAGATCG
>PRKT01000565.1:333718-345419 GCA_003671525.1 Saccostrea glomerata | reverse complement strand
TAGTTTTTTAATTCTACTTGCAAGAACTTTAGCTAATATTTTATAATCAAAATTAATAATAGAGTTCTATCTTTATCTTTTTTTTTTTGGTACGAGAGTAATTATTCCCTTTCTTTGATCTGGAGAGAGAGATGATTGTTGATAGCTTTCATTTAAACTGTTTATTACCAGATCTGCTATTCCAGGCCAAAGGTACTTATAGAATTCAAACTGAAGTCCATCACTTCCTGGAGATTTATTTGGTTTAAATTCTTTTAAGATATTTTCACATTCATCTTTACTTATTGAACCTTCACATGTTAGAGAATCTTCTTTAGTAAGTTTTGGAATATTTTTACCATTCACAAAGTGACTAATGTGTTTTTGATAATTATTTTTTTTCCAAGTTAGTCGAATAAAGATTTTCAAAGAAACTTTCTTCTTCCTTGAGAATTTCATTTTTATCGCATATAATTTTATCATTAACTACTAATGTTGCAGCCCCGTGTGGATCCGGGTTAGAATAGGTCCTCAGTACCCCCTTGCTTGTCGTAAAAGGCGACTTAATGGGGCGGTCCTTCGGATGAGACCGTGTAAACCGAGGCCCCGTGTCACAGCAGGTGTGGCACGATAAAGATCCCTCCCTGCTCAAGGGCCGTAGGTGCCGAGCATAGGCCTAAATTTGCAGCCCTTCACCGGCAATGGTGACGTCTCCATATCAGTGAAATATTCTGGAGAGGGACGTTAAACAATATTCAATCAATCAATCAATCAACTAATGTTGCAGGGGTGGCTTATATACAAGTTGAAATGACAACCAACTCCTGTCTAGGAATGGCCCTATAAAATAAAACAATAACAATGAATATCACATGAAGTATAAGAAATGTATACATTCTATTCTTATTATTTTGATATACAAAAGATAGATTTATCAGTTAAGAGTTATCTCTCTTAATTCAAATATTTAGCATATAAACAAATCACTGTATAGTTTATTTTTACACACATATTTTACTGTTACATTTCAATTAATGTAATGATATGATATAATTACTTTAAAATATACAAAAGGTAACATATGTTAATTACCTATCTATGGGACAAGGCCCATTCCATAAAACACCAAAATATACATGTACTAACTGGATGCTTCAGCTCTACATATCTAATAATAAATACTATAACCTGTACTATATATAATACAATACTCATGATTCAAATAAATGTATTCTCTGAGATGATAAACTGAAGATTAGATTTAATTCATAATTTAAACTTTCACTCTTCTTTCAAACAGTGATATTAGCTAAATTAAGGTATTACAAAGATATAGAGTATTAATAAAGTAAATACTTACTGCCAGGTCTGGTCTTAAGGTCTCAAGTCTCAAAGTCTTAAAATTCTTTGTCTAAAAACTCTGCAAATTTCAACACTGCCAACCTGGCCAAAAACCTCTGAGTATTCTCTCTGAGAACTACTCAGACACCACAACCAATAAAAAGACAGAACCCCAAGAGAATGACCTTGAACTTTATCGCATTTGTAGTCTTCTAGCTAGTACAAATGCTAATATCTTATAGTCACAGTTAGTCAGACTTATAGGTCTATAATTTTTTTTAGAATTTATTACCTTTTTTAAGAAATGAGACTTATAACTGACAACTTTTGTGTCGTTGTTAACTCCTCAGGATAAACAAGGATAATTTCTATTGTAAAATATTGCCATAATAACGAGAAACTATAAAATATTATTGGTGAAAAAATTCTCATTATCGGGAGTTATATGAAAAATAACTGTATAGCTTAATTTTCATAACTGTCATAATAGCCTTTCCATTAAATTCTATCTATCTGCAAACTATCTACAATAACCGGATATGCATTACAATAATTTTAAATTACATAAAAAACTAACAGTATAAAATCAATTCAAAACAGTTTTCAATATAGTGGTAAAAAAGCTAAATGAAAAGGTCAGCGGGCATAATCGAACAGTAAGAATGTTTGTCATTCCAGTATGCGAGTGTGTCCTCCTGCAGGGTTCTCTCAGGTTTTTTGTTCACATTTCAGATAAAAGCTAATAAAAATAGTGAATATTGTTTAATGCCTAATACAAGTGAAGATGTATTCATTTTGTTCAGATATGTTCTTTCATATTTACAAGGTACAATTATAGGTTAACAATGTCTCAAAAGCAGTAAATTTTTGTGTCAAGATATAGTGGTATTTCTCTTTTTATTCGGCTAGTGTTACTCTATATGGCAAGCTTAGTTGCGTATTGATTCATCTTGATATAAATTATGCTAAACAACAGGATTAATGCGTGAATTAGGCATTATTATACAACATCTTAAAAAAGCAGAGAATCCGGTAAGCTTAGGTCTTTCTACGCTTTGAAAAAATAACGTTAAAAAAGTGCACAATAACAAAACCTTGTCCGGGTACGACTCAGCAGGAATGCAGTATCATTTATTTATATGAAAAAATTAACAAAATTAATGTACCATCCATTTAAGAAGGTGGAATTGAATAAAGAAAGCTTATATTGCCCCTCATTTCCTAATGTGTTCTTTGTAGATTAGATTATTTTAAAAAACTTTTAAAAAAGAGAGACACTTTTCGTTTAAATGGCCTATTTTTGTTTAAAACCTTAAATGAGTTGAAAATGCACTTTCATGTTTTAGATGAGAAATTTACAAAAAGAATGCACCAACTTTTGTCCTGATTCCAAGCTTTATGTACGGCCCACTTACAATTGTTCAAATTTCAGAAAAAAATTAAATAGCTTTTGTCGCATTTTGAATTACACGAGACGTCAAATTATATTTATATATTAAAATATCTTTGCAGCATTGTTAAGGTTGAAGAAAAGGAGTGGGCCTTATCTAAATGCGCAAAGTTTACTGAGAAATCGCACGAAAATTGCAGTTTTACACAATGCTACATGCGTAGAAAATGAAATTAGTTGCATTTTTAAACTGTATCAGCGTAATAAACAGCATCAAAACTGACGAGGGCTTAGATATTTATTGCTAGTTGAATCCCAAATAGCAGGTTATAATTTAATCATAGATCACAATGAACTTGTCTGCATGATGTTATTTTGGAAAAAAAAATGTGCTATATCAACTTTGAGTACTTCTACAGTGAAAAAATGCATTTTATTATTAAACAAAAGGAGGGTATCAATACTGTTTACCGATTTTGGATAAGCTATTAGTATCAATACTGCAAGTATTTAATCATTTTTGAGAGATCTTATCAAATTAATTGGTCCGTGTTTTTGGTTATTACCGCAGGTTCCGCATGTTTCACATTGTGTTACCTTTCTTAACCGTCTTTTTTGGAAAGGCAAACACTTAATAGATCTAAACCATTTTTTTAATACAAGCAAAGGATATACATGTATCCCTTCACTTGAAAGAATGCTGCTTTCCCTGAATTGGGGAAAATAATTAATAAATACATTAAATACTTTGTAAAGGTTACAAATATTTTAGCTGGAGCTCCCTAACATAAAATTTATCCTAATAAAAAGCGTTATTTTTTAATTTCATGAAATTTCCCTAGAAAATAATAAATTAAGTACCTACATGTATGTAGAACGATGCTAAAATTTTAACTTTTAAAAAGGGCAATGTACAAATGCTTCATTCACGGCATCAATTTGTCGTAATTTTAAAGAGGACAAATTATTAATGGATGTATAATAATAAATCCAAGTCTTTTACAGGACAAGAATACATAAAAAAAATTATTACTACAGTAATAATTAATCCAAGTCTTTTACATGACAAGAATACATAAAAAAAAATATTTCTACAGTAACACGTACATGTAGGTTTGAGAATTATAAGAGTACTGCAAATTCAGTTAATTAAATATCTTTAGAGCTAATTAAATTGAAAATTCTTATTAAGTTTTTTTCAGTATATTTCAATCAATATCTAATTTATTTGTATTGTAACAGAAGAAAATCAGTCTTCAAACCAACATCAAACAGTCATTAAACAATAGTATTATAGAATAAACTTGTGCCGACGCCAGTATTTTAAATTGGCAGAGAATGTGTTTCAAATTGAATTTAAAACTTAATCTTTCCAAGTATATATTCCAATTATTTATTTTTTTTCTGCAGGAATGCAAAAATCAGATCTAGAAATAATGGGGAAAAATATTAAAACTTCTTGGAATCGGTGAAACGCGATTTCCACACCTCCACTGTGTCGAATTATTTTGATTGACAGCACAAACACGCTACTAGCACGGACTTCCTGTGAACTATGTGAACTTGATGACGAAAAATAAAAGCCAATGATTACTATCAAATGGATTTGTTAAACTAAAAAAAAAAAACGATTACCTTTACTGCTTGGAATATTTAGGAAAAATAATAAGAATTTTTACTTGATACAACAGATATCTGAGAATCGAGGGGGTTATCTCTCTCTCTCTCTCTCTCTCTCTCTCGTACATTAAATTATGACAGCACATTACTTATTTAGTTTTGAAAATTAATTTAAGTTATTACAAATAATTTGAATGCCTATTTCCAACATCTTGACCGAGTGTAATCACGGCCGGTAAATGTCTACAGATACATAAAGAAGTTAGCTAAAATAATCGTCATAAAAGAATACAAAAGGCACATAATTATAGAATATTTTGCGTTAGAATTTAAATAAAACGAGAGTTTTTATGCAGTACGATAATAGTCAATGTCAACAGATAATTGTGAATTAAAAAAAAAAAAATCCGTTATTTTACTCAGAATCGCTTTGGCACGGAAATACATGTATGGCTGTTTCAACCGCGTACAATGTAATTAATTCATTCTATAAGTAGTAGTTTTATTTTCAGAATGCCACATTATTTTATTAGTGAAAAGAATAAGCATATTTACTGTATAAATAGATTAATTTTATATTTAATCTACACTCGTTCGGAAACAAATTCACATGTTTTACGGCAAATAAAATCGTGTTATAAAAATATCGATTTAAAACATAGGTACATATATGTACAGAACAAAAAATTTATTATTTATTTATTTATTTATTTAATTATTTATTTATTAATTTATTTATGTACTGTTTATCTATATTTAAGCACCTGAAATTAGAATTATAGAATAATAGAATAATCTCAATGCAAGGAAAAGATCGGAGGCATTCCGAATAAAGCGTTCATCTTGCGTTCACCGTTCGTTCACCGTTCACTTTGCGCTCGCGTTCGCGCTCCGTTCGCGTTCTGCGTTCACTCACCGTTCACCGTTTACACATCGTTCACCAAGTTGCGTTAAGCGTTCGCCCATCGTTCACCCATCGTTCGCTCTGCGTTCGTTCACCGTTCGTTCAGCGTTCGTTCATCGTTCAGGTGGGAAAGTAGAACGTTTCAGGGACTGTAATGTTTATTATATCTCTATTGATAATAATCGAATTTGATTGGCTGGTAAGAAAACTTTAAAACAGAACAATGACTCCAAATGGTACTGTTTACAGCAATAATGACCTAAGAATCATTGCACGTGGGATATAATTACCCGGTCATTATAATTGATGACAGCTAAATAATGACCTCTTAATCAAAAATTCCTTTTTGAGTGAATTAAATGCATAAAATAATAATTATTCGAGAAAACAACATGCTTTTAAAATTGTACAAGGTCTGTTTTGCATAACCATACAGAAAACGGCAAAATTTGACCGTTAACTTAAACGGTTTACTCATTTTAAAATATCGTTTCAATTCAGTTCTGGAATGTAGAAGCGGCTCTGTAAAGAGCTAAATTCTGTGTTAGATTTTGACTGGGTAGAGGAAAAGTAATCGTTAGTTATAACCATGTATGTCGCTATCCACCAAATATAAATTTGATCAGTAAATCGATCATGATGCAAAAACTTACACGACTTGCAGACGTCAATGTAAACAAATTCACTATACGTAGTGTAGCGAATCTCGATCCCGATCAAAGAAAGAATTGATAACGGTCAGAGATTCTACTTTTCAATATATATCGGTATAATAAAACAATTGATTATCCCTTTTGAGTTCAACATGGTGAAATAAGGACCCTCGACCTGGCCCACTCAATGACCTGCCCTGACCTCGGCCGCTACACGGCCTCGGTCAGGTCAGGTCAGCTCGTGGGCCAAGTCTCGGGTCCTTATTTCACCAAGTTGACCTCAAAAGGAGTAATTAATTCTATAATAATACTGCTGAATTTTTCTGTCAGTACCATGATTTCCACCATCGAAAAACAATGTTTACGTTACCCTTTAGGCTCGATAAATCGTTTACTCCTTTAGATTCTGAATCACCGCATTGACCTTATAATATAGCTATAATTGTATAATTTTATGAGATCACTATATCATCAATTTATTCCCAATTAGCTCAGGTGAGGATTTAGGCCGATATGCTTTTTTATCTACTGTTTTTTTTTTTTTTTTTTTTTTTTTTTTTTTGCCCACTAAAAATTTCAGCTTTTATCTACAGGGAGTCTTGTTTCTACAGGGGTCATTTTTCTTCACGTGGGTTCTGCAAATTTTTAGGGTGGTGACACCTTTTCTACGGGCAAAAGGGTCATTTTTCGACGTCGATTATTGACCGGGGGTCATTTTTCGTTGTCGAAAAAGGACCCCGGTCATTATTCGATGAGGGTCTTTATTCATCTTTACACCGGCTATTAAAAAGAAAAGCCATTTTAAAGTAAATTAAATAACAAAGAATTGGAAGGTCCGAGACTTTAAAATGCATTATTTTCACTTTGGATATTTCCCAGTTAGAACTTCTTCAGCGAATCGTGTAAATTTATAGGTCTGAGATTTATATTTATTGATTGTTTTGTTTACGATATGTATTAAACCAAAAATTGCACTTTAAAAGAAAACTTGAAATTGCCTAACTGCCTAACTGTTCGAAGTAAACAAGAGTTACCTCTCTTACGTTACAAGTACAGTTATTTGGCACATTTAAAAAAAAAAGTTTTCTCAATATTCTAGTATAAAAAATAAATTATAAAGATTCAAGTTTAATTCTAGTGTAGATAATATTTTTGCTTTAACCCTTTAATATATAAATATTTAAGGAATCACTGTCTAGATAGGAAACAATTTTCATTTTTTTCTTGAAATAACAATCTAAAAATAAATCAAAATACTGTCTACTTAAGTAGAATTGAATAATACAAGGCATTTCACAGGTTTTAAACGTGTTTCTGATCTGATAATTTTTTGATGACGTTCATGATTTATTGGAGAAAAATGTCGGCGGCTTTTCTTTGAAGTAGCCAATAATCGTAGTAGAAATTAAAGTTACTTATAGCTTATGTTTAAATTTGTAGAAGCCGGTCAATTTCATCATGTTTCTTCATACGCCGGTTGAATAATAAGTTTGGAATATCGTTTAACTTTGTCATAAAAATTAATCAAGAATTTCTCCTAAATTAAAAGAATATTTATTCCTGGCGGGTCAAAATTTGAATTTTCCCAATAATGTTTCATCTTGAAATGCCTGGATAGCGAAAACCCTCCTTTGATTTTGTTTAATACTTCAAATCACATTATTTTAGTTTTTAAGAAATATATCTTTGACACTGAAATGATTGCAAAATAATCTAGTTTTCGAAGATTATCAGGAGCATATATATTGTTCATGAAATACCTTTTACCTCATATGTTATGCATTAAATGTCACTTTTATTTCTAATTAAAATTTCAATACTGTACATCTACACATACCAAAAACAGATATGTTGAAAATGGGAGGTATCGTTTTTAGCAACTTTAATACAATGTAAACTGATATATATATATATGCTTTTTCTATTACAAAAGATTTAATACCATTGTTTGAATCAATTTCAATGGAGGGTCCTAGATTGAAAGAGCGCAGTTTTAGGAATAAAAATCCGTAAGTAATCGTAACAAACCATAATAATTAATTATGAATTATTTTTACAAACTCTGGGATATCGGATACAATAAAAAGAGCGTCTTCATTTGACGGAAAATTTAATGATGTGCTATTCTCAACCATTGACACTTTCCATTCAGACTTTGTGCAAAGCTGAACCATCTTATAAACTGAAGAATGTGCAAAATTTTCAAAGGTAATGTAAACAGGGGACACCGTCGTATCCTTTAAGCAGAAGTCAGACTGAGCTTCAGTGAAGGGCGGACTATATTAATATTGATGAAGTGACACTCTAACTCACTAATTGCTGTAACCAAATATGTGATCCCTATGATGCAGCTTTTTGTACAAAAGATGTACGCACTGAGCATCCATAGTCTGTAAGCGCTATGCGCAGCGCATGACGCTTTCTGTCAATGTAAATCTACTTCTGTCCGCGATCCAGCACCACTAAGCAAGTTAGATAACTCCGCTTTTTTTTTAATGCAGCTGGAAATCCGCGAATCTCTTTCTGCTATTTAAGTGTAATGCTATGTTAGCATTTCTAGTGATAGGGGACAATTAGTAAAATAAAGGAACATTCAAAAGTTAGTAGATAAGAACAGTCCATATCTTATCTTATTTTCTCTATGGTACATTGTAGTTAATTTATACTGTGTCGGCACACATCACTGATGTACCATGTAGCTAACAATTGCTGCATCAATGGCGCAAATACTTAATTTTATCAGGCACACGTAATGTAATGTAATGTTGCATGTGGTGGCTGCGTTTTCAAGGAAACCATTCAAATAGTAAAACTTATTTCTAAGAACATTGTGATAACTTTAAAAGTGTTTGTAGTGTGCAGTATTTGACGAAAAATGCTATGACCTTAATTAACGTTTTTAGCAATGGACACGAATAGTTCTAATGAAATGTTAAGGAAACATTGTAATACTTGTAAATGGAATCTATAAAGAAATAGTTTTTGGCTTAAACACATTCCGCGGCCGGTGGCCGTAAACCGGTAGTAATCGGTAGTAATTAGCGGTGAAACCGGTCGTCAGGGGATGCTTACTCCTCCATGGCACCTGATCTCACCTCTGATAATTGGAGGTCAGTGTTTGTTCTGCTCCTGTTTTGTGTTGTTTTATGGACTTTTGATCTTGGATACTGGTCGTTTTCTCCAGATATTCCATTTATGCTGTTGGATTATTTTAAAGAGCAAGAGCCATCTTATGCATAAAATGGCCCTGTACTTAAAGACCCTCTTTCCCATTTCATATATTAAAATAAAGTAGACACTTGGTGCTTTTATTTTCTATGATGTAGGATATGGAGATAACGAACAGTATACAATATCAAAGTCCATAAAACAATACAAAATAAGAGCAGAGCAAACACAGACCCCGAAACATCTTATGCATAAAATGGCGCTGTACTTACAGACCCTCTTTCTCATTTCATATATTGAAATAAAGTAGACACTTGGTGCTTTTATTTTCTTTGATGTAGGATATGGAGATAACGAACAGTATACAATATCAAAGCCAATAAAACAATACAAAATAAGAGCAGAGCAAACACGGACCCCGAAACATCAGAGGTGGGATAAGGAGCCATGGAGGAGCGAGAATCCCCTGCTCCCCGGTCACACCCGCCGTGTGCTCCTTTTCATGATCAGGAAATAACGCGGAAAATCCGTCGTTAATTCAGTGTTTAAATAATGGACTAACAATTGGTATGAAAAACGTCAGTCAGCATTTGACTCAATGATAAACGGTATTTGCTGACAAGGTCATTGTATCAACCATCGAACTTACGAAATGATGACTTTAAACGAGCCTGCTGATATTCTTGTTTTGTCAACTTGCTTGTCAATAATTTACCTCGTTTTAGAAATTATTCATACGTAGAGCATGCTCTTGCGTATCGAATCAACTGAGATATATATACTCCGTATGCAGGTGATGAAGGTATATTACTGCATAAGGAAAGTTGACGATAGAAAATTTAAAGTCATCACGTTTATCATATAGCTTGGTTGTTAGATTACCATTCGTGTCTTTTCCAAGTAAAATATCCAAATACGAAACAGAAATGTCGGACTCTATTGTATCCTTTATCTCAAGCTCATCAGGATATATCGTATCGACGTAGGAAATTACCATTATTAATTGACAAGGCGTCGTCGATATATCTTAATGTCAAGTTGTAGGCCACAGCAAGTGTTTTCTTCTTTTCACGCATATGATAGAATTTCGTTTTGAGAATCCACATATTTGAAAAAAGGCTTTGAGAAATTGCAATGTTCTTGAAATTTGCAGAAAATATGCGTATTTGACAACCTTCAGCAAAGAATTAAAATATGAGCAGAGCCCATGATCCAAAAAATAAAACATGTTTTCTGATCTTCAGAAACAGAGCGTTCATTATGTATTTGCATATTTTGGATCAAAGGTTGTGCTCTATATGAAATATTGAAAAAAATGCTTCAACTTTAGGTCATTTTCAAAGGCATTTACAGATATGGGGAAATTGACGCATTTTATGACGTCATAATGCATTGACTAGATGTGAAATAACGTCATGATTAATATATACATGGTCACTAACACTCCAGGTAATAAATACTGCATTTGCAATTAAACTAGAGCAATTTTGATTTTTCAGAAATTCTCAGGGCCAAATAAGCCCAAAGTGGCTCTTGCTCTTTAAGATTATTCCAATTAGTATCCGGTTATTGTAAATAGTTTGTAGATAAAAAAAAACTTCGTAGAAAAGGAGTTATCAGAGTAATAAAAATTGAGCCGTACAATTATTTTTTTTTTCATAATTCCTGAGAATTAGAGTTTTTGTCCAATAACTTTTCATGTGTTTTTCATTATTTCAATATTACTATAGGGATTAGTGATAAAATATGATCATGGGATATACCTGGCTAATCCTCACTTATGGTGCCAGGGGCCCAAGGGATTGGATAAATTATTATATCAAATATATTATATACATAGAAACGTAATCATTTATCTCTATTTTAAATATTTTTTTTCATTGTAGAAAAAATGTAATTATTGTTGTCCCCCCCATTTTTGCGACACCTGGACATCAAATCTCATTTGTCTGTTCGTCTGTCTAGCTGTCAATCTGTCAGTCAGTGTGTCCGTCCGTCACAAAAAAAACTTTAACCTTGCTCATAACGTTTGCTTTAGTGGAGCTATCATGACTTTCATAATTTACATGTGTATTCCTAGTTTTTTTTTTTCTTTTTTTTTTGGGGGGGGGGGGGTTGAAACTTCTCTCTGAAAAAAGGAAATCTGCATTTGTATAACTGTTATTCTAAGATCCTATAACAAATGACACTGTAGTTACACTGTATCATAGTGTCGATGGTTATAAAAACATCATGTTTATCTCTATCGTATTATACATGTAATAAGTGTCATATTTATACACGTTCAATGTTTTAGAATATGTCATGACCCTGCAGCGAATGTCAGTAAGTAACTCTATAGAACATAACCCACGGGATGGGGGGGGGGGGCATGACATTTGCAGTTATTTAATGTCACTCTGTACAATCGGCTCATACATTGAAAATGTCTGAGAGAGGAATGTACGACAACTCTGTATAGGAAATTAATTAATTAATAGTTATATACACCAAAGCAAGTAAAAGTGACCTTGAACCACACACCCTCCCTCTCCTCACACACTTCCCCGGAAACGCGGATCTTTGTGAAATAGGTATACTGGTATCTCATAATATCGCGGTACTTAATCTTTTTGCATAAAAAGTGTTATTCCAATTTTTTACTTT